>CM076571.1:389959782-390318748 GCA_034641835.2 Pinus albicaulis
AACTCATGGATCCCTTAGATCTAATATTATAATGACTAGATCTGAAAGGAAATCAGAAACAAATCACAATTTCATAGTTAAACAGGCCTCCCATGCCAAAACTAGCTCAAAATCATGTAAAAATAGGGATTGCAACCATGTATGAAAGTTGGAATACCATGACAGTATTATTTTATTGCCTCTGCAACAGCAACAGGTTGTACATCAGATCTCGAGAAAGTATGTGGACAAAAAGTTAGATCTACAACAGATCCATGCACTATATAAGCTCTTTTATCAATCTCCCTTGGGGTTTTCAGCAATACACCATGTACAAAATGTAGATCTGAGTTTTAAGACTACAGATCTATGGAAATATTCAGATCTAGAAAGTGGATATAATCTGATATAAACAAGAAAATGATCTCCTCCAACATATCTCCAAAGTGAAGGGAAGATCCCCAACACTCAGAAAATCATCTCTCCAAATGGTGTACTGAATCACCTTGCAGCAGCTCCTTCATAAATAACGCAGATCTGGACTCTCTCTACGTTGTAGGGGATAAAATGATGTTAGCTTATAGCTAAGATATGAAAAAATAGCTCACAACCTTCAATATTGTCCTCCCAATGGATTAGAAGACTTCTCCACTGAAAATAAGTATTGAGATGGCCTAGATCTAAAGATCTAGCCTCCACTTGCTGTAGGTTTCTAAAACAGTCAAGCCCTCAACATGATCTACACTGCCAAAGAAAGATGAAGCTTGGCCTCAAGCCAGATAGTGGAAAATATGATGCAAGGCTCCTCCACGAGCTACTCAATGGAAGAGAAGGAATTCTTAAATAGAAAGACCTTGTGCTAAACAACACTCTATCTCAGCTAAACAACTAGAGAAAGAAATATGTCTAAACAGACCATATAATCATAAAATCATAATCATAAGCTAACCTCATATGGTTACCATCCTCCTCCTTATAAACAATGTGAGACTTCTCACCTTGGGTCCCACTAATTAGGGTTTCCATCTTCATGCAATGAATCACCCTCCAAAATTATGCTGTCTCCATTAGTCTTACTCATATTTTTACAACGTTGTTTGATTTAGTCAATCTTGACTGGATATCCATGCAAAGTCTTCTTCCACACTCAATGTGGCTTTATTCTATCTATCTAAACAAATCTATATTCCCACTGAGTTATCTTCATTAATGTTCCACATCCTCCATCTTAGCTTAGTTGACTTGGTCAAACTTGACTTTGTCTACATGCATTAAGCCTTGTTAAAACATGAAGGTGTTTTTATCCAACTCTGAATATGATCCTTTCCCCATTAAGAAGGTTTTTATTGCTTCTAGAAATATTTATGGGTCTCTTACCCATTTATTCATCTAACTATGTATTTAGAGAAAAATTAATATTCCAATTAGTTGCATGCTAATTTTGGAATATTACAGTCCTCCCCTCCCAAATGTTGCTTTTCCTTAAGCAACTGCAAGGATAGAACTAAAGAGCCTCCCCTCTTCCCCTTGTATCATCATCAAGTGATAAGTTCCTCCAAAGAACAAGATGCTTTCTCAACAATATGTCCTCAAATTGTTCCTCCCAAGTGTAAAAGTATGCCTTTGGTGAAAATTTCAAATGGCTCTCAACATGAAAAAGTGGGACATGTATGGAAACAAAAATATGTGGTCTAGAGGCCTTCTTGAGGCATGGAATCAAAATTATATTGGGAGTCATCATCCCCATGTGAAGCCTCCATCCCCAAGCTATCATCCACAAAAGGTGAGTTACCCTCCAACATGGTAACTCACGAAACATCTCCTCCACCTTAGGCTCCTGCAAAGAAGGTGGGGTGCATGGCTGAATGTGTGGGACTAAAATGTCCATCCCATGCTGCATATCTCTCCATTTATGATATGTATGGGGCTGTTGCTGATCTTGGGCTGAAATATCAAGGTCTCCAAGAATGATTCAAGTCACCCCACCAATCAAAACATCCATTAAATTCCTCTCCCATGAACTCAAGTTCTCTAAATGGCTCCTTCCACATGAAGACAAGAGGTGTAGTGTAGAAATCATGGTTTTCCTATTGTTTCTCCTGAAACATGAAACATATGAAGTATGGAGAATCATACTCCCAATGGGCACCTCCAAATCTTGTGCCACTCTCCCAAAAAGGCTTCCCATAAACATAAGAACACCATCAATATATGGAAGCATAAAAAAATGAAATCAAGTTGCCATATGACAACCAGGAGGTGGATCATAGTTCCATATGTGGAACCAACTCAGTGCATCCCTTGCCTACCTCAATACAAAGTATAATAAGTGTCTTTTCAACCACTTGTTTGCTGCCACAATCATCCTACAAGATGGGATCATGAAAGTAAAACTTGGTGCCAATGGTGCACACCAAAAATCATGTGGAATTCCCCACAAACCAAAAGTAAAATGGCCAACATCAATGCTGCAAATGGCCTCAAGTAAATCACAATACAAAATAAAATAAGGAAAGACCATCCTTGGTACAATATGATGATCATAAGAAATAAAGGAGTACAAATCATAAAGCATAAATATACATCCTCGATCATGTAATTTGGACATTGAGCTGAAATGGCTCAATTGAAAGTCATTCCTCACTTCAAATGAGTAGGGAAGTGGTTGTGCCAACCTCTCCATCATCATCTGGGCTATGCATCTCTCCATATGCTAATATACATCCTGTTGGATGCCCTCCCAAGTGAAATCCTCCATCAAGGAATGATATGCATCAAAGTGCATGGAAAGAAAGCCCACAAGTGCTGCATGTAGACCTCTCTTCTTATGCTTGAAAATCCAAGTCAAGAAGATCATATCATGGTAATAGATGTCTCCATCCACTACTCTATCACTCTACTCTCCTTCATGCTCATCAAGTGCATCATATATGAAGTGATCCTGGGAACACTCCATCAAAAGACCCAAGCTCCCAAGTAACAACGTTGTTGGCCTTTGTAATAAGGCTCCTGTCATCTCATAGCTCCACCCTTTGACATCCCCTATGTCAAAGTCATCATCAAACATAATGTTGCTATATGTGAGAGATCCTTCCCAAAGTGGAAGCACCTCCTCATCTTCCAAGGTTAAAGAGTAGCCCCTTTGCACCATGATAGTGCCATCTCCTACTCCTGCAACATCATGCAAAGTATGGGATAAGATCAGCCCATAATCTCTCAACAACAACCAAAGAAACAACAGCTCTAGTTGCCTCCCCACACCATCATCACATAAATTATGGAGCAATATCATAATAGTTGATATGAAAGATATCACATCATTCCAATACACCCAAACTCCTTGCTTCCATATGATGTAAGTGCCATGCCAAATTCCATCCATCCACATACCCTTGGAAATAGAATGTGTCATAGGATGACCAAACTCGTTCAAGAGTAACCAACGCAGTCTTGGATCCTGCTATCCAGTGTCATAGATCTGCAAGTGGTTTCTCAACCTCTTGCTCATCAACATCACCCATCCAACCCAGGGTGAGTGTCTATCATCATGTCCAAAAGTGGTACTCCTCCAATGGAGAATACAATCCTCCCAAATCATATTTTTGTATTTTCATTTCATGGGATATTGAAATGAAATCTCCTCAATGACCAAGTTGATCCCATAAGGATCCAAATAGGTGGTAGGAAAAAACCTCCCATCATTGTGTGTAGGGATCATCAAGGAGTATCCAACACAAACATGAGAGATGTTATCCATCCTAAGATATCCTCCATCATCTATCTACTCCCCCTTTTTTATATATGTGGGAAGGTCATTGGAATGTTCCAACAATGTTTGGGCCCCCAACTCATCACTGCTGCTAAATGACAACGCTGTTGATCTCCATGATGGTGTAGCTGTTGCCTCAAGATCAGATCCAATGCTGAACACATAGTTTTGCAATGTATTTTTCAAGACAATAATCACCCCATCCTCCAAGAAACTACATTCCAACCTCAAGGGTTGTGTGCACCTCATAAATAATACATTAGGATGACTGTTTGTCTCTTCCTTGAATGAATCAAGGCTTCTCAGTGCAGTGAAATTTTTCTGTTCCAAATCAACAATATATTTTGACCCTTGGTCATGCAATGGTACATTCCCATCATCCTCCACATGTTGCATTGAAATAATAGGAAATGAAAACATGTGCATACCTTCGTACAACTTCGGAACATCTTGTACTGCTACAAGGGTTCCTCCTTCCGGTGTGATGGCTTCCCAAACTACTGATGATGATGGTTGATCTTCTATAGCTTCATCAGTGCTGGTGCAAGTCTCTTCTTATTCATGCATCTCCAAAATGGTGCATGGGAATCTAGAGATCAAGAGATCAAGATCATCTTGCAAAGGTGCAAGTGTCCTTTCTCCCGAAACAAGTGCCCCTGTAGTAAATGGTGGTGAAGGCTTCTTCCCCTCTGATTTCTTCTTGTCAAACTTCTTGATCAACATTTGAATAAAATCTGCATATGCAGTCACTTTTGCATGACTCAAATGGCTAAACCGCCAATTGTGTGATTCACCTTGAAGGTGCAGTGCTGCAATCTCAACAACTATTTTCTCTACTACTAGATGTAGCAGAAAAAATGCATCCAACTTCTTTCCCCAAGCCTTTGTTGTGCATGAGGATGACCCATCAAAGGTAGACAATAGAAATCTATTTCCCTTCATTCTTCTATTGCTGCAAGGTCTCCTTTATTCTTTGAGCTGAATGAACTGTGGGAGAGTTAGATTCTCCTTGATAGCTCTAGGTTGAGACTTATATTAAAAGATATTTGTTGAGCCCCAAAGATGTCCTTCTTTTCCATCACATTTCACTTCATTTTCTTTGTCCCTCATCAATTACAGGCTTAAATGATCAATAGGATTGATTAGGATTACTTTAAGAATGTATATAATGACTAACTTGCTATGTTTTCATGATTTTGTTATTGTAGCAATTTTTTACTAGACTTGGCTACAGAACACAGTCATTCTGTAGCCAGTCGCCTATTCCGCAGCCGTTCTCATGTTTACGCAGGTTCCAGGTGTCACCTCAAGGAAAAATGCATATGGTCGTATTCCACATCACTCCCCCATCATTTCTTTCTCTCCACGAAGTCTGAGCTCGAGTCTACAGGTGGTTATGCACATGGGAAACCAAAACTAGGAGATAGACTTCTAATAGGACAAGGACTATACAGATGTCCTTAATCATAGTACGAGGCCACCACCAGAGTCCTAGTTTGATTTTAGTTGGGAAAGACAATTATTCCTGTTTTATCTCAAAGACAGTTATGTAATTTTGTTATAAGTATGGCTCGGGAGACCGAGAAACAATTAGCTAGATTTATGTTTTATTGCTAGATCTCAGAAGACCGTAATACTCTGTTTTGAAGAATTTCTCCTTTAATGAAAGAAGCATCACTTTATTGCAAGAGCTGAGTCAATCTTGAGTAGATTTGTGTGCTAATCCGGTGGTAGAGGGCCCCTACTACCTGAGAAGCTTTGTTCATATGGTTTAGATAAGTAACTTAGCCTTGTTTCATTCCTAGTTTAATCAATTTTCTGAACTTTGTGTTTTTATACTTACTTGCAGCGGATGCCACAGTTAGTCTTATCCTTACAAACTCTTCCAAAATACCACTAACATTGGATGGGATATAACTGTAGTATTTTAGGAGTTAGTTGCATTTCCTTGAACTTTATGTTTTTTTTGTGCTCAATGACATCAGTTGTTACAGCTAGTCTTGTTCTTATTAATCTCTTCCAAAATATCACTAACTCCGGATGAGACATAGCTGTGGTGTTTCAGAGCTTACTGAGTTTTGTTGAACTTTATGTTTTATGCTCATTTGCATTGAATGATACATCTAGACTTGTTTTTTTACAAACTATTCCAAAATATGACTCATATTGAACGAGATAGGGCTATAGTATTTCATAGAATTAGTTGCATTTTAGTCCAGTTGAAATACTCCGGAGGTAGATGTCACTCTAGTTTAATTCTGTCACTATATTTCAAGTTTGATAATGGCACTCTAGTTCAACTCTGTTCATTGTATTTTAAGTTAGATTAGTGGCATTCTAGTTCAGTTCCAGTTCACTGTATTTCAAGTTAGGTTAATGGCATTCTAGTTTAGTTGTGATCACTGTGTTTCAAGTTTGATCAATTGCATTCTAGTTTAGTGTTATCCATTGTTCTTTAAGTTGTATTAACTGTCAAAATTAGACTTCACGGCCTTCATTGTTTACAAACTACTCTTGTTCTGACTTTCTATTAATGCATCATTATATGGACAGGAATTAGTGACATCAGTTTAAGGCCTTGATTGTTCTGCAATCCTTTGCAATTTCACAAATAAGCCTTTTCCCAAAAACTATTCTAGAAAATCTCTAACTTTTGAATGAGGCTTAGTAGTGACAAGTTGAGCTGCAGAATGGATTAATCTTAGCATTACAAGTTAATTCAGAATAGAAATCTTATTGTGCTACAAATAATATTTTCCAATTGTGTTCCAATAAACTTTTAGCCATGGATGAGATTCTTTGTAATATTGTAAGATGATTGTTTACTTAGGAGAACCTCATTTGCACTAAACTTGTCCTTTTCTCAAGCTATTCCAATATATTTCTAATGAATGAATTGGATGAGTTCATGTTATGAGTTATTGAGTTCATGTTGTGATTTATTTCCTTGCTATGAGTCATTATCAAACTTTGCATTTTTTGTTCTTTAGTATAGGTTTTGCTCTGTTTTTAGTGTGACCAACAACTGTTCTTTTTCAACATTTAGTTCTTTTCCTTCTTAACATAAAACCACAAAACCAAAAAAATCATAAAAACATTAAACACAACGTAGTGAGAAACAGATACCTAGGCACATATAGTGCACCTCACTTCAGCAGTTTACTAACCCTGGTTGATAATTTATGACCTCAATTTAGGAACACTAAGTTGAGCACTACAATATTCACTTAGAATCTCATGATCTAAGTTTCCTCCATCTCTATGCCTCTTATATTCAGAAGAAAAGGTCATAGAATGTTTCTTTGGAGCTCTATGCAATACCAGATCTTCTTTTTGTTGATAGGAAGTACATGGCCCTTCCTCATCTTGAAACCCTAACATGGTTTCACTTCTTTCCTTCCTTCTTCTTTGCTTAAACTCCTGGGTGAGGTCCTTCTTAGATCTGAAAAGAGATGAGATGAAACTCACTCCTCCCATAATTTTGATCTTTGTTTTCTTATATAGCATCTTGGCTTGAAATTCACAGGCTAAGCCAAAGATCATGCTTCGATACCACTGTAATATCCAAAAATGGAAATGCTCAGCAATGCATGCTAAAATAATGAATTTTTCAAAAATGTATGCAATGAAAGTTAAATTCAGCTCATGGATCCCTTAGATCTGATACTATAATGAATATATCTGAAAGGAAATCAGAAACAAATCACTATTTCATAGTTAAACAGGCCTCCCATGCCATAAACAACTCAAAATCATACAAAAATAGGGACTACAACCATGCATGAAAGTTGGAATACCATGATAGTGTTATTTTATTACCTCTGTAATAGAAATAGGTTGTAAAACATATCTAGAGTAAGTATGTGGACAAAAAGTTAGATCTATAGCAGATCCATGCACTATACAAGATCTTTTATCAATCCCCCTTGGGGTTTTCAGCAATACACCAAGTACAAAGTGTAGATATGAGTTCTAAGACTGCATATCTATGGAAATATTTAGATCTAGAAAGTGGATCAGATTTGATATAAACAATAAATTGATCTCATCCAATAGATATCCAAAGTGAAGGGCAGATCCTCAACACTCAGAAAATTAGCTCTCCAAATGGTGCACTGAATCACCCTGCAGCAACTCCTTCAGAAATAACGTAGATATGGACTCCTTTTGTGCTGTATGGGATAAAATAATGTTGGAATACAACCAAGATATGAAAATTTAGCTCAAAACCCTCAATACTATCCTCCCAATGGATTAAAACCCTTCTCCACTGAAAATAAGTATTGAGATGGCCTAGATTTGAAGTTCTAGCCTCCGCTTGCTGGAGCTTACTGAAACAATCAAACCCTAAACAGGCTCTGTGTTGTCAAAGGAAGATGAAGCTTGGCCTCAAGCCAGATAGTGGATAATATGGTTCAAGACTCCTCCAAAAGCTCCTCAAGGAAAGAGAAGGAATTCCTAAACTAGAAGACCTTGTGCTAAACATCACTCTATCTCAGCTAAATAGCCAGAGAAAGAAAATGTGTCTAAAAAGACCATATAATCATAAAATCATAATCATAAGCTAACCCCATATGGCTACCATCATCCTCCTTGTAAACAATGTAAGCCTTCTCACCTTGGGTCCCACTCATTAGGGTTTCCATCTTCATGCAATGGATCTCCCTCCAAAATTACGTTGTCTCCATTAGTCTTACTCATCTTTTTACAGCGATGTTTGATTTAGTCAATCTTGACTAGATTAACCTTGACTGGATCTCCATGCAAAGTCTTCTTCCACACTCAATGTGGCTTTATTCTATCTATCTAAATAGATCTATGTTCCCACTGAGTTATCTTCATTAATGTTCCACATCCTCCATCTTAGCTTAGTTGACTTGGTCAAACTTGACTTTGTCCACATGAATTTAGCCCTTGTTCACACATGAAGGTGTTTTATCAAGCTATGAATATGATCCCTTTCCCATTAATAGGGTTTTTATTGCTGCTAGAAATATGTATGGGTCTCCCTACCCACTTATTCATCTAACTATGTGTTTTGAATAAAGTATATTCCTAATAGATTGCATGCTAATGCTTAGGAGCAATGGACGAGGATCCTACAATCATTTTGCTTGCACCGTCACCTATAGGGAAGGATGCCCTAGATTTGACCACTAAGTACAGTCGTCCCACATGAGCATTCGAGTCTTGAGCTTCTTGGTAATTAGCTACCAGTACCGAGCATTATATGGGTCAGGTAGCCCCAAATAATACTGCATGCACTGGGCCTAAGCTTAACCCCCTCTGAATCGAGTCTCTGTGGCACTCAGGTTTTCTTTTCTATGGGTGGATAGATGGGTTTAAAGCTCCCTATAAAGTCAACTTCTATGTTTCAAGAATGTAAACTGACCATGGTGGCTTATTGGATGCCTACCCCCATGGTCCTAACTTGAACTATTAATTATCTTGTGGCCCCTGTGGGGAGATTTAATGAGTTCGCTTATGGTTAGCTTTAAGGTGGCTTACTTTGCTTATGGTGTGGCAATGTGTGTGAGAAAGTGTACAATCACAAAGTTTGTAAGATGTGGACATGCGATGATTCTTTACATGTCCTCCTATTTAAACTATGTTTTGATGTTCCTTTCGAAAAGAAAATGATGCGCTGATAGTGGGCCACTTACAATTTTTCCTATTAAACTAATTGTTTGACTAAAGGGAGATGGAAAATTATCAAAAGAGGGCATTCATATGCATGCCCAGGGTCACCAAAAGGTGCAAGGGCAACAGAGATTACTTGCTCTCTAAGATAATTTAGTCCTGGTCCTGGTTCCTAATGCAAAATTTTAAAACTAAAATAATTGCAACAAATAGGAAAAAATAAATGGAAACTAACTAAGCATGTGTGGATATGGGCCACTTACTCCTTGCTAATTACCTATGTGTTTTGGTGTCTATTTTCACAAAATAAGTTCATTCAGATAGCATGGGTGGATTTTAGCCACTTACTTGCCCCCTAATTAAATTATATGAGTTTGTGACAATAAACTAAAAATTAAAACTATGCAAATAGCTAAACTAAATTGCAGTTAAAATCATGTCCTAATAGTCATGGGACACCAAACATAGTGCCGAAAAATTTTCTCTGGGCTACCAATCACTTTACAATTGCAAAAATTGAAGAAAATTAATGAAAAATTGGTTCATTGGTTTCCCTGCAGAATTTTCCTACACAGGCGCGCAACTTTGTGCGTAAGTCTGAGTTGAACGCGTGCAGAATGTTGCGTCTGTCTGTGTTGAAAGCACACGGTTTTCTTGCATAAAAAATTCCAGAACTCTTGAACTGCAACTCTTCACGGTGGGTGAAGGAGAGAAGATGAGGAGGAGGAAAGTTGGTCTAGCAGCAATCCTGAGTAGAGAGAAGGCTCTGCAAAAACGCAACCACTTAGCTAAAGGGTAAAATAAATGGAGTCACCAATCTTGTTATGGCGTGTTTAGTGCACAAGTGTACTAAAACACTGGTGCTTGGTAGGAATGGTTGCAACCTACAAGAAATGGTCACAGGCAGAAACGATTGTTAGCTGGTTAGTGGAAACATACTAACATATAAAACGCACTAATTTATGGAACATAGGATGCTTCAAATAAGAAGAAGAAACACAACTACAATAAAACAAAAACACAAGCTCAAATGAGTCAAACGAGACAATAATACGAAAGGTGGAATAATCCCCTCTTATTGACCACTATTAGTAAAGAAAAGGTAGAACGTAACACACTTGCAAAAGATCCTTAGAGCTATGGAGCTCTAATACCCAAAGCAAGGAGGGCTTTACCCTTGAGCTGGTTCCACAAGGCCTCTCTCTTCTCCTAAGGGATTTGAGTTGTTGGATGGCCAACAACCAAATCCTCTAACTCTATTACTGCTCTGGATCACACACTACTGGTTTTCTCATGGGAAATTTGGCGAGCATAACAATGTGTTTTCGTTTCATTCTTATCATGGTGGAAATTTATAGGCAAATTCAAATCCGTCTTCCCTCTCTTGGTACACTTGTGGATAGTGACCCAAGGGTGAGGGTTGATTCCTTTGTGTGCTCACTTGAGGTCTCAAGGTGGCACAACGTGGTTGTCCTTGAGTGGCCTCAAGTGGAGAATCTTCTCCTGAAGTGTGCCGAGTGGTCCGAATGATGACTTCCGCTACTCCCAGGACTGCGCACCTTTTTGAGGGAAAGCCGTGCAGACCATCGCGCTTATCGAAAAAAATACGCGTGAAGTGCTTTTTTCATGTGTCTTTTGTGCACAATTCTATATTTTTCCTCTTGTCCTTAGAGATTTTTAAATTTCCAGATTCTCTAATGTTTCTCAGCCCTGTAAATCCTTCTACTTGACATTTTATAATGTCATTTTACTTGTCCTATTTTTCAATGATAACACTAATCAAGATGAAATTCTCCTTAGGATGGAAGAGTGACACTTACTCTATGAGATCCTAGAACAACAACTACAACGCATTAAACAACTACTCCATCCATCTCATGTACGTTCTCTAGATGATCATGCTCCTCCAACATAGGGCATTTAATGACTTAGCTCTACTTAATTACATAGTTCATAATATAACACTTAGTCAATCTAGTTTATTCCAATATGTAGACTTCATTGTCTAGTTTCTTGTTAAGTTAGCTCATGGGGCAAAGCAACCAAAACCTTGGTTTGGTTTTGTTAAAGTATTTATTAATCTTTTTATTATTTTGACAAACTCGACTTCTAGTATCGTTTTAGTTCTTTTGTCTGGTTTCTAGTCTAACAAGCCACGGCAATATCACCCGCATGTTATGCATTGTATATTTGTAGATAATTAAATAGAATATTAAAGCTTACAGAAAAATAAGAATAAGTTATTGATGAGAAAAGTAATTAAAATTATTTTACTTCACTAAATACGTCTTTAAAATTTAAAATTATGGGATACGTTCTTGAATTTAAATAATTACTTAAAAGTATTTTAAGTTTGATTTTTTAATATTTTTAAGAATAAATTAAAATGTGAAATTAATCTTTGGGGATAGAGTATGTATATCTCCATTCATTTTAACAATAAAATCACTAAAAAGACATTTCAAATAATAAAATGTCATACATCAATTTAATATTTAACTTATCATAATCTTAAAAACAAATTATTATTATAATAATAATATCACATAAAAATCATCTTATATGTATATATATAAAATAAAGAGTTTATAAAAAATTCATCGAGGGTGTATACGGAAGGAACGACGACTCGGAAGTGCATGGTTATTGCCCAGCCAAGCATTATAGCTGGATGGCGTGGCACAACTTCCCCACCCTTACTTAATATTACCACAGTTAATCATAATGATGGTGCTCGTTTCTATGCATGGGGATTTTCGTGAATCATTATGTTTTTTTAATGAGTAGGTGGTTGGCCATCACCTCAAAGCCACATAGAGAAGGGAAGAGTTGGGAGGTACCCTATTATAGGACCATTCAAGCTTATTGAACCGCGAGGAAAGTAAACCATGCATGCACATATATGAAGGGATTATTTACGGGAGAGTCATTAGCGGAGCTTGGAGGCAATTTCAGTCACAAATATTGCATAAAATTATGTAAATGGGCACTCATGGCCTCTAGTTCCCACTTACATATTTCTTGGTTAAAGAGGGTGGGATTTCCTATTAAATATAAGACCCCATCGCAGGTGTACACCGGGTCTAGCTATTTCCATTTTGGGCATGTCAAGATTTTATTTCTCTTGTACTTTCTCTTGTATCTAGGATAGAGGTTATCCTATAATCTGTCTCCACTACCCTCGCTTTTTTTAGTCATTCTTGCCACAGGTTGTAATTTGAATATCACAATGCCCAGAAAACGAGCTAGGGAAAGACATGGAAAAACATGTTATAAAGAAATGGGAAATACTCATGCGAGCTAGGGAAAGACATGGAAAAACATGTTTATAAAGAAATGGGAAATACTCATGCACAACAATGAGCTCAAAATTCAATGAGTAGGTGTAGAAAAAATACATCGGTGTTGATATGGGAGGAAATTGCACAAGATAAGAGAGAAACTGTTAGTGAGAGAGGCTACTTAAAGAACATGCAGGTTGCTGGTGAATTTGTTGATTGGATTACATATGTGGGTCATACGCATGGGCGGTTCAACAACTACATGCATGCAATTGACATATACTGGCATCTTAAGATGCTCACTAGACATGTTCTTGTGCAGAAACACAAGAAGGGAAGAGATTCTATCCATGTTGGACGAGATTCAACTCACAACTCGAGGATTGTCCTCGAGAATGAAATGTACAGAGGTAGGGCATTCCCCATGTTTAGGTTGCTCATCAAGGAGTAACAAAGAATCAATAGTAGTTGAAATGTTAGACTCTGCCAAAACTGGAAGATGCACTTAAAACTCTCTAATTTTGATACCATGTATATTTGGTATTTTAGTTACAAGTTTATAGTTATTTTGGTGGCATAAGGCCACACTACAATAGTTTGTATAATTTTTTGTTTTTGTTTTTTTGTTTTTTTTACTCCTATGACATTAGAGTTTTTTAAGGTACTAACACTAGTCTAGTTTCCCTAATTATAGACTAGGCCATGTTGCAATATTTTTTTTAGATATAATGAAATGATACACATTTTCTTTTATATATAAAGAAAAATAATAATTAAACCAACAACGGGTAACTCAATAAATAGAGTTGATGATTTTCTGTCCAAAACTATTCATAAAATAAATTTTATGACTAAATTTAATTTGTAAAATCTGAAAAAATATGTTTTTTAAGAGTTGATGATTTTCTGTCCAAAACTATTCATAAAATAAATTTTATGACTAAATTTAATTTGTAAAATCTGAAAAAATATGTTTTTAATGTTTAATTTTGAGTTTTATATTATTTATTTTTTTCAAAGAAACAGATAAAATTTTGTATTATAAAATTGATTTGAAAACTAGCTAGAACCTTTACATTATGTGAAAAAATACTACTACATTCAATGGCCCATTAAATAGAACTTTTGTGCTTGTTACACAATTTGCCAAATACTCTAAAAATATAGCCTACTATAAACTTTGCAAAAGACTCCTAGTATATATCTACAAAACATCAAAAAACTTTCACATATGTAGGAAACCTATTTTTTCCATACTGATGCATCGCCATCCTCGGATTGTGCTTCAGATTCTTCAGTCAATTCTAGGAATTTTATGCAAGTTGTTTAACGAGACGGAGGAATTGCTTGGACGGCCAAAATTGGCCAGAATCCGGGCAAAAAAAAATTAAGAAATCTTAAAGTAACAGTGTATGAATTATGATTTTGATAGTGAAAATGGATTCAGCACCATCAAAAACCTCTAATACACCCATAATATTAAAGTCTGATAGTTATAATGTGGAGTTACAAAAATCTCTACCAAATTTTCTTAAAATCTTACCAAACTTTCCATGATTTTCAAAGCGAAAAAACAGTCTAGTTAGCCTCGCAATTTTATGTGATTAATCCTAGTTGGCTCTGGCTATGTCCATGTCATACTTTGCTCACGTGTTAACATTGCTTTCGAATTTTGTCCTTTTGAGAGACATAATTGCCATTTATGTTTGCATCTTTGACTTAAACTTCTCAACCTTGCTTTGCAGCAATTGCATATTTGATTGTCATCGACATTTGAAAGGTCAACCTCTCTTTTTCCTCCAAAGCTTCCCTGTGCATCAGAGTTTGCATCAAACCTTCCACCGATTTCAACAGCGTTTCCAACAGAAAATTTAACTTAGCGAGATCACCGTCATGGGATGATTCCCCTAGAACCTCCATGTGTAGACCTAACATCTTCTTGCAATTGAATTTAAGAAGCAAAGACTGGCTCGAATCCCTGCTATATTTTTTAAACAATGGCACTAAGCTAGGGAAAAATAGATCGAATTCACTATGCTTAAAATCAATTCATTCGTGGAAATTCCCCCTTGGTGCATTGAATTGCCAAACCTTCGCTTCCATGATTAGAGTACAGAAAATTCCTTGGAATGTCAACTTGTGAATAAGGAGAGGGATCAAAAATAATTCCAAGTTATGTAGTTATAAATTCCAATTCAATGTCAAACCTCACATCACCTGAGTGAATTCCATTCTGTCTTGGAGAGCTAAACGCATATGCCACTTGCACCTTGCTAAGACATAGATCATCCATCAGATGGAGGTATAACAAAAACAGAGGGCCTCCATCCTGTTGTGTCTTTGGAAAATGAGTTAATGCCGACCGAAATTCCATTACCAACCTCGATTTTTTTACCATCGTTTGATTGTGGGATGGATTTATATATCCAACTTTGGCCATGGGAGCAAGATCCAATATATTATGACTTAATTCAAATTTAATAAGGCTTAAAACAATTATATATCCTTTTCTTTTCCTCAAGATGGGAGATAGTTAATACCCTTTGATTCACTTCTAGAGCCCCTTGATCCTTCGAAGCTCCTTTGTTTGCCAATAAGTGAGCTTTGGAGTTCATTTGTCTTAAGACGATTCAAATTACCTAGATAGTAAGGCTATCGTTTGTAAAGTCGGACGAAGATCTGAATTCGACGATTCCTTTGCTTTCCTCGCTGAGGAATGCTATAATTGACTCAAACACTGAAAACTTCTGGTGATTTTCCTGTCAATTTCCAGTCTCAACCCTTAGGAAAGATATTTTTTGGTTGTTGGATGCTAGCTCCAAGCCTAAGCAAACTACATCTATATTTGTTCATTGGGGTGAAATGTTACTCTTCTTGCTCTCACCACCCCTCACCTCTCTCTAGAATGCTCTAGACCTCGCTTCTATTTTACACAATAATTCATTTGAAGGTGATACAAATGTATACATTCGTGACATAATATTTTCTTTTTGTAAAAAACACCCATGGAGGATTTGAACCTTGAATCTCACAATTTACAAAATTTGTTGAGACGAGACTCAATCTAATTAAGACAAACTCCTTTGGCTACCAAAAGCTAACAATAAGGACTCTGACAATTGAAATCATATTAAATAATAATAATAAAAATTAAAACAAATGCTTAAAATTTTAATATTTTATTTATGGTTTTTTTTTTACCAAAAAATTAATTCATACATCAAATCCGCTCACTGCGGTTTGCCATTGGGAAACCAAACTATCCATATAATAAGTCTTTTGTCCACAATAAAATATTGAGGATACAAAAGTTACACAGGGATCATGCTTCCATGAGTGTGTGTATATATATATATGCAAAAAAAAGAACAAGCTAGCAAAACCAAAATGACAAAGACATTGCCAGTGAGCAAGGTGTCTTGTGGGAGTGCCAACCATGGTGGAGAGTCGATGTCTTGCTTGGAAATTCAAGGTAATAAAAACTAGATTGGGAAATTGTAGAAAAAACTTGGAAATTGAGGCGAGAGGAAGCAACTGCCTGATAACCAAAGGGAGATTGTTCAACTGCCAGAAGCTCTGCACTATGGATGCAGTGAGACTATGACTGTGATTCCTTGCAAAACCAAGAGAGCCAATTATGGAAGAGTAACATGCAACAACATAATCGAAAGCAACCCATGTCATGAACAAAGGATTTACAATATCCTAGTAGTCCCTCTCCCCACTGAGATAGACATCCACCACAAGAAAAGAAAACTAGAGGACCATAGTGACTCCAACCTCGCTCTGATAAGGAGCCACCACAAGTTCATACAACAAATATTCAAATTCAATAAGAGGGATGTCCACATCAGGAGGACCTAGACAATCCCTAATATTGAAAATGGAAACATCAATACTTGATGGTAAAAGACAACAAAGGTGGGTGGAGAGTGACTTTAGTGTGCTTGGAGGATTAGGAAATTGGAGCAAGTGAGTCACAATAAACCAAGAATTTGACTTATCACTTGCCTTGAGACTTGCCTTAAGGTGTGTGTCGTTGAGAATACTCACCATATTAATTGGTATCATGAGTGTAGCCTAGTGAAGAAGGAACTAAATCTACCTCCCCTTTGATGATTAGATCACAAACGGAAATTATCAACTTAACATTAATTATAGAATAAATTTCTTAAGAATAAATTTTATAGAATGGAAAACTACTAATCTGTTAATTTTTAAGAGAAACACACTCTCTATATATAAAATTAGTGTTGTGTGATTATCCATGGAAGAATTTGAAGATGTGCAATTAAAGTGAATTTATTTTCTAATAAATAAATTAATTAAAATCATTAAAATAATTTTATAAGTAATTATTTGAAATTTTATAAATAATAATTTTTAAATCTATTAATTTTAAATTTTAAAATCTATTAATTTTGTAATTTTAAGTAAGAATTTTATAAGTAATTATTTGAAATTTTATAAATAATAATTTTTAAATCTATTAATTTTAAATTTTAGTAATAAATTAAATATATTAATTAAAATCACATTTATGCACTTATTAATATTTAAAATTTAAATATAACATAATTATAAAAAAATCAACGAAAGTAAATTAAAATTCTAATTACTAGTAAATTAATTTGATTTATTAAGGTGATAATGCTAAGAGATTTCTAAAAATATTTATAAATGGCCCTAGTCTAAAATCTCCAATTTAATAATAATTTATAATTGTTTTCAAACCTAAAATTAATTTATATAACTCCGCGTCAACATTAAATTTCGAACACTTGTAAGTCCAGTCATCACCTTAGAATATAGTGAGTCTGACAACACGATTCGGTTGAGTCCGTTCATATAGATACGTTTCTGACGGAAATCCAAGGCCGTTATTTAAAACGTAAGAGGCAAAAAGCAAATACATGCATAAGTCGTAATCTATTAAAATTTGTGAATTGCTTTATAAAAATTAGCTTGTTTGGAACTGATTGATATTCAATATTTGAAAATTGGATTTTCATTTTAAACCGTTTTTTCCGGAACGAACCGAAACATAAAGCATCTCGTTTTTTAAGGAAATCTAATCTCAAAATGCATGAAAAAGAATCCGTCAATTTTAAGAAATTCATGATTATACGTAATTATTACCGAAAACAGTTTTCGTAAATCTTATTATTTTTTGAAGTTTAATAAAAATATTAAATTTAAATTTAATCTAAATTTTAATAATTTTGACTAAATTTTAATAATTTAAACTAAAAGTAATTTTCTTTTCATTTATTTTAATTAAAATATATTATATTTATTTTTAGAAATTATATGATAATCAGTTTATTTTTAGTTTTGTATTAGTTTGTCTTTTAATCAAAAAGTTTGCAAAATGCTTCCAAGTTTTATATTAATAAATTAATTTTTTTTTTATTATATTTTACAAAAATAATTCAAGTTGTATGTTAATAAAATATTTTTATTATGATTTTGAAATTTATTTATTTATTTTATGATTGATTAATTAATTAATTAGGCAATGTTTTTGAATTTTTTTTATAAACAATTTTTTTTCCAACTTTATAATAAAACTTAATTCTTTCCCCAATAAAAATAATAGAATAATTTAATTTAAATACAATTAACGTAATGTTTTATATTAACAAATAAATAAATAAATATTTAATTATTTAATATATTATTTTTATTTACTTTTTATTTTTTATTATTTTATTTTCAATTTAATTAACATAACTTTATTTTTTAAAAACAAATATGTACAATCATACAACCTTATTAAAAAAAAAATTATCAAATTCACATAAGAAAATTATAAAAATAAAAATAAAATTTTGATTCCCAAAATATCAAAAATTTAAGGACCCCTCAAAACACACTCTAGAGAAATAAGGACTCCTTCCTTTTGAAAATTGCGCCCTCCAAGAGCTAATCCTCTCTCTTTTAACACACAACGTGAAAACAAGCATCAAACCCGCTTCCTTTTCCACTAATGGTGTGCCCTACACCCTCACTGGCTTCCGTTGAGCGCATAGCGTACTCACAAACTCCTTTTCATCCTCCTTGTGCCTAGAGACTATAACCTACGCCCTTGGAAGTTTTTTTCTCTCTCTACTTGTGTGCATTGTGCATCCTTAAGCTAGCCCTTGCCTACCCATTGTTGCTCTGAGATGCGCCCTCCTCTTGTTATGGTGAAATTTTCACTCCTAATGGTTGATCAAGTCACCTTGTCTCATCATTGATGGGTTAGTGTCCCTAGCTTGATCTGATATGCCCTTTGTCACTATTTTTGATAAGTTGTATGTATTAGATAAAGAATTTCTTGAAGTTGATCTATATCGCCATGAGTGCACTTTCATTTGCAGGTGCTCTATATACCACTCCCATTGCACTCTCATCATCTACTGGAACGATGCCTCCCACTACCTGATAGGTTACCTCCAGAGAAGTCTCAGAAGCAAGTAATGATGAGGAAATAGATGTTGTCAAGCCCACAATTCCCATCCTTGCATATACGTAGTGCTTTATAGAAAAATCAATTGAATTATTATGGAAAGACATTAAGGACACTTTCATGTAGAAGCAGTTCCCTGAGGGCTTGGAGGAAAAGGAATTTTATGACAACATTAAGTGATCCCATATACACATTATTGCATGTAGATTATCGGTGATGCTTTATCAAAATTCCATTGAATGGATCCTATCACATATGGATGATACCAATTTGGTCCTACGCAGTGAAAGCGACATTTATATTCCCTCTTATTATGGACATCACATGCACTCTTATTACAATATGTTAAAACCGAGAGAGTATGCAAACAATTAGTTTTATGCGACATGGGAAAGTATCAACACTGAGGATATCTTCAAGTCTTGGTGCCTAGAGCCAACCAGATTCCTTCATATACCAAGTGTAGTATACACAACAAGAACCCTTATAAATTTCTATCAGTATCTCATAGTTATGTGTTTCTAGATGCATGGGTGGAAAAATGCAGAATTATTTGAAGAGAATTGGATTTTCTTACTCAACTTGGTTGTGACAAGAGGTGAAATTTTTAATTGGAAAAATATCCTTTCTTATGAACTACAGCATCACGTACTGCAGGCCAAGACAACTTTGCAAGAAAAACAGGCACTGAAATTTTACATGTCATCTTATCTACTAGATGGGATATGCACTCGGTATGTATTTCCAGGAATGAATTGGAACTAGACTCCACATGAAAATATTATTGTCTATTTCCATTCTTGAGTATTATCAAAGAGAAGCTTCAAAGGATCTTATGATAGACTGGCAAATCATTTCTTTGCAGCACTGTATAAGATGATCTATGAAATTGATCCCCCTTGCATGACCGACCAGGTAAAGGAGGAATTGCATGAAATTGTAGATTGGTTCGCCGCATCAGATGGCACGTACATTGGATTCTTTGGATGAAAAATATCCCTTCATGTTATGACATGATATGTTACCAACAAGGTGGTCTTGCAAGAAATTTCCTATCATTCCAATAACGGATTGTCTGAACTTATTCACAGAAGGAAGAAGGCACCTTAGCCCAATTTCCCTTTGAGGATTGGATTGTATGAGTTGAAGAGCTTTAAGGCAGCAAAAGATAAAATCAAAGAACTTAACCGCCTTCATTTTGGAACTCAAATTTTTCATAGATATTATCCCAGGAAAGTATGCAGGCAACATTATGACAAGTGTTATAGGTCAATTTGGGCATCATCCCCCAAGACCTGGTCAAACTAGGCATCATCGCCCAGGACCAATGAATAGGGTCTATAATCCCCTTATATTTCAGTTGCTATATGCCCTAAGAGAAGACATTCCATTCATGGCTTCAATTGTGAGATTTCCAAGGTTTGAAGTATATATTATATGACCCAATGACTCACCAAAGCTCCTCTGCAAGATACTAACTGTGTTCCAGTGCCAATACCTCCATTCAAGGGTGCACTGCAGTGCACTTACTAACACTCAAGGGTGTTTTGGCCACCTGGGAGAAAAATCATCATTGTTACGGGAATCTCCTCATGGCCAGTTCCTTCTAGAAGAGTCCATAGGTGTCATACTTTGAATCCAAGTGTCCATCCACCACCTCTGAACTTGGAAAAATGTCTTTCCTATTATTAGAAATCCATTCAATGAGAAACTACCATCAGTTTCCCTATAAATTGAGCACGCATCTAAGTGATAGGGAGGAATAATTTTGTGCAAAGTTATGTTGTTGGATTATCCTTTGATAAGAGATTGGAAGTATTGATATGTTGTTGAGATGATGCTGGATGTGATGAGGCTGGAATGAAGTTGGAGCACGTTGATGACAAATCGATCTAATGGTTGTAATCTTATCCTCCTACTCTATTAATAAATATATCTGTTCATTTTTTCAATACATATGTCTATATCTTGTGAAATGTATTCTTGATGATGTATGTATTCTCAGATCTAATCGGTTTGATTTGATTAAGATAAGTAAATATTCGTATATTGTATGTTGTTTGTTGTTGTTTGTTTTTTATTGCAGGAATCGATCTAGCATCTTGAGTTGGATTAAGAGTTGTTGTAACATTATATGGTTTTGATAAGTTAGCATGATAATTGAAAAAATGAAAAATTAAATGCTAAGTTAGGATATGGATGAAAAATTAAAAAATAAAAAAAAATGTTAGGAAAAATTATGTTTTTATGCATCCATGTCATAATAAAATGTTATAATAGATTTCCCTAAAGAAAGAAGGCAAAAGGAAAAAATGTTATGGAAGCAAAAAAATAAAATATGAATGCTTTAGGGTTAAAATAAAATAAAATCATGGCTGCCTGTTTAAATGTGCCAAATGTCGAAACGATTAAAAATTAATTAATGATGGTTAAATTCTTTAAAAGGGGTTTAATTTTCATTTATTAAATTTGAAATATTTTAGCGCTCATTTGATTTTATCCTAAAGAAACTACATGAAAAAAAGGGTCAATTAATAAGGAATAACGCGCCAGCAAGTTTGAATGGTGGATCTCATACTCGCTCCAGATCTAAGGCGGAGGATCACTTCACGCCCCCCGCCCCCCGACTGTCTCTCGTTAACACGGGGGGAGGGCGGGGGGTCCAAAGTGTGGTTTTAATGGCTGCTAAATTTTGCAACATTTCAGCACCACAACATTTCGTACCCCCTCCGCCAAAAACCGCAAACCAGGAGGTACCCCCCCCCCCCCCCCGAAATCCACCGGTAGTTTTTGTGTCCCATAACCGTTTCCTCTCGCGCCTCGAGCCAATGGACACTCCCTATGTGCCATAATCATTGGTTGTTCATCCAATATTATCTAGCCACATCACCTAACCATTATCCTCAAACGCTCCACTCGTTAACCTTGTACTCCATTCACACGATCATCTCATAATTATTTGATGCACTGTTGGTCATTAAACCCGCTCCTGAGCCGTTAAAACTCCTACGGTCATCTTCCAAGTCGTTAAACCCAGATCGAACCTATAAAATAATATGCATTGTCCCTTTCATCACTTTACCTTCTCATCTGATTGTTATTTCCTCTGCATTCTCTTTCAAACACCAGCATTATGCGACCACTATCCCCACTTTTGTAATCAGTGTCACCCTTCCTACAACCACCTGATCCTCAAATTTCTTCTCTCAATTGATATCTTTGTTAACATGGCCCCCAAAGCCAAGACTAAAAATGAGACGACCCCTAAAGGTAAAGTGAAGAAAAAACGAGTTGAAGAAGTGCAGGTTGCCAACCCAGTTGCAGAAGAAATCCCCGCTGCCACACCACATCTCAACCTCGATCGCATACCCTTTGCAGATGCTTTCTTCAAAGTCTCAGATGCTCACTACAATTTCTACTTCCATGAGCTATATATGTGCTTAAAACAAAAACACATAGATAACCAGGACCCTATCAGGTTTTGGGAATCTATGTTACCTCCGTTTTCTTTTCCTCAAACCCATTCCTTCCCTGATCTAATTTACTGGTGAAAAAAATAGTATGATCCCATAACAAGATCAATGGTGGCTCAGAATGGAAACATTTTGATCACCATATCCCCAGAGACCATAAACCAAATCCTCCTCATTCCTTCATCTAATTCCCTATCCCATTTTTCACTTGCTGCTCTCATGGATCTTTACCACAAGTTAAAATTACCTCAGAGAGCCCAGATATTTGAGATATTCCTACCTGAGGATGCAGAGTTGCCCAAGAAAAATCCACCATACTCATCCTCAATCTTTCCTGAAGCTTATAAGCACTGCATATCACTTTTTTCATACATGTTAGGATACCCAAATGACCAAACAGTTGATGAACCCATCATGGGGTCCTTATCCATCTTCAATAAAGACAAATCACCATTGTTCATATGTAATTACAGCCAATTCTTGGCTAAAAATATACATGAGAAATTCATGAATTTTACATCAGAAGGTGTGTTTAATTTCAATTCTGTAATTATTCACATGTTTCTTTTTCAACAGGTAGAGATGTTGCCTATCCACTTCAGTAAGCAGGATGCACAAGGAGCGAATGAATCAGTGATTCACTGGACAAAGTTGGTCAGGTCTACATCATCAACAACTACTTTTGCAAAGTTCATATACTCCTTCATACATCCAGTGAGGCAGCTACTTACAATTCAATCAGAACCCATAATTGGAGAAGAAATCAAAAGGATCTTGCACCTGAGTGAATAAGCCAAAACTAGTGATTGGTATCTATACCAAAACTACATAGAAATCAGGGTATATGGCTATGAACTCCCACCATATAAGCTTCCAAGATATGTCACTATGAGAGTCTTCTCCTTAGAGTATATTAGACAAATGATAAACATGGATGATCTACATTTTATCTCAGGAAAGAGGAAAGCTCAGTTTAAGCTCAAAGCAAGCATTGGATCCTTCATTTGCAATACTAGAGCAGTTGGTGCTGAAACAGATGCAATGTTAAAGAAAATGGGTTTCCAACCAAGTTTCACTTGGTCTTATGACGCCCATGGCATTATTTCTACTCTGAGAGTCGAAATCAAGACAACTTCTTATACTTATACCTCTAGAGAAGAAATAGAGAAACATATGAATCAAGATGAATGGATTGAAGGCACTCTCCAAGAGGCAGATGAACAATTTATTTCAACCTTTAATGTACAAACCCATGTTCCTGAAAGTAAACAGTAGAAAATATTCAGAGAAGAGCCTCCACATGCCAAAGAAATCATGAAGGAATTTCTCTTGCAGCATAAAAATCCAAAGCTTGCTTCCACCTTACTTTTAGAGGGAGAACAACCAAAGATTATAGATTTAGGAGACACTGAATTTTCTACATCGACAAGTGTTCCAAAGACTCCTCCATCATCATCACCTTCTAGAGAACATCTGAATATTGTCCAGCATTCAGATGGCAGTTCTTCTGAGGAACAAAACATTTTCTCCATATTCTTAGACATCAAGCATAAGAATGAGGCATTAAAATATGATGTCTATAGTCAGTTCTGGAAGCAAACATCAACTTCCCAACACAGGCTTCTCATTGCCTTTGACAATGAGAAAGAAAGGATGAAAATGTCTTTTCCGTAGGCAAAAGTTCCTTTTCCAAAGACTCATGTTGAGTAAAAAAATATTGCGTTCTCTTTTGATGCAAATCAAATCCATCCAACTAATCATATGGACATGCATAGGCAGTCTGGGGAGATGCTATTTTCAACAATGACAAAAACAGCCATGTCACTCTCCAAACTGAAGGCTGCATTATCAAATGTTCAATCTCAGCTGAATATTGAAAATTTGTCTTCATTGGCCAAAGACAATAGATTGAAGTCTTTGGAGGACCTTGTAGTGAAAGTTGGGTATGATCCAAAAGAATGCAAGGAAGTTGAGGAAATTATAAAAAAGAATAATGCAAACATCTCAGCTCTGTGCAAACAACTCAAATTACCCTCAATTGAAGATCCACACACAAAGGAGATTGTAGAGAATGAATACAACAAATAAGAGATGTTGAAATTGATCATAGATCAAAATATTCAAATCAGAAAGATGGAAGAATAAATTGAAGACTTATTGAAAGAGAAATCAACAACTCAAGTGGCTACTGATCCTAATACAGTAGCTCAAAAATCTTCTGCAGGTACATAGCTTTCAGCATCCTTGACAACAACTAATATAGAAAAATTGGCACAGGATTTGGCTATTCAGAAGCAGGCACATGAGAAGTTACATGAGAGGTTTCAAATTCTAGAATTACAGAAGATTAAGAATGATAACTTATACAAGGAGGAAATGAAAAAGTATCATAAGTTGTGACTTAAGGTAAAATAATTAGAAAGTGAATATTTAATGGCAGGAACATTGGCTGAAGCCAAGCAGAAAATTTGGGAAGACATTAGCAAGTCCATGACAAAGGTATGGCCATTGATACATATTATTTTTGAACACCAAGAGCTCATCATGAAGTGCAAAGCAGCTATAGAAGAGAAGAAAGAGCATCTCAAGAAAAAGCCAAGGGAAGCCATTAACATGATAAAGGTTTTGAACTCAAATAACAGAGAAGAGTTGGAAGAAATCAACATACTGGACATAACTGCAACAATTTTGGAAATCAAGAAAGTTTTACATAAGAGAAATTTAATCAACCAAATGCAAACAAAATGTGAAGCTTTGAATATTTTTGTTCAAAGGTTTCATACAAAGGTTAATGTCTTGAATCATAAAGGACTCTTGTAATTGGTAGGATTATAAGATAAGTTGATTAAATTAGAATATTACTGTAAAAAATTTATATACTATTGCAATAGATAAGTCAAAATTTGCAGGTATCAAAGGACAGGTTACATGGAAAGCATTTCTTGAAGCTCTGTAGTTTGATTTGACCATTCAACATCAAATCAAACATTTATTCATTCATAGGCCTACTTTTGAAAAATATACAAAGGTAGATGAAATATTCATAAAGACGATGAGTGTAGAAATCCCAAGTCAAGACCAATGGGATAAATTTTGTGAGACCATCGAGTAAAAGTGTGATTTTTACAGCATGCCAGCACAATAGATTTTCAAGGGTCTAGTCATCAAGAACTTCCATCAAAAGGGGCCAAGTCATCAACAACTTTCATGAAAACAGAGACACTTCATCTATCTGTTTCCTTCTTCTATCAATAACTCTCATTTCGAGTTATTAAGGGTTGCACCCTTGGATAAGCAAATTTTTTTAAGCAGAATTGTACAAGTTTTTCAATCATCAATAATAAAAGAAGGATTCTGAATTTGTCTCATACATATTTGTTCTCTCTGTGAGTTTTTCCAATTTTCATACATTTTGTCTCTTCATATGTTTAATTGTTATCAATATAACCAGATGGTATTAACTATGTTTCAGTTATCTTATAGTTCCTCCTGAATTTATTATCAATATAAAGAATGAATTACTAAACAGTTTGTTGATGTAAATCCCTTTCATTTATAAATTGTCAACATCTTGATAATGTTAAATGTATTTTGTTGAACTTTTCGACATTTTTAAAAGGTTTTCAAGCTTATGATTAATTAAATAATTTAATTTTGATATTTGATAAACATATCTTCTTACATAAGTCTACCTAATCATTTACAAAACTTAATCACTGTGTGAGATAAACAAGCAACCCTTATTCATATTTTCTGATATTATCTTAAAGATTTAATCAATAACTATTTGCAATAAGTTATCTTATATATTGGTCATCCAAATTTACAAAATATTATATATGCTTTGGCATGATTATTGACCACAATTATCTCAAAGGACAACATAAATTTAGCGTCGTTGTCGAGGAACAGATTTGATTTCCCTGGGACAACGATAAAACACTATTCCTTTAAATGTGACTAAAGGTTTGGTTAGGTCAAAATTTCTCACCTGGTGACTCCACTGTGACCAAAGTGGCTCCTTCAAAGCATACAAGATCTCGATTTGACTCTGAAATTGTCGTACCCTTATCAGATCCATAGAGACTGGTAAGACGAGCTTCTTCTGGAAGAAGGCATCAAAACCCTTCTTCTACCCCTCAACATGAGATCAATATAATTCCTGATCCTTCCAAACCTAGACCTATTCCCTTATAATCAAAAGACATACCTCAGAGATTGCATGAGTTAGTATCTAAACGAGTGGATTTTCAATCAGCCTTGTTAGTTCATTCTTTAGAGTCCTATAAATTACCTGAGGAACCTTCTGAATATCCTATATCAGAACAGGATTTGGATTTAAACTTACCTGGATTCAAACCTACTGATTTCATTTCCCCTGTTACATATTCTGCACCTTCTACTTCACACCAACTAGAAGATATCTTTTCTCTTTATTCTAATCCTTTATTTGAACACAGATAAGGGGAAGAAGAGGTTAAAAAGTTGGTCATTAGAAATCCTTTAAGGTCCCAAATAAGGTCTTCTATCCCATTTCATTCTCCTCCTCGTTCTCCACCTCATTCCTCGCCTCCTTCTTCTCCATCTTCACCTACAAGCTCTAGTTCTTCTTCTTCAACAACTAAATCTTCAAGTATGGCTGGTTTTAGACCAATTGTACAAGAAATATATGCTCCCCTCTTACTTCCTAATCTTCTCAATGATTTTCCTCTTGGATATCTAAAACACCTTCCTAGATTTAATGGAGAAATTGGTTTATCAGCTGAAGACCATCTGGCAGCATTTCTTGATTTTGTTGATAACATGAACATAGAACATGAAAATGTTTATATGAGATTATTTGTGCAATCCCTAGAAGGAAATGTGAGGATTTGGTTTAGGCAATTAACAACTAATTCCATTAGATCGTGACAAAAATTAACTAATATATTTAAAGATCAATGGGGAGTGAAAAAGGACCATGTGTATTTCTTGACTTAATTTGAAGAACTAAAAAGAAATTATGGAGAACTAGTTGTTGATTTCATCAAAATATTTAATAATATTTATCATAAGATGCCTCTTGATTGTAAACCTCCTGTAGTAGCCGCTAAGGTTAGATTTTCAAAAGCCTTTGAGGATGAATTTTTTGTTATGTTAAGAGAGAGAACATCCCGAACCTTAGAGGACATGCAAACAAATGCTATAGAAGTTGAAGCAAATAGGTCTGCATCAGCTAAGCTGAAAAAGCCCAAAATAAATTAAAATCAAATCAGGAAGCTTCTTCTTCCTCTAAATCTAAAAATGAAGATGCAAAAATAGATGAAATCACATCACTTCTTAGAAACCTATCAAATAGGATTTAAAATATTGAAACTCAACCTAGAACATTCCAACAAACTATTTCTAGACTCTAAACACAGGTCCAATGTCAATATAAAAATTCTCCTCCATTAAAAATTCTTCAGAGACCACATAATGACCAACAAGTACCCACACCATTGTTGATTGATGATCAACAACCTGATGATAATACTTTATCTATCACTGAAGATATTAATAACATAGATGATACATCTCTTCAGACTGCCATTACTCTTGTTCCTCAAAGTCAAATCCCTCAAGAAGACCAAGATGCTTCTCAGGTTTCTAAATATCAAGCCTTTTTTGAGTTTTTGATTGCAGAACTCAATAGAAGGTATGACTTAAGACCTAGAGCTGGTCCTGGTAGACCTCCTAAAAATACTGTAATAATTGAGCCTCAAGTAAAACCTGCTAAAACTCAAACTACTTCTATTAAACCTCTAAACCAGTCAAGTGATTTTGCTCAAATTGATAAACCTATATTGACTGCTTTTAATGTGGAAAAAGAGTTAGAAAGAGTTAAAATTCCTATTCCACTTTCATAACTTCCTAAAACCCCTGAATATAAGAGTCAAGTTGAAAAATGGATCCAAAACTCTAGTGTGGAAGCTGAAGGTGATATTATTAGTCTGCAAAATGAAAGACCCGCCATAGCCTTTGGTCCTAGTTCTAATATGATTTATGAATCCATACCACCTTTTTATGTGACTTTAAAAGTGCATGACTCCTTGCTATACAATTGTATGTTGGATTCTGGAGCTTCACACAACTTAATGCCTAAAGTCATTATGGAAAAACATAATTTGGATATCACTTGAACCTATCACAACCTATATATCTTTGACTCTAACGGGGTGCAATTTTTAGGACTTATAAAAGACATAATGGTCACTTTACATCAAATACCAGTCAAAAGTGTTGTATTAGACATAGTTGTCACTGATATTCCCCCTAAATTTGGAATGATTTTATCAAGATCATGTTGTTCCAAATTAGGACGGAGTATTCAAATGGATATGTATTTTACCACTATTCTTGCATATGGTGGAGAAAGTCTTAGGTTATATAGGGAAGTTAGATTCTTAAACATTTTTTTCAAAGCAGATCAAGCTAGAAATCATCCCATTTATGCTCTTGACCGGGACTTTAGTTGTTTTCAAATATCATCAGATATTTCACAGAATTATCAACTCAAGTTTGAGGATGTAGTTGAAACTCCTAAATATATTCAAGCTGATATTTGGAAACTTTCCTTTGATGGATCTTCCACCAAAGATGGAGATGGAGTAGGAGTTGTTTCAATTTCACCTAATAAAGAAAATATCGCTCAATCATGCAAGTTATATTTTGAAGTTACAAATAACATTGTTGAATATGAAGCTTTTATTATAGGATTACAGCTTGCCAAAAGTTTAAAGGTCCAAAATTGGAGTGCCTTTATTGATTCAGAACTTATAGTACGATTGGTTAGGAATCTTTGTCAAACAAAGCATCCTAGGCTTAGGTCTTACAGAAATGAAATTTGGGACACCATTGAAAACTCCTTTAATGCTTTCAATATCACTTTTATTCCTAGAGATGAAAAAATTCATGCAGATTCATTAGCTGTTTCTGCTAGTTCTTTTAAGATTCCAGATCAATTTCAGATGCAATACCAAATTCAAGTCAAATATAGGCCATGAATTCCAAACAATCTGAAACATTTGCAAATATTTGAATATGATGAACAACTGAAATCCTTTCTTCAAGTTATTGATGAATTTTCTGTATTACAAATTGAAGAAGATAACTCAGACATAAATGAAGCTACTAAAGACAAGGAAAATGAAGATTTAAATTCAAAGGTAGTTGATCATGATATTATAAAACTGTCAAATCATTTTATCCCCAAAGGACTTGTTCCTTTAGAAAATTTATTTGATCAAAACGATGTTCCTAAAAATCCATTCTTTGTTTCTCTAGAAGATGACATTGAAGAAACTAACATTGACACCCATGAAGAGATTATAAATATTAAACTTTGTGCATATTTAGCTCCTGAAATTTAATTTGAATATATCAAAATTCTTAAGAATTACATAAATGTTTTTGCTTGGTCTTATGCTGATTTGAAAACCTATGACACATCTTTAATAGAGCAAAAAATTCCACTAAAACCAGAAGCAAAACCCTATCAGCAAAATCTAAGAAGAATGAATCTAGTTTTGCTTCCCACCATAGAAAAAAAACTTAAAAAGCTTCTAGATGCCCAGATAATTGTCCCTTTAAGATACTCTAATTGGATTGCCAATTTAGTCCCTGTCAGAAAAAAGAATGGTGAAATTAGACTCTGTGTGGATTTTAGAAACCTTAATAGAGCATCTCTGAAAGATAACTATCCACTTCCAAAGATGGATCAGTTACTCCAAAGGGTGTCAAGTGCTAATAGACTCTCTATGCGTGATGGCTTCTCTTTTTATAATTAGATATTGGTGAATTCATAAGACAGAGATAAGACGACCTTTACTACACCATGGGGTACATTCATGTATGCCAGGATGCCTTTTGGCCTATCAAATGCAGGAGAAACATTCCAAAGAGCTATGGACTTAGCCTTTGTTTGGGAAGGTAAACAAATTTGTTGTTATTTATCTTGATGATTTAACTATTTTTTCTGAATCATATAAAAAACATTTAAAACACTCGATGAAGATTTTGACAGGTGTAGAAAGTTCGGAATATCTCTCAATCCTAAGAAGTCCTTATTTTCCATTAAAGAAGGAAAATTACTAGGCCATATCATTTCAAAAGATGGTGTAGTAATAGATCCAAAAAGGGTCTCTGATATTCAATCATTATCATTACCTAGAAATAAGAAAGAAATACAAGCCTTTTTAGGGAAAATTAACTTTTTGAGAAGATTTTTACCTAACTATGTTGAAATAGTTAAATACATAACAGACATGCTAAAAAATAATCATGAAGTCAAATGGACCATTCCTGCAAGATATGCATTTGATAAAATAAAGAGGGCCATTTCTGAAGCTCCTACTTTATCTAGTCCAAACTACTCTAAGCCTTTCAGTATATTCTCCTTTGCTTCTGAAACTACCCTTGTTGTTGTCCTTTTGCAAACAAATAAAGATTATCATGATCAACCCATAGCATTTTTTAGCAAAGTCATGAGAGATGCAGAACTCAAGTATGATATCATTGAAAAACAAGCCTATTCCTTAGTTCAAGCCCTGAAATATTTTAGAATGTATGTCCTCCATTCTACCATTATTGCCTATGTACCTAAAAATGTTGTAAAAATTGTTCTTACACAACTAGACACTGATGGAATAAGAGGAAGATGGATAACTCAAATCCTTGGGTTTGACCTCACCATTAAAACCACCAAGCTAGTAAAGGGACAAGGTTTAGCTAAATTGTTAGCTGAAAATCTAATTGCAAAGTTGGGCATAAACTCTGTTTTTGAAGTCTTTGAGAAGCATACACAAGAACCTTCTTCAAATATAGAAAGGGATAATCCACAAGAACCTTCCTTAAATGTAGAAGGGGAGAATCCAGAAGAACCTTCCCAAGGATCTCAAGGAAATAATCCACAAGAGCCTTTGCCTTCAACTCAAACAGTTCTTGTTCACATTGATGAAAAGTTTGTATTATCACAATGGTATGTAGATATTGTTCATTTTCTGATCCATTTTGAATGTCCATATGAGTTTTCAAAAAGCCAATGCAAAACACTTAAATTTAAATCCATCAAATATTGTATCATCAATGCCAACTTGTAATAGAAAAATCCTCTTAACATTCTACTACTTCGCTTGACAGAATCAAAGACTGAAGGAACCATTGATCAGTTTCATGTAGGAATATGTGGAGGGCACTATGCTTGGAGAGAAACAACATAGAAAATACTAAGGGCAAGATTCTATTGACCCACTTTGTTTTCACAAGTGGGAGCAAAGGTTAGAGCCTGTGTTCCATGTCAAATGTTTGCTAGTAAGCAAAAAATAGCAGCTCTTCCACTAGTTCCAATGGTTGTTTCAGCACCATTTCTTCAATGGGGACTAGATTTTATAGGAGAAATTCACCCAGCTTCAAGTAATCAGCACAGATGGATCTTAACTGCTACTGACTATTTCACCAAGTGGGTGGAAGCCATTCTAGTAAGAAATGCCACAGATTCAGTTGTAATCAAATTTATTGAAGAAAACATTTTATCTATATTTGGTTGTCCACAACAAATAGTGACTGACAATGCCACAACACTCAGTAGCATAAATATGATTGAATTTTTCCAAGCGTATCATATTTTATTGCATCATTCAACCCCCTATTATCCACAAGGGAATGGTCTTACTGAATCATCTAACAAGAGCTTAGTAAAGGTGATCAAGAAAACTTCAGAAGACCATAAGAAAAATTGGGACAGTCATCTTATCTATGCATTCTAGGAAGACATGATTTCTCCCAAAAGATCAATAGGTAAATCTCCATTCCAACTGGTTTATGGCAAAGATGCTATTTATCCTACAAATTTGGCTTTCACTATGTTTAAGTTTTTACAAGAATCTACTGATGAACCTGATGATTTCTCTAGAAGAATAAATCAGATTATTGAACTAAATGAGAACAGAGATGAAATTCAATATAAACTAAGGAAATATCAGAATATGATGAAGATTCTTTTTGACAGAAAGGCTAGGGAAAGAGATTTTAGAGAAGGATATTTAGTCTTAAGATGGGATTCTAGGAGAGAAGTCAAAGGAAAGCAATGCAAGTTCGAAAATTTATGGTTTGGACCACTCAGCATTGCAGAGGTAAAGGGAAACAACACATTTGTGCTACAAAATTTGGAACGACAATTCTCAACATTGCCTGTCAATGGCAGATTTCTAAAAAATTATATACAATACTGAACAAGATCCTACATCATCATTGTACATTATCATTTTCTTTTACCATTTCAAGTCTGTTTGTTTTCTATAGCAAAGACTCCATAGCCCGAGGAGAAGGCACATGGAACTGCTTGTTGTCTGCATCCCACAGGGGGAAGCAGTCCCCAGTTGGAGCCGATGTTGTAAATTTTTTTTTTTTTTGATAAGTTAGCATGGTAGTTTAAAATAATGAAAAATAAAATGCTAAGTTAGGACATGGATGAAAAATAAAAATTAAAACATATTAGGAAAAATTATATTTTTGTACATCCATGTCAGAATAAAATGTTAGAATAGATTTTCCCTAAATGAAGAAGGCAAGAAGAAAAAATGTTAGGGATGCAATAAAATAAAAAATGTGAATGCTTTAGTGTTTTAAGAAATAAAATTATGGCTTCCTGTTTAAATGCGTTGAATACTCAAGGAGATTAAGAATTAATTCATGATGTTAAATTCTTCAAAAGAGGTTTAATTTTCATTTGTTAAAATTTAATATATATATATAAGCACTCATTTGATTTTATTATAAATTCACTACACAACAAAAGGTTCAAATAAAAAGCAATAAAGTGTTGGCATGTTTGGACGACAGATCTCACACCCGCTCCAGATTTACGGCAAAGGATCACTTCGCGAACAACCACCCCCCCAACCATTTCTCGTTAACGCGAGGGTGGGCAGGGTCCGAAGTGTGGTTTTAATGGCCATCACATTTCGCGATGTGGCAGTGCCACAACATTTCGCACCCCCTCTGCCCAAAACTGGAAACCGAGAGGTACCCCCCCCCCCCCCACCCCCTCAAAAAAAAAAAAAAACCACCAGTGGTTTTTGCCTCCAATAACTATTTCCTCCCGCACCATCATCCAACGGACATCCCTCCCTACGCCATAATCATTGGTTTCCCATCCAATATTATCATGCCACATCACCCAACCGGTATCCTCAAATGTTCCACCCTTGGCAGTTTGACGCCCGTTGGCCATTAAGCCCGCTCCTGAACCGTTTAATCACACCATTAGGTATTAAACCCCCATCCGAGCCATTAAATGCCTACGTTCATACTCCATACCGTTAAACCCAGATCGTACTCTATAAAATCATTTGCAGAGAGCCTGATACCACTTTACTTTCTCGACCAAATTTCCATTTCCCTTGCATTTTATTTTCATAACAACTTTCCATCTCTGCACTCTGTGACCACTATCCCCACTTCTGTAATCCCTGTCACCTCTTTCTGCAACCCAATCTTCAAAACCCTTTTCCTTAATCGACATCCCTATCAACATGGCCCCCAAAGCCAGGACTAAAAATAAAACAACCCCTAAAGGTAAATCGAAGAAACCAGTTACAGAAGAAGTATAATTCATCAATCTAGTTTCAGAGGTCGCCAATCCAGTTGAAGAAGAAATCCCTACTGCAACACCATATCTCAACCTCAACCTCATACCCCTTGCAAATGCCTTCTTCAAATTCACAGATGCTCATTGTGAATTTGACTTCCATGAGCTATATCAGTGGTTAAAACAAAATAACGTAGATAACCAGGACCCTATCAGGTTCTGGGAGTCAATGTTGCCTTTATTTGCCTTTCCACAGACCCACTCTTTTCCTGATCTAATTACCTAGTGCCAGAAACAATATGATCCTATAACCAGATCAGTGGTGGCTCAAAATGGAAACATTTTGATCACCATATCCCCAGAAACCATAAACCAGATGCTACTCATTCCTTCATCTAATTCCCTATCCAATTTTTCACCTGCTGCTCTCATGGACCTTTATCATAAGCTATCCTTCCCTCAGAGAGCCCAGATATTTTAGATATTCCTACCTGAGGATGCAAAGTTTCCCAAGAAAAATCCACCATACTCATCCTCAATATTTTCCTGAAGATTCCAAGCACTGCATCTCTCTTCTTTCTTACCTATTAGGATACCCAAATGACCAAATTGTTGATAAACCCATCATGGGATTCTTATCCATCTTTAGTAAGACAAATCACTATTGTTCATGTATAATTACAGCCAATCCTTGGCTGAAAATATACATGAAAAATTAATGAATTTTACAACACAGTGTGTGTTCAATTATACATCTATAATTGTTCACATGTTTCTTTTTCAGCAGGCAGAGATGTTGCCTATCCACTTCAGTAAGCAGGATGCATAGGGAGTGAATCAATTATTGATTCACTTGATAGAGTTAGCCAGAGATTCATCAACAACAACTTCTTTCGCAGAGTTCATAGACTCGTTCATACACCCAATGAGGAAGCTCCTTACAATTCAATCAAAGCCCATAATTAGGGAATAAATCAAAAGGATCCTGCACCTTATTGAGCAATTTAAAGCTGGTGATTGGTACCTATATCAAAACTATATAGAAATTAGGGTATATGGTTGTGAACTCCCACCATATAAGCTTCCAAGATATGTCCCTATGAGACTTTTCTCATTAGATTACATCAGAAAATTTTTAAACATGGATGAGCTACATTTTGTCTCAGGAAAGAGAAAAGATCAGTTTAAACTCAAAGCCAGCATTAGATCCTTTGCCTGCAATACCAGAGTAGCTGGTGCTTAAGCAGATGCAATGTTAAAGAAAATGGGTTTCCAACCGAGTTTTACTTGGTCTTATGACCCCCATGGCATTATTTCTGATCTGAGAGTTGAACTCAAGACAACTTCCTACACTCATATCTCTAGAGCAGAATTAGAGAAACATATGAACCAAGATGAATGGGTTGAAGGCACTCTCCGGGGGGTAGATGAACAATTTATTTCAACCTCTAATGTACAGACCCATGTTCTTGATAGTAAGCAGTAGAAGAGAGTCAAAGAAGAGCCTCCACATGCCAAAGAAATACTTAAGGAATTTACCTTGCAGCATAAAAACCAAAGCTTGCTTCCACCTTACTTTCAGAGGGAGAACAGCCAGAGATAATAGATTTGGGAGAAAATGAATTTTTTACATCAAAAATTGTTTTTAAAAATCCTCCATCATCATTGCCTGCAAGAGAACCACTGGAGATTATCCAACATTCATATGCCAGTTCTTCTGAAGAACAAAAAAATTTCTCCAGATTCTTAGACATCAAACATAAGAATGAAGCATTGAAATCTGATGTTTATAGTCAATTCTGGAATCAAACATCAACATCTCAGCATAGGCTTCTCACTGCCTTTGATAGTGAGAAAGGAAGGATGCAAATGGCCTTTCTGTAGGCAACAATTCCATTTCCAAAGAATCATGCTAAGTACAAAAAGACTGTGTTCTCTTTTGATGCAAATCAAATCCATCCAATTTTTCAGATGGACATGCACAGGCAGTCTGGAGAGATGTTATTTTCAATAATGACAACAACATCCATGTCACTCTTTAAACTGAAAGCTACATTATCAAATGTTCAATCTCAGCTGAAAATTGAAAAATTGTCTTCATTGACCAAAGACAACAGATTAAAGTCTTTGGAGGACCTTGTAGTGAAGGTTGGGTATGATCCAAAATATTGCAAGGCAGTTGAGAAAATCATTAAAAGGAAAAATGTAGACATCTATACTCTGCACAAACAACTCAAACTACCCTCAACTGAAGATCCACAGAAAAAGGAGATTGGAGAGAATGAATACAACAAAGAGGAGACGTTGAAATTGATCATTGATCAAAAATTGAAAATTAGAAAGACGGAAGAACAGATTGAAGAATTATTGAAATAAAAATAATCACTTCAGATGACTACTGATCCTAATACAACAGCTCAAACATCTTCTGCAAGTACATATCTTTCAACATTTTTGACAACAACTGATGCAACAAAATTGGCACAAGATTAGGCTATTCAGAAGTAGGCACATGAGAAGTTAAAATAGAGGTTTCAAATTATTGATTCATAGAAGATTAAAAATGATACTTTATACATGGAGGAAATGCAAAAGACTCATCAATTAGGACTTAAGATAAAAGAACTAGAGAGTGGATCTCTAATTACAGGAAATCTGATTGAAGCTAAGCAGAACATCTGGGAAGACATTAGCAAGTCTATGACAGAGGTATGGCCATCCATACAGATTGTCTTCGAACAATAAGAGCTCATCACCAAATGCAGATTAGCCATTGAGGAGCAGAAAGAGCATCTTAAAAAGAATCTAAGTGAAGCCACTGACATGATCAAGGTTCTGAACTAAAAGAACAGAGAAGAGTTGGAAGAAATCAACATACTGGATAGAACTGCAACAATTTTGGAGATCAAGTATTTTTTATAGAAAATAAATTTGATCAACCAATTGCAAACCAAATGTGAAGCTTTGAATATTGTTGTTCAAATATTTCATACTAAGTTTAATGTTTTGAATCATAAAGGACTACCAGGATTGGTAGGATTAGATGATAAGTTGATTAAATTAGAAGATTACTATAAAACGTTATACACAATTGTAATAGATAAGTCAAAATTTACAGGTATAAAAGGACAGGTTACAGGGAAAGCATTTCTTGAAGCTCTATAGTTTGATTTTATCATTCAACATCAAATCAAACATTTATTCATTCAAAGACCAACTTTTGAAAGATATATAGAGGTAGATGAAATTTTCAGAAAGATTATGAATGTAGAAATCCAAAGTCAGGATCAATGGGATAAATTTTGTGAGATCATCGAGTAAAACGGTGATTTTTACAGCTTGCCAGCACATCAGATTCTCAAGGGTCCAGTCAGCAACAACTTCCATCAAAAGGGGCCAAGTCATAAACAACTTCCAAGAAAATAGAGACACTTCATCTATCTATTTCCTTCTTCTATTCTTCTTTATTCTATTATTGTAATCAATTAAGATATTTCTAAGTTTTAGAAATTAGTATAAATAACTCTCATTTCAAGTTATTAATGGTTGCACCCTTGGATAAGCGAATTTTGTAAGCATAATTGTACAAGTTTTCGATCTACAATAATAGAAGAAGGATTATGAATTTGTCTCATACAACTCTGTTCTCTCTGTGATTTTTCCAGTTTCCATACATTTTTGTCTCTTCATATGTTTAATTATTATCAATATAATTAGGTAAGATAAATTGTGTTTCAACTATCTTATAATTCCTCCTGAAGTTATTATCAATATAAAGAATTATTTGCTTAACAATTTGTTGATGTAAATCCCTTTCATTTATAAATTTTCAGCATCTTGATAATGTTAAATGTATTTTTTTGAACTTTTGAACATTGTTTAAAGGTTTTCAAGCTTATTATTAATTGAAGGATTCAATCTAAATATTTTATAATCATATCTTCTTACATAATTCTACGTAACCGATTTACAAAATCTTAAATCACTGTGTGAGATAAACAAGCAACCCTTACTTATAATAACTGATATTATCTGGAATATTTAATCAATAATTGTTTGCTAAAAGTTATCTTATACATTGGTCCTCCAAAATTAGAAAACACAACAAAACATTATAGATGCTTTGGCATGATTATTGACCACAATTATCTCAAAGGAAAATATCATCTTCTCAAGGTTGTCAGGGAACGAATTTGATTTTTTTTCCCTAGGACAAAGATAAAACCCTATTCCTTTAATGGTGACTAAAGGTTTAGTTGGTTAAAATTTCTCACCTGTTGACTCCACTGTGACCAAACTGGATCCTTCAAAGCACACCAGATCTCGATCTTACTCTGAAATTGTCCAACCCTTATGAGATCCAGAGAGACTGGTAAGACAAGCTTCTTCTAGAAGAAGGCATCAAACCCCCTCTTCTATCCCACAACAGGATATCAATATAATTCCTGATCCTTTTATATTTGCATCCATTCCTTTAGAATCAAAATACATACCTCAGAGAGTGCATGATTTAGTATCTAAAGGAGTGGATTTTCAATCAGCCTTGTTCGTTCATTCTTTAGAGTCCTATAAATTAACTCATGAACCCTCTTAATCTCCTATAGCAGAGTAGGATTTGGATCTAAACTTACCTAGATTCAAACCTACTAATTTCATTTCCCCTGCTACATATTCTGCACCTTCTACTTCACACCAACCAAAAGATCTCTTTTCTCTTTATTCCAATCCTTTATTTGAACACAGAGAAGGAGAATAAGAGGTTCAAAAATTGGTCATTAGAATTCCTTTAAGGTCCCGAAGAAGGTCTTCCATACCATTTCATTCTCCTCCTCTTTCTCCACCTCATTCCTCACCTCCTTCCTCTCCATATTCAACTACAAAATCTATTTCTTCCTCTTCAACTACTAATACTCATTCCTCTACATGTACATCTTAAAGTATGGCCAGTTTTATACCAATTGTACAAGAAAGATATGCCCCTCTCTTACTTCCTGCTATCCTCAATGATTTTCCTCTAGGATATCTAAAACACCTTCCTAGATTTAATGGAGAAACTTTTTTATAAGCTGAAGACCATCTGACAACATTTCTGGATTTTTCAGATAACATAAACATAGAACATGAAAAATTTTATATGAGATTGTTTGTGAAATCCCTAGAAGTAAAGGTCATGATTTGGTTTAGTTAATTACCAGTTAATTCCATTAGAACCTGGAAATAATTAACTAATATCTTTAAAAATCAATGGGGAGTGAAAAAGGACCCTGTATATTTCTTAACTTAATTTGAAGAACCAAAAAGAAAATTTGGAGAACCAGTTGTTGATTTCATCAAAATATTTAATAATATTTACCACAAGATGCCTCTTGATTGTAAACCTCCTTTAGAAGCAGCTAAAGTTATATTTTCAAAAGCCCTTGAGGATGAATTTTTTGTCATATTGAGAGAGAGAAAATTATGAACCTTAGAGGACATGCAAACAAATGCTATAGAGGTTGAAGCAAATAGGTCTGCATTAGCCAAGCTAAAAGTTAAAGCTGTAAAAGCCCAAAAGAAATTAAAATCAAATCAGGAAGCTTATTCTTCCTCTAAATCTAAAAGTGAAGATGAAAAAATAGATGAAATCACATCACTTCATAGAAACCTATCAAATAAGATTTCAAAGATTGAAACTCAACCAAGAACATTCCAACAAACTGTTTCTAGACCCAAAACACAGATTCAAGGCTAGTATAAAAAGTCTCCTCCATTACAAATTCTTCAAAGGCCACATAATGACCAATAAGTACCCACACCGTTATTGATTGATGATCAACAACCTGGTGACAATACTTTATCTATCATTGAAGATATTAATAGCATAGATCATACATCCCTTTAGATTGCCATTGTTCTTGTTCCCCAAAGTCAAATCCCTCAAGAAGACCAAGATACTTCTCAGGTTTCTAAATATCCAGATTTTTATGAGTTTTTGATTGCAGAACTCAATAGAATATATGACTTAAGACCTGGAGTTGGTCCTGGTAGACCTTCAAAAAACCTTGTAAAAATTGAACCTCAAGTAAAAACTGCTGAAACTCAAACTACTTCTATTCAACCTCTAAACCAATCAAGTGATTCTGCTCAAATTGATAAAACTATATTGACTACTTTTAACATGGAAAAAGAGTTAGAAAGAGTTAAAATTCCAATTCCACTTTCAGAACTTTCTAAAAACACAAGATATAAGAGTCAAGTTGCAAAAAGGATCCAAAACTCTAGTGTGGATGCTGAAGGAAATATTATTAATCTTGAAAATGAAAGACCCACCATAGCTTTTATTCCTAGTTCTGATATGATTGATGAATCCATACCACCTTTTTATGTGACTTTTCAAGTGCATGAATCCTCGCAATACAATTGTATGTTGGATTCTGGAGCTTCACACAACCTAATGCCTAAATTCATTATGTAACAACTTAATTTGGATATCACTCGAACCTATCACAGCCTATATACCTTTGAATCTAAAAAGGTGCAATGTTTAGGACTTATAAAAGACCTAGTTGTCACTTTACATCAAATACCAGTCAAAAGTGTTGTATAGACATAGTTGTCATTGATATTCCCCCAAAATTTGGAATGCTTTTATTAAGATCATGTTGTGCAAAGTTGGGAGGGAGTCTTCAAATGGATATGTCATTTGCCACAAATTTAGATTCTTAAACACTATTTGCAAAGCTGATCAGGCTAGAAATCATCCCATTTATGCATTTGATCAGGATTTTAGTTGTTTCCAACTATCATCAGATATTTCACAGAATTCTCAACTCAAGATTGAGAATGTAATTGGAACCCCTAAATCTGTTCAAACTGAAATTTGGAAATTATTATTTGATGGATCTTGCATCAAAGATGGAGCTGGAGTAGGATTTGTTTTGATTTCACCTGATAAAGAAAATATCACTCAATCATGCAAGTTAGATTTTGAGGTCACAAATAACGTTGCTAAGTATGAAGCTTTTATCCTAGGATTACAGCTTGTCAAAAGTTTAAAGGTCCAAAATTTGAGTCTTTACTGATTCAGAAATTATAGTAAAATAGGTTAGGAGTCTTTGTCAAACAAAGCATCCTAGGCTCAGGTCTTACAGAAATGAAATTTTGGGACACCATTGAAAATTCCTTTAATGCTTTCAATATCACTTTTATTCCTAGAGATGAAAACATTCATGCAGATTCATTAGTTGTTTCTTCTAATTCTTTTAAGATTATAGATCAATTTCAGATACAATACCAAATTCAAGTCAAATATAGGCCATCAATTCCAGAAAATCTTAAGCATTGGAAAATATTTGAAGTTTACGAACAACTAAAATCCTTTCTTCAAGTTACTGATGAATTTTATGTATTACAAATTGAAGAAGATAACTTAGACATTAATGAAGCTACTAAAGACAAGGAAAATTCAGATCTAAATTAAAAGGTAGTTGATCATGATATTATACAACTATGAAATAATTTTATCCCGAAAGGACTTGTTCCTTTAGAAAAATTGTTTGATCAAAATGATGTTCCCAAAAATCCATTCTCTGTTTCAACAGAAGATGACATTGAAGACATTAATATTGGTATTGATGAAGAGACTAAAAATATTAAACTTTGTGCATCTTTAACTCCTGAAATTAAATCTAAATATATCAAACTTATTAAGAATTAAAAAGATGGTTTTTCATGGTCTTATGTTGATCTGAAAACTTATGACACATCTTTAATTGAGCATATAATTCCACTAAAACCAGAAGCAAAACCCTATCAGTAAAAGTTAAGAAGAATGAATCTAGTTCTGCTTCCCACCATAGAAAAAGAACTTAAGAAGCTTTTAAATGCCCAGATAATTTTACCTTTAAGATACTCTAAAAAAATGGTGAAATTAGACTATGTGTGGATTTTAGAACCTTAATAGAGCGTCCCTAAAAGATAACTATCCACTTCCAAATATGGATCAGTTACTCCAAAGCGTGTCAAGTGCTAACAGACTCTCTATGCTTGATGGCTTCTCTGGTTATAATCAGATATTGGTGAATTCAAAAGACAGAGAGAAGACGGCCTTTACTACACCTTGGGGTACATTCATGTATGCCAAAATAACTTTTGGCCTATCAAATGCAGGAGAAATATTCCAAAGAGCCATGGACTTAGCATTTGTTGGGAAGGTAAACGAATTTGTTATTATTTATCGATGATTTAACTGTTTTTTTGAATCAGATCATAAACATCTAAAACACTTGAAGAAGGTTTTTGACAGGTACAGAAAGTTTAGAATATCTCTTAATCCTAAGAAGTCCTTGTTTGCCATAAAAAAGGGCAAGTTACTAGGCCATATTATTTCAAAAGATGGAGTAGTAATAGATCCCAAAAGGTTCTCTGCTATTCAATCATTATCATTACCTAGAAATAAGAAAGAGATACAAGCCTTTTTACGGAAGATTAACTTTTTGAGAAGATTTATACCTAGCTATGTTGAAATAGTTAAAGACATAACAAATATGCTCAAAAAGAACAATGAAGTCAAATGCACCATTCATGCACGATATGAATTTGATCAAATAAAGAAATCCATTTCTGAAGCTCCTACCTTAACCAATCCAAACTACTCTGAGCCTTTTAGTATATTCTCTTTTTCTTCTAAACCACACTTGTTGTTGTCCTTTTGTAGAAGAATGAATATTATCATGATCAACCCATAGCATTTTTTAGCAAGGTCATGAGAGATGTGGAACTTAAGTATGATATTATTGAAAAACAAGCCTATGCCTTAGTTCAAGCCCTGAAATCTTTTAGAATGTATGTCCTCCATAATACCATTATTTCCTATGTACCTAACAATGTTGTAAAAATTGTTCTTACAGAACCAGGCACTGATGAAACAAGAGGAAGATGGATAAGTGAAATCCTTGAGTTTGACCTTAACATTAAAACTACCAAGTTAGTAAAGTCACAAGGTTTCGCTAACTTGTTAGCTAAATCTAATTGCAAAGTGTTGGGCATAAACTCTGTTTTTGAAGTCTCTAAGAAGCATACACAAGAACCTTCTTCAAATTTGGAAAGGGAGAATCCACAAGAACCTTCCTTAAATGTAGAAAGGGAGAATCCACAATAACCTTCCCAAGGAATTCAAGGAAAGAATCCACAGGAACCTTCTCCTTCAACTCAAACAGTCCCTATTCACATTGATGAAAAGTTTGTATTATCATATTGGTATGCAAATATTGTTCATTTTCTGATCCATTTGAATGTCTAGCTGATTTTTCAAAAATCCAGTGAAAAAAAATTAAGTTGAAATCCATCAAATATTGTATCATCAATGCTAACTTCTACTCAAAATATCCTCTTAACATTCTACTACTTTGCTTGAAAAAATTAGAGACTGAAGGAATCATTGATCAGTTTCATGCAGGAATATGTGCAGGACATTATGCTTGCAGAGCAACAACATACAAAATACTAAGGGTAGGATTCTATTGGCCCAATATGTTTTCACAAGTTGGAGAAAAGGTCAGAGCCTGTGTTCCATGTCAGATGTTTGTTGGTAAGCAAAAACTAGCAGCCCTTCCACCAGTTAGAGTGGTTGTCTCAGCACCATTTCTTCAATAGGGACTAAATTTTATAGGAGAAATTCACCCAGCTTCAAGTAATCAGCATAGATGGATTTTAACTGCTACTGATTATTTCACTAAGTGGGTGGAAGACATTCCTGTAAGAAATGCCACAGATTCAGTTGTAATCAAATTTATTGAAGTGAACATTTTATCTAGATTTGGTTGTCCACAACAAAAAGTGACTGACAATGCCACAACATTTAGTAGCATAAATATGATTGAATTTTTCCAAAAGTATCAGATTTTACTTCATCATTTAACTCCCTATTATCCACAAGGAAATGTTATTGTTGAATCATCTAATAAGAGCCTAGTAAAGGTGATCAAGAAAAATTTAGAAGACCATAAGAAAAATTGGGACAGCCATCTGATCTATGCATTCTGGGAAAATAGGATTTCTCCCAAAAGATCAACAGGTAAATCTCCATTCCAACTAGTTTATGGCAAAGATGTTATTTTTCCTACAAATTTGGCTTTCCCTGAGCTTAATATTTTACAAGAATCTACTGATGAACCAGATGATTTCTCTGGAAGAATAAATTATATTATTGAATTAAATTAAAACAGAGATGAGATTCAATAAAAATTGAGGAAATATCAGAATAAGATGAAGAGTATTTTTGACATAAAGGCTAGGGAAAGAGATTTTAGAGAAGGATATTTAGTCTTAATATGGGATGCTAGGAGAGAAGACAAAGGCAAGCATGGAAAGTTTGACAATCTATGGTTTGGACCACTCAACATTGCAAAGGGAAAGGGAAACAACACATTTGTGCTACAAAATTTGGAAGGGCAGTTCTCAACACTGTGTGTCAATGGTAGATTTCTGAAACATTATATACGATACTGAAGAAGATTGTACATTATCATTTTCTTTTACCATTTCAAGTCTTATTGTTTTCTACAGCAAAGAGTCCATAACCTGAGGAGAAGGTACATGGAACTGCTTGTTCTCTGCATCCCACAAGGGGAAGCAGTCCCCAGCTGGAGGCGATGTTGTAAAATTATTTGGTTTTGATAAGTTAGCATGGTATTTTAAAAGAATGAAAAAAATACTAAGTTAGGACATGGATGAAAAAGAAAATTTAATAAATGTTAGGAAACTTTATATTTTTGTACATCCATGTCAGAATAAAATGTTAGAATAGATTTTTCCTAAAGAAAGAAGGCAAGAAGAAAAAATTTTAGGGAAGAAATAAAATAAAAAATGTGAATGCTTTAGTGTTTTAAGAAATAAAACTATGGCTTCTTGTTTAAATGCACTGAATACCCAAGGAGATTCTAAGAATAAATTTATAATGTTAAATTCTTCAAAAGAGGTTTAATTTTCATTTGTTAAAATTATATATATATATATATATATATATATATATATATATATATATATATATATATATATATATATATATATATATATATATATAGATATAGATATAAAAGCCATTTGATTTTATTATAAAGTCACTTATGCAACAAAAGGGTCAAATCAAAGTCAATAAAGCGTTGGCATGTTTCGATGGCGTATCTCACACCTGGCCTGCATCTATCGATGGAGGATCACTCGCGAACCTCTCCCCCCCCCCCCCACCGTTTCCCGTTAACGCGAGGGTGGGAAGGGGGTCCTGAAGTGTGGTTTTAATGGCTGCCACATTTCTCAACATGGAAGCATCACAACATTTTGCACCCCCTCAGCCCAAAACTGGAAACCGAGAGGTACCCCCCCCCCCGAAATCCACCAGCGGTTTTTTCCTCCAATATTCGTTTCCTCCCGCGCCATCAACCAACAGACATTCCTCCCTGCACCATTACTATTGTTTTCCCATCCAATCGTATCCTGCCACATCACCCAACCGCTATCCTCCAATGTTCCACCCTTAGTCGTTTGACGCATGTTGGCCATTAAGACTACTCCTGAACCATTTAATCGCACCATTAGGCATTAAAACACCATCTGAGACGTTAAACACCTACGGTCATATTCCAGTGTTAAAACCAGATCGCACTCTATAAAATCATCTACAGAGAGCCTGATACCACTTTCCTTTATCGACCAAATTTCCATTTCCCTTGCATTTTATTTTCAAAACAACTTGCCATATTTACACTCTACGACCATTATCCCCACTTATGTAATCCCTGTCACCTCTTTCTTCAACTCGATCTTCAAAACCCCTTTCCTTAATCGACATCCCTGTCAACATGGCCCCCAAAGCCAGGACTAAAAAGCAAACGACCCCTAAAGGTAAATCGAAGAAACCAGTTATAGAAGAAGTACAAGTCGTTAATCCAATTTCAGAGGTTTCCAATCCAGTTGCAGAAGAAATCCTTGTTTCAAAACCACAGCTCAACCTCAACCTCATATCCCTCGTAGATGCCTTCTTCAAATTCATAGATGCTCATTGTGAATTTTACTTCCATGAGCTATATCTATGGTTAAAACAAAAGAGCATAGATAACTAGGACCCTATCAGGTTCTGGGAATCAATTTTTCCTTTATTTTCCTTTCCACAGACACACTCTTTTCCTGATCTAATTGCCTGGTGCCAAAAACAATATGATCCTATAACTAGATCAGTGATAGCTCAGAATGGAAACATTCTGATCACCATATCCCCAGAAACCAAAAACCATATGCTACTCATTCCTTCATCTGATTCCCTATCCCATTTTTCACCTGTTGCTCTCATGGACCTTTATCATAAGATATCCTTCCCTTAGAGAGTCTAGATATTCTAGATATTCATACCTGAGGATGTGGAGTTGCCTAAGAAAAATCCACCATAATCATCCTCAATTTTCTTGAAGCTTTCAACCAGTGCATCACTCTTCTTTGATAACTATTAGGATACCCAAATGACCAAATTTTTTATGAACCCATCATGGGATTCTTATCCGTCTTCAGTAAAGACAAATCACCATTTTTCATGTATAATTATAGACAATTCTTGGCTGAATATATACATGAACAATTCCATGAACTTATCATGGGGTGTTCAATGGCATTTCCGTAATTGTTCACATGTTTATTTTTTAGAAGGTAGGGATGTTGCTTTGTCCACTTCAGCTCACAAGATGCATGAGTGAATCGCCTAGTGATTCACCTGAGAGTTATGTTGGAACGGTGGTCTCCCGTGTTTTAAACTCGGTCCGACCTGGCATATTTTAGTAATAATTAGTCTAGTGTGAGTTTTGGGGTGGGTCAAAGCCCGAAAGCATTGTAATGGGTCAAAGGGTAGACCCCAGAGTCCGCAAACCATGGTATGCGGACCCGTAGGAAAGATTAGGTTGATTGTTATAAATAGAGGACATTTTGAATATAAGGCAAGAAAGATGATGAGATCTGATGCACTGTGGCTTAGTATTCTGAAGTGGTAGGGCACCCCCGCCACCCAAAGTGAGATCCTTGGTCTGTTGTGGTGCGAACTCGCCGTGTGCGCAGGGGTTTGGGTATTGTGAGAAGGATCTCGAAAGATTAATGAATGAGAAAGGTTGCTGAGCAATCGAATCTATTTATACCGTTGAGTGCAACTATGATAGTTGTTATATTGGTTGTTGTCTCCGTGTTGTCGCGAACGTAACCGTGTTAAGGTCGCTGCACAAACCTTCGATCTGTCTATTCTCGTTATGTTTTTATGCAAAGAATAACCCAATGCCTACATCGTTTTAGAGTGTATGATTAGTTACACAGAAGTATAGTTGACCTCGCACACGTGGATGCGACAGAGATCAGCATCCCGTTGGGATATGTGATCTGTCATTATAAACCGAGTCACGTGCTTCTTGGTCATACTCATCTTCTTCGTGGTGAAACCTCGGGCCCTAGCACCCAACCATACCGCTTTTCGGTGAGACTTTAAATCTGTCGTTAGCGTGTCACCGCCGAAAGGGCCGTAGCATAGGGGCTCGTTGCGTACCCAACTCGAACTCCGGGTCAAGACCCTCGACAACAAATGGTTTCCGTTGCCGGGGACCAGGAGCATTTGGAGAAGGGGATCGGGTAATGCCAAAAAAATTATTGAAAGCCCGAGAAGAAAAGTAGTGTCGTTTAATGATTCGAATCCTATCAGCACAACGCGGAAGAGCGGGGCACGTTATCGAACCAATCGAGAAGGAGATAGATCTGCCTATAGCCCGTTGAGAGGAGCAATCGCGCAAAGCCCCACCACCGCGCCGCTTCGTAACCACGTAAGGGTAAAACCCTCGACCCGAAACCCCGAAGAAGATATGGCAACAAGACTCAAATTACATACCTTCAAAGGCAGATGAGGACATGGATCGATTTTGGTTTGTATGACCAATATGGACCGGCAAGGTGTGGCAAGCGATACCGTGACAAAAGGTGCAGCTATCCGGCCTTCAGCGAGAGCTCTAGACTGCATATGCGATACATATCTCAAAATGTACACATCCATTCAAGATATTATATTCAACAAGTCAGCCTGAACCTAAGTCCTACTCTTAGATCGTAGCAAAGGTGAAAGATTTCGTACAAGGAACAATTGAGTCTATATGGGAAGTTGATCAAAGACTAAAGAAAGAAATCAAATAATAGAGGATTTCCAAGTACGACGATGGGGGATGATACGGAATGGTTCATCGCTATGCTGCTACCTCACCCGCGCATACCAACGAGTCACCAAACCTTCGGAACACAGAAAAGATGTAGTTCGTTAGAACCAGAAGTCACACCCGCAGAAGATACTGTTAGAGCACAACAAATTCAGAGACAGTGCTCATGGAGCTGCACATGGAAATGAAACGACAAAGGAACGGAAAAGGAGCTAGCGCAGCACTATGCCGCACAAGGCCGGTGATGAGGGACATACGAAGGACTGCCACCATCGTTAGTCACATACAAAGATAGGAGGACTCAGTTCTGTTACATCTAGGGAGTAAGCAAGAGAACCAACCCATTGCGTCCAGTGCTCAGCGGACTGTTGCCAGGGGAAAGTGGGTGATTTCCATCGGGCAGTGGTGGTCACATGATACGAATTCATGCCCCCAGGTGCTAGCGTCCGAAAACCCAAGTAATACCAAGGTGATTTCATGCCACGCAGAACTGCACCAGAGTGATCTAATGACATCGAGGAAACTTGTATAGGGTGCACCAGGACCTTCGAAGGCCACCTGCCCCGGCAGAAGCCATGGCGGGGCCCCGTGCCCAGGGGTGGAGGGAGGTCGGGGAGGAAGCTCGTGCCTCCAGACGCGATGGGGCCAATTCTTCATAATTGTGGAGAAGAAGAGTACTTTAGGACTGGCCAAACTTAAAGCAATCTCACCATATTATGTGATAATTGGACTTGCGATTGAAGATTAACCAATATTGATAGCAAAATTCGGGTAAACGAACAACACTGGACGCAGTAATGTACAAGAGTTAAGGTCGTAATGGACAAAAAATCCAGTGCGATTAAGAATACGGGGATGGCCACTAGGGGACCTAAGAAGGAGGGTTATGATGGCCCTAATCCTAGACAAGCACCTATCAACCAAGACAATGAACTGAAAACCGGACAAGAAATATTTATCGGCATCACATCACAACAGACCTTACAAGAGAAAGCTATTAGCAGATATCGGTACCTCAAGATGGGTGATTAAGCATGAGACCATTCTAGTGTATGAAGATATTAACAACCAACGCAATCCCAAGAAAAACCTTCGAACATAGATAGTCACAGAGTGCAATCCCACCTAAACTTAGAAGTTCAAGACAGCGCATGTTGAAGTGACATATAGGAATTAATTTAGAGAAATGAGATTAATCAACAAATCGTAACTATGAAATGGACTGCTGTTCTAGACTTAAACATGTACAAAACGCATACCAAGCAAATCACAAATGGGAGAATCCAAATTGGAGTGGTCCAATATCCAATGACAGACAACCAAAGATAATATACCTCCCAAGAAGACCATAAAAATTCGGTGTATATCGTTGTGGTCAAGGTCCGTGCTGTTCTGCAATTCATATTGTAGAAGATGCGTAATTCGCTACCCTGGAACAAGCCAGATTAGAATCGGGCCAGATATGGGTGGTATCATCAACCTCAAAAAGAGAAGCATGGTGTTTAAAATGTTTGCACAAGGGTGAGAGGCCATTAGATCCTAACAAGGTGAGCGCTACACAGAAAGCGAAAGATGCAGAAGGAGTGGATCATATTTACAAATTGACCGTAAGTGAATTAAGATGATCAATCTTAATAACAGACGGGTATCCACAGAGGCATGAATGTTTATCTAATCAATGAGGAGATGGAGAATTGGCAAAAATGATTACCTATATTCGCTACGATGTCTTCGAGTCACAGACCGCCGCATTTCGAGGTAAGATTCTATCTTTATTTTAGTGAGTCCGAGATTAAGGAGTTCGAGATCGTCCAGAACCATGCCCAGGGAATGAAGCAGGTTCTTAATATAGCCAGGATACCCACAATGGTGGGACACCTCCACAAGCATGGCCTCCCAGATTGAGAGAACAAGCGAGATATACATCTTATGTCACCTACCGACGTATGCACCAAGACGTCTTCATCAGAGATCCCCGTGAGAATCGTCTTCACTTGGATGGAAAATGTCCCACCCACTAAGGGGTTCATCTATCTATTCATGCCTGGCCCGTCCCCGCTTGTATGGCTTAGATGTTACTCAAAGACACCCGCCACCAGAAACACCAAAGATGACGAGGGAACGTCAACACTAGACGACAGACCATAGCTCGGCGACATTTGGCGTTTTTTATTGAATGATCAGCACCGCCGCCGGGACCGAAAGTCCCGAATGGGAAGCAATGAAAGACATAGTCAACGTCGTAGCTTGGCGATAGAAGAAGAGGAAGATAATCCCCTTAACGTCTCTATCCTAGAAACGAGGGAGCACATATGCTAATGACCCCCGTCACAGAATATTTATGTTACCTGTACTGGGTTACGCGAAATTAATATTAGGATAGAAGAACATCCCAAGTTGGCCAAAATTGGGGACTATTGGGACGAAGGAACCGTAGGCAAAATTATAGAACTACTTACGAATATCGTGACTTATTCCTGGGGTCGAGTTTGTGAGTCAGCGAATCACAGACCTAGGCGTTATGCACATCACTCGAAACTAAAGGCACAATATCTCGTAAAGCAAGTCGTCTTACCGATCGAACCCTAAATATAAGCAAAAGCGGTCAAAGAAACGGACAAAATTCTTGTTTCAATATCATTGAACCTATTGGAACAACAAGTTGGGTAAGTCCGATGGTCATCTGTGAGAAGAGGAGATACGACCACAAGGACCTACGCAAGTTAAAATGACGGCCACATGACCCTCTCTCACGCTTTCTAAGACGAAATCGTTGATAGCGTGGGCGTACAGAAGCCTATTCCTTCACCCATGGTTTCTCATGGTACCACCAGACCGAATTCCACACCGAAGATCGGCAGTAAAGACTTACGTTCGCAACATAATGGGGATCCTTTCGCATACTAACAAGGCAAGCCCTTGGTCTCAATAATTCACCCGTTATCTTCGAAGAGTAAAGGTCGCCGTATTCAAAGAGTTTATCCATAAGTTTTGGAAGTTTATTTCAAGGGATCGGACCGTATTCACTTGGTAAAGGAGCATGTCTCCAACTTGCGCACGATGTTGATGTCTGCTTACACCGTGTATTTCTATGAGTCAAAAAAGTGTATCTTCCGTGGTGCCTTTAGCACCTTGTTGACAATATAAGATGCCTAATAAGCAACAAGATGATTCCAAGGTCGTAGTAATTAAAACCCAGCTGTCCCAACAACGAGAAACAACCACGTCGTATTCTCGACACACCAAGCACACAGAAGTTCATTCGGTATATGCACCGATCACATCACCCAGAAAATACTTTGCAAGGATGTTTTTTGGAATGGACACGTTTAAGAGTTTTGAGCTACTAAAAGAGAAGATGGTCTCTGGACTCATTACCAATATTTCCCCGATTGGTTTAAGGAATTTCATGTACATGTGGACATTGTTTCACCTGGGCGTTGTCCTCACTGCCCCAGAGGAGATATTGATCACCCGCTTCGCTAGTCAAAACCTTCCGTCGAGAGTGCAACTACTCCACCACCGAACAAGAGGGATCTGCTATGGTATACACATTATAGAAATATCGACACTATCCGTTGGGACACTTTAAGATGTTTATCGATCATTCAACTTTAAATACCTTTGTAAACAAGCCCTGTTTGGGGGGAAGATTGTGATGGTCAAGCATATTTCGTGAATATGATTTTGAAATCATAGTCAAGCCAGGTGAGGTCGAATGCGGTCCGGATCATCTCTATTCTCTGTCAGCGATTGTTTAAGAACCTACTAACTTGGAGGAAGGATTATCGGATGCAAATGTTCGCTATTGCTGTCGTTGATGGTACTTGCTTGATATCATGGGCTTCCTATCATACAGGGTTCTCAGAAAAATATTCAAAGATGTTATGGGTTAGTTGGAGTTGGTTACTTCGGTAATGATTTTTACGCTCATTCTGAAACAAATTATACAACCAGAGCTGATGAAGTACTTCCATGTGCACGTCCCTGAACATGAATTAGCTATCTTTGGTGAGTTGTGCATGAAGGCATCGCAGGAGGCCAATATGCGAGGAAAGGAAATGGCACAAAAGATATCAAGATGGGTTATGGTGGCTCACTCCCACATCAACATTCTCACGATCATCGTAAATTGCAGATACCACCAAAGGACAGACGACCCTCACTAAGAGACGAAATGCCATTGCAACCTCAGTTAGCTGGCAGAAGCCACAGAAAAGTGGGCTATTTATTTTGTAGGACCAATCAACTTCTCCTGAAGAAGATGGATTGACACTCTCAATCGACTATGTCATTCGATGGCCGACAACAGCGTAAGGATTAGACACAAGAGCAATACCTGACACTTCATCTTTGAGAAAATTCTGACTATATTTGGATGCCCAAAGATCCTGAAGGAGGACAGAGGTACACTTCGTTAATGAACGACACAAGCCCCTAATGAGAATTTCGTATCCATCACGCAAAAGTACACCATATCATCCACAAAAGTTGGGTGTCGAGGTCAACAAAATATTGTTGTGCATTGACCAAGGTCTCAGCAATGCCGATCGCAGACATGATTGGGACGCACGTATCCCCTCTATTCTTTGGGCCTACTTCCGATGACCTACAAGAAGCTAAGAAGGTTCCTTGATGAATTACGACAAAGAGACCATTATGCCAATGGAATACATTGCCCTGGCTCACGTATCGCAACATTTACAAATATGCAGAATCACATCATGGATGAACGCTTGTGCAACTTTTGGTGTTGGAAGAAGATCGGGTCATTGCTGCACCGCTATTAGCAGTTCAAGGCTCGTGATAAAGCTTCGGCATGATCGTATATCTGCCAAAAGATATTCGTGGAAGTACCTAGTCCTCTTATACGACAGCTGGCCACAAACACCCAGGGAAATTCAACAACATTGGCTTGGTCCCTACACCTAAGGAAATCATGGATGACAGGAGCAATTTGTGTTAGCCACCATGCACTATGTGATGTGTTACTAGGATATGTCAATGGCAATGGTCATAACCACAGGTTAAATGACTATACAACAAATAGTTGTCTCAGAAAGAGGTCACACTGTGTGATGGGGCATTGGGGCACAAACAGATACGCACGTTGGTCGATAATCACAAACTTCGTGGACAATTACACCATGGCCAGTGATCACCAGACATTGTCATGATTGTGTTAGAATCGTTGGAACAGATCTCTCAAGCTGCTAAATTGTTCCAATTTTTGCATATTTTTTATACATTAGGTTCACAGGTTTTGGGTGGTCAAAGCTCTGCTACTTTGTAATGGGTCAAAGGGTAGACTTAGGGTCCACAAACCATATGAAAGATTAGGTTAGATTGTTATAAATAAGAGGGACATTTTGAATTATACAGGATATGATGAGATTCAGATGCAATTGTGGCTTAGTAGATCTATTTGGGTTTTCAAGAAAGGAATCCTACCGGGTCAGAAAGGGAGATCCCTAGTCCTCGTTGTAGGCGGACCCCGTCATTGCAGCAGTGGGGTTTGGGTATTGTGAGAAGGATCAAGATTAATGAATGAGAAAGTTTGCTCTAGCAATCGAATTACGCTGATGATGCAAATCTATGATAGTTGTTATATTATGGCGATGGTGTTGTCGCGAACGTAACCGTGTTGGCGTTCGCCGCACAAACCTTCGATCCGGGTCTATTCTCGTTATGTTTATGCAAAGAATAATCGTAATGTCACATCATCACAGAGTGCATGATTGGTTAAGTACAAAGAAGTATAGCTGACCTTTACACACGTGATGCCAAGGAGATCCAGAGATCCTTCGAGCGGATGGTGCGATATGTCATTATAAAGCCGAACACAAATTTTCGGCTACCTATCCTCTCTCGGTGTAAATTTGTCGGCACTCCATCTATACTGCCGGTGAGATCTAACCAACAAGAAGCGCAAAATACCGCCAGCACAAGAATAGGTTTTTTGGCAAACCTTAATCTTCCAACCTCGGGTTAGGACCCTCGAGCCAACAATGGTCGTTTCATCAACAACAATCCTTTTGATTTCTATAGATCATTTATATTCAATAAGGCAAATCTCATAAACAATCAGAGCCCAAAATTGGGGAATAGGTCTCAAAAAGATTCGCACTCAATGAAAGAGACAACCCGTATTTGTACCTATCAAAATTACAATATAAATTAGGTATATGTATGAACTGCACCATATAATATTCCAAGATATGTCCATGACATTTTTCTTCTCCGTAGAGTACATTAGACAAATGTTAAACATGGATGAATTACATTTTGTCTTAGGAAAGAGAAAACTCACTTAAACTCAAAGCTAAAGATTGATCCTTCATCTATAATAATGTAGCAGTTATAGCCATGCCAGAACAAGAATAAAAATGGGTTTCAAACCGAAGTTTTTACTTGGTCCTATGAACCCCATGGAATTATTTTCTCTCCGTTGTGCTGAACTCAAAATAACTTCTCTACAATCATACCTAGAGAAGAAATAGGAAATATATGAACCAAGATGAAGTAAGGTTGGAAGGCACTCAAGTGAGGAAGATGAACAAGTCTTTTCAACCTCTAATGTACATACCCTTGTTCCTCATAGTAAACAAATAAAGAGCCGCAGAAGAGCCCAGCATGCCAGTAGTAATTAAGGAATTATCCTCATGTAAAGAAAAATCCAAAGCTTGTTTCACTACTTTCGCAGGGGAGAACAACTAGAGATTATATTTTTAGGAGAAAATGAAGTTTCTAAATCCAATCCACCAAAGGTTCCTAAAAAATCTTCCATCATCATCACCCTATAAGAGAACCACTAGATTATCAATATATCTTAAAATGTCAGCTCTTTCCGAAGAACAAAACATTTTCTCCGCATTCTTAGACATCACATAAGAAATTTAAGGATTGCAACCGATGTCGGAACACCTTGGAAGTAAACATTGACATCGCAACATAGGCTTCTCACCGCCTTGACAAAGGAGAAAGGTGAAGGATGCAAATGGCATTTCTCGTTAGCAATATTTCCATTTCCAAAGACTCATGCCGAGTATAAGAAAATTGTTTTCTCTTTTTATGTACTATATCCATCCAATTGATCGGGACATATGCACAGAAGTCTGGAGAGATGTTATTTTCAACAATGACGATAACAAATATAAATACTCTACAAATGAATGAACATTATCAAATGTTCAATATCGCTGAAATTGAAAAATTGTCTTTCACGTCAAAGACACAAATGGAAGTCTTTGAAGACTCGAGAAAGTTGGCATGATCCAAAAGACTCCATGCGCTTGAGGAAATCAATAAAAAGAATTCAGCACATTCTCGATTCGCGCAAATGACTCAAACTTCTCTCAATCAAGATCCACAAGACAAAGGATGTTTCGTAGAATGAATACAACAAAGAGGAGATGTTGAACCAAGATCATTAACACCAACCAAATTAGAAATATGAAGCATGCATGAAGAATTACTAAAAGAGAAATCGCACTTCGTGACTACTAATCTCAATATGCATAAACATCTTTCTCACAGGTTGGTTAAATTTTCAGCAACTTTGACAAATAACCGATATAGAAAAATTGGCACAAGATTTGCCGTCTGTAAGCAGCACATGAGAAGTTACAACATAGGTTTCAAATTCTTGAGTCAGCGAAGATTAAAAATGATACTTTATACATGGTGGAAATGAAAAGGCTCATCACAGAGACTTAGAAGAAAGAATCCAGAGTGAGAATATTCACGGTGAACCTAGTTGTCATAGAACATTTGGGAAGACATCAACAAGTCTATGACAAGAGGTATGGCCATCCATATAGATTATATTCAAACAATGAGGATGCACTACCAAGCACATGCTCATTGAAGAGAAGAAAGAGCATCTCGTGGCCAAGTGAAGCAATCGACATGATCAGACCAACTCAAAGAAAAAAGAAGAGCTGGAAGAAATTAACACCTTGGACAGAATCGTTAACAATTTTGGAGATCAAGAAAAGCTTTTAGTAGAAAAAAATTTAATCAACCACCATAAACCAAATGTTGAATATTGTTAACTAAATATTTCATACCAAGTTTAATGTTTTGAATCATAAAGGTTGACTACCAGCATCTAGGATTAGATGACAATTTGATTAAATTAGAGATTAGAATGTAAAACTTTATACAATTAAAATGTATAAGTCAAATTTGGTGGTATCAAAGGACAAGTTACAGGGAAAGCATTTCTGAGAAAGCTCTATAGTTTGATTTGATCATTCAACATCAAATCAAACATTTATTTATCTGAAGACCAACTTTTGACAAATATACAAAAGTAGATGAAGCTTTAAACTGATGATGGTAGAAATCCCAAGTCAAGAAGATCAGTCAGATAAATTGTGAGAATACTCATAAAAGGTGATTTTTACAAAGATGCCAAAGACATCATATTTTCAAGGTCTACTTCGTAATGTCCTCATCTGGGAGAAGCAAGCTATCAACAACTTCCAAGAAAACAAGAGCCACTTCTATTTATCTATTTCTGCTCTTCTGCTGTCTATTTTATTATTGTAAACAAAGGTATTTATAAGTTTTAGAAAATAGTATAAATAATTCCTGCTTTCGATTTATTAAGTGTTTCACCCTTGGATAAGCGAACTTTTGTAAGCAGCACTGTGCTGCTTTATCGATCATCAATAGAAGTGATTTTGAATTTGTCTCATACAACTTCGTTCCTCTCCGTGAGTTTTTCCGCTTCCAATACATTTTTCTCTCTTCTCTTCATATGCTTAATTGTTATCAAGATAACTAGAGAGATTGAATCGTGTTTTAGTGATCTTATAATTCCTCCCTGCCATATCAATATAAAGAATGATTTACTTAACAAATATAAGTCCCTTTCATTTATAAATTGTCATCATCTTGATACTAAATGTCTTTTATTGAACTTTTTAGGACATTGTTTAAAGGTTTTCAAGCTTATGATTTATTGATTAATTCAATCGAATATTTGATAATCATATCTTCATATACATACTTAACCACTTACAAAATCTTATCCATCAGAGATAAACAAGAACCGCTACTTATTATTGGATTTATATTATCTCAAGATTTGATCACGAATTGTTGCTAAAAGTTATTTATAAAGCATTATCTTCCAAAATTACAAAACACAACAAAAATTATAGATGATTTGGCATGATTATTGACCACAATTATCTCAAAGGACAACAAGCATATAATATCAAACTAACCATGGGGGAATATGGCTAACATTCAATGCTCTCCATCCCAATGGTGTTGTTGATGTTGTACTAGGAGTACAATGGTTACAATCTTTGGGGATGGTAGTTTTAATTTCAAGATGTTTAGAATTTTTCAAGAAAGAAGTTGAATTACGTGTATCATAGGGAATCCACTTAAAGATAATAAGCTTCAATTTCATGATAAATCTTCGAAGAAATTACAATGAGGAATAATTGCACAATATACTACCACAGTTCAAACATCAACCATCTATTTTCCGCATTCGCAAAATTCTTAACAATCATTCCAAGGTATTTGAGACTCAGAATCCTACCTATTCGTGATCATGATCATGCTATTCATTTTATTCCGTAAGTGTCTTCCAAACACTCACCATAAATATCCTTATGTAAAAGTATAGAGATTAACCATGGTTAAGAAATGTGTTAGAGGTCGGTATAATTCAACCTAGTCAAAGTTCTTTCCGCTCCAAATAGGCTAGTATACGAAGGATGGACTTGCGTATGTGTCCGGATTATAGGAGTCAAAAATTCACTATTAAATATAATTATCCCCATCATTGATGAATTATTGGATTAATTACATGGACCAATTTATTCACCAAGTCGGGATCTTTGTTCTCGATATCATAAAATTAGAATGAAGACGAAAGACATTCCAAAAACATCATTAAGAACTCATGAGTGGTCATTACGAATTTTTGATCATGATTATTTCATTACCACCTTCCACATTTTCAAGGTTTGATGAATTAACTTCAAACTCTTCCTTATAAAATTTGTGTTAGTATTTTTTGATGATATACCAATTCACAACAAGTTCGGAAGGATCATGTTCAACATGTTCACATGGTGCTAAAACTATTAGAGGAGAAACTATTATATGTGTAAACGTCCAATGTTTTTTCATACCTACGGTGGAGTATTTGGGTCATATTGTATCTCATGAGGGTGTTAAGGTAGACCCTAACAAAATTAAATCCATTAAGGAATGGAAAATCCCTATAAAACTAAAGCATATTCAAGGATTTCTAGGGTTGTTGCAGGTATTATCACAGTTTGTTAAGAACACAAAATATCAGCATCCTTAATATCATTATTGAAGAAAGAATACTTTCTGACCATAACAACCAAGGCCTTTGGAATGACTTTAAATAGGAAGCGCTAAACTGCCTGTCTTAGCTACAGCGCGGTACTTCACAAAAACCTTTATTGTGGAACGGGAGCGTTCAGAAACAGAACTGGTGCGGTTTCACAGAGAAAAGAAGAAGACCCGTTGCTTGGAAAGGCGTCCAACTGAAGAAAGTATTTAATGAAACCTATTTAAGAGAACAGAAAGGGCAATACTACATGCACTAAAGCAATGGCGACTCATCAATGGAAGGACACTTAATGGTAAAAACAGATTTCAGTGATAGTCTCAAAATATTTTTTGAACAAAGATTATCTTCGAAAAGCAACAAAAATGGGTCACAAAGATGTTAATGGTGACTTGAAATCATCTACAAAAGGGTAGTACACATGACAAAGATAACTTCAATAAAGGATGAGGATGTGAAGCATTGGTTTGTGCTATTTCTATTATCCAACTTATGATAACCGAAGCAAGGATGAATGGAAGAATTATGAAGAGGTTTGGACACCATTCAAAATTTTTAAAAGATCCCGTACATCTAAAACATTTAATGGAAAAATTATTCATTATGGCACAAAAATTGCTTATATCTTTGTGAATTCCCAACTCAAACAAACGATTCTTTTGGAATTGCACAAGACTCGCCCATAGGAGGGTACTCAAGATTTTTTAAAAACTTACCACTTGTGGTCAAGATTTTTTGGGATGGCCTTAAATATGATATTTAAATTTTGTGCGTAATGTTTGATTTGCAAACAAAATAAAGTTAAGACAATTAAGACCCTAGTTCTCACATAACCTTTATCCATTCCATGTCAAATGCTTGGGAGGAAGTTTTAAATGGATTTTAATGCTGTGCTTCAACTAAGTTCAAGAAAGACTATCATCATGGTGGTAGTTGATAGACTTACCAATTATGCACACTTTTGTGCATTATCTCACTAATTTAAAGCCAAGACAATTGCTTCTACATTTATGGAAACAATTCAAAAGCATGAAACCCAAATATTATTGTAGTTAAATAGAGATTCCATTTTAAGGTGAATGGCAAGATGTTAGTGTTCTCAATTAGCTCATTGTTTCACTTCATCATCCTTAACTGGAGGAAATTGAGATAGTAATAAAGAAAGAAGGTTTGTTGTTGTATATATAAACAAACACAATGGGTCAAGTGGTTACCTTTGGTTGAATGATGGTATAACACTTCCTTCCACATCGCAATAAAATGACTCCCATTTATAAAATTTTATGGATATCATCCACCCTTTCATCACGCTTGGTCTTTAAGAGAAAATTCTAAGGTTCAAGCAAAGAAGACCAGACGAGCATCAAAAACAAGTTCTCCAACTCTTAAAGGATAACCTCACCTTGCCAGAAAATCGAATGAAATAACATAAGGACCAACATCACAAATGGGAAGAAGTTGATGAATATAATAACTGGGTTTGCCACAACCATACAAAAATGTCCTCAAGGCTAAGTAAGAGACAAATTATAAATAAAGCAGGTCATAGTCCTCCACAAAGTGTTGCAAAATATTGGTACTATGGCATACAAATTTGCTTTCCTGCCCCGAGGCACCCGCTTTTCCATGTTTCTCATGTTGAAGAAGGTTAGAGACAAGCTCCTAGTTCAAATAATATTGCCAGAATCCTGACGAAGGAGGAAAAATCATATTGGAACTCGAAGAAGTCATCAAACAAGAACTCGACAAAACTACGTAATCGATCAATTTTAGAGTGTCTCATCAAGTGGAAGAACTTACCCGTCAAGATTCGATATGAGGATATAATTGCTTAAGCATCTAGAACTATTCAAGCATCGATGACAACATTTTTTTGAAGGAGAGAGGCATGTTAGGTCCCTATAATACTAGTGTATCCTTATTGTTATTGTTAGTGTAGCCTCTTTGTTGTTATTAGAACAAACATGTAGTCCTATATTGTTATTATTGTATTTACAGAAGCCCACATTACAATACACAGCTCCTCGTACTACATCGTTATGTTGGCTAGGATTATATTGTGACCCCTTGGACTCCTATATATAAAAAGGAGTGGGTTTTTTCATTTGTAATGCATCCAATAATCGTTCATTTATGTAATACATAGGAGGTTTCTCAAAGAGAAGATTATAAGTCGCTGATCTATCTTTCTTTCTATTTTGTGAGCCGGTTTCATAACAAGTGTAAAACAGAATTATAGGGGAAAAGAATTCCTAATGGACTATGTAGCAAAGAGAGAAGTTGAAGTGTCTAATAGCCAAAATGTTAAAGAAGAAAAACCATGCTTCATAGACAGATAATTTGGAACAAAGCAGGGTAAGTATGTCATTACTTTCTGAAAGACAGGAGTAGATGGGAACAAAGCATTTGAATTCCCACAGAAGCATATGAGAAGAAGAAATGAGGATAAGTGAATCATGTCAAGGGGTAGATGAGGCACTAGATGTGGGAAACAATGTTGTACTACTTATCAGTGAACATGGTGAAACCCGTGTTTATAAGTGTGCCACTCAAACCTATTAAGGAACCCTGACAAAGTGGGAGAGGGTTTTAAAAACCAAATGCAACAGTGAAGGAAATTGATCATAGATCATGGAAGCTCAACAAATCTAGTTCTGCATAGAGGTGATTGAGAAGATAAAATTGAATTACTTCCCCTCATCCCACATATTGTCATTGCCTCAACTACAAGATGATCACAAGTCAACGTGATGGACCAATGATATTGTCGAGTTTCGAAATGTAAATTAATAATCATGTATTATGTGATGTGATGTAGATGGAAAATTTCATGTTTTACTTGGAAGACTGTGGCATGTTTGGTGGTGAAGATTCTTCCATGATAGTATGAAGAATACTTATGAATGAGAGGATGGATAATGTTACAGGATAAGATTTACAATAGTGGAATAAGAGACATGAAATGTATAATATATACTAGAAGTAGTAAAGGAGAGGGATGTAGTAATGTTGTGCTTAGCCAAATTTTGAAGGAACAAAAGAGGGAACATTTTTTCATTTCGAACAACAAAGTACAAGAAGACAAGGAAAAGCATCTATGCCAATAGAGATTCAAAAAATTGAATAGCCAGAGATTTAAGGTTGATATGCCAATGGGAATTCCTCCTATGATAAGTATTTCATATTAGGTTGATTTGATTCCCATGAATAGGTCTACCCAACATGGATCCTTACATCGCCGAATGATTCCCACGATAAGTGGGAGAAGTGCAAATAGGTAGGTGTAAAATGAATTCAGCAGTAGGTTGATTTGGAGGAAAATAAGGTCTTGCATTGTGATAATAGTTTTTACACCAAAGAAAGGGCATTGGAATGGAGAGTGTGTACTAGATTCCACAAGCTATTAACAAGATTTATATCAAGCACCGATTTCCCTTACCAACAATGGAACACCTCATGGATTGCTTGAGTGAAAGGACACCAAAGATAGATTTGAAGAGTGGATAACTTCAGATTTAAATAAGGGAAGATGACAAGTGGAAGACAACGTTCAAGAAGAAGGATGACGCTGAATGGTTGGTTATGTTGTTTGGATTAACCAATGTGCCTAGTAATTTTGTGAGAATCATTGATGAACAAGTAAGGAATAATTTTTTGGGAAGGTTGACATTGTGTATCTTGAGACATTATGTGAGTTTTATTTGGGCCAAGGAAGAGCATATGGAACATGTGAATCAAGTGTTGCAAAGGATGGAAGTGAAGAAGCTATAAAATTACCCTGAAGAAGAGTATTTTTATCGCACAAAGAGTTTGTTTACTTAGGTTTTATATGGGTACTGGTATTTCTTAACAAACCCAACAATGAATGAGACCTACAAACACCCATATATGGGTTTAGGAAAGGATCTTCCAAATATTAGGTATTTGTCATCTAACCAAATGTTGAATACTGGCAATTGGAGGAATATCCAAAACCATCACAGAGCCAACGTTAGAATAGTTGAACACAAAAAATGCATATACGTACTTAACTTGTTACTACCTAACCTATACATAGTCAGAGATATTTATGGTGGAAGAAGATTATTATTCTTAGAAATATTCTTTTTAAAAGTATTTGTTTTATAAGTAGCATTTTGAGGAAGAAGACATCTATTCTCAAGTCATTTGAACATAAAGGGAGCCCAAAAAGGAATGTGGTGGTGTTTCTGAGTTGCAGGAGAAAATAATTGCAAATATGTCGGGTATAAGTGATGTTACCATTGTTGCAATTAAAGAAGTGATACCAGTAACATGCCTGGAAAAATTGAAAGTGGTTAGAGTTGTATTTATACACACATTTAAAGAACTTGAATGGACAACTAAATAATGATACAATGTTATGAAAATGTAGATATTGTCATTGAACAAAAATGAAATCCAAAAGGAACTTGATTTTTTGGTTCAGTTGCTGTTTAGAAATTAAGATAATGAATTTTCACAAAAATATTTTTCACCGCATTCGAAATTTTATTAGGATTGATAGATTCAGTAGAAATATTCTACTCATAGTTCATTAAATGGGTAAATCGATCGATTCGTTGATGACCTCAAGGATATTCCTCCAAGAATATCAAAATGTCTTTTATGTTGAGACCAAGAGTTTAATAGAACATGTTAGGGAACATCGAGAAGGCCAATATATATATATATATATATATATATATATATATATATATATATATATATATATATATATATATATATATATATATATATATATATATATATAAAACCTATAAAGGACTTCAAAATATCAAATAAGAAAAAGAGAAGACATATGATCATGTTAAAGTATAAATACAATCATAGTTTGAGAATTTACCAATTAATCAATGTAGAAATTCCATAAGTTCTAAGTGGAATGGGGATTATAATTGTTTCTACTTCCAAAGGAATGATGAATTAAGCTCAACATGGAAAATTATAATTTGTTTAATTATTAAAAACATTTCCATTTTATAAGATATCCTATGGAATTAAAATACTTAATCAATTTTTTTAGTTTTAGACAATTCGACCATCGGCCATCCAATCATGTTAGTCAAGTTTATTTAATCATGAGGAGGATATTCGATGAAAAAAATGTTGAAATATGTAACTAGGTTTGGTCTTTGTAATGACATATGTAATCATGATTTTATATTTAATGAAAATATAAAATAAATTTATTATTGTTATTATTGAAATTAGGTTTCATGCTCAAGGAAAATTATTAGGTCAAGCACCCATGAGTGCTTCTAGAATAACAAATTAAATGAGTCATTGTTTGTTTAAAGACCCATTTGGGCATGTTACATATTGTAAAGAAAATATATTTGGAGTTTAAATAGAGTCAAGACTTTCAAGGCCTCACAGTGGCACAAATATCATGTTGGCCTACATGAAGGGACAAGTAAGTCAACCTAAAGAGAGCAATTCACCACAAGCCTATAAATAAGAAGGAACTCAACCTCATTTGGATGATCACTAGTTGCTAGTTCGATCTCCTCAAGATAGAAGATGAAAAGGACAAAGAAGGAGAGAAGAAGGACAAGTTCTAATTTTTGGGCCTCTCTCTCTATTTTGTTAGGGTTTCTCAGTTAATAGCGAATACAAAATTTTGAAGTTTTCATCGAAGTTGTAGTTTCTGTGGTTGGTTTTCGTGAAGTCAAGAATGAAGTTGTGAAGCCGCAATATTGTAGTTGTGAAGCTTCTGGATCGAAGCCAGCTACAAGGTTGAAGTCGAATGAATAATTGTCGACCGTGGTCAAAGTCATGAAGCGGCCAGTCGAAGCGTCGAAGTTGCATCAAGGTCGTCATGTGTAGTCTGTTTTGTTTTGCTGTTGAATGCATCTAGCGATTTTGGTTAAAAGTTGACTTGGTCTTTGGAGGGTCTTGGTCGATGGGTCATAGGTCTTGAATTCTTCAATTGAAGTTCTATAAGAAGAGAACAATTTTGATGTTTTCTTCACCAAGAGAGGTTTTTGACCCTAGATGACCGCCACATATTGTGTCTTATTGTCTCATTGATTCTTACATTTTCATATTTGTTTGATGATAGATAACACTAATAATAAAGCAAAGAATAGTCTAATTAAGTAAATTAAAATGATCATAAAGCAATTATCAAAGTAAGAGAAATCACCCAATCTAATCGCCCTAGATTTCTCATATATATTACGCTTACAAGAGAAGAGAAAAGAAAAGGCAATATGGAAGGACACTTGAGGGGCCGAAGCACTAGAATGTCATCAAAAGCATCAATTATCAAGAAGATTAAAGGACTAAAGAATTAAATGGCTATTCTTGTTCACACATGCGAGGAAATTAGGGCTCATTTGTTGTAGCAAATGAACGATATTACAGCTTCACTCAAGGAGGATGAAACAGTGGCAGGAGGCCATATTGCAACAGAGTTGTAAAAGAAGAAGCCCTACCCAAGCGAACAAGAAAGAAGATAATTTTTTCTTCCCACACATGTTAAACCAGGGTTTTTGCAACAGTGACCGAAATTGCAAATATAAAAATGTAGGGGATGTAGAAAAAGAGATCAAATAAGAAGTTGCAACTAACAGAAGGAAATTTTTGCATCGAAGTTGAATTCTGTGAAAGGAAATATCAAGAAGGTAGCCATCATCATCAAAGAACTACAGACTCTCTCTTTTCGAAGGATTACTTTAGTGAAGAAATCATCAATCATTAAGAATGAACTATATTATCACATCAGTCACCAAATCAAGAAGGCTAAAAGATGTAGGCTCAGATTACTCCGTCCAATTTCATCTATTTTGTTGACATACTTGTCCTCCAACCAATAACAGATTTCGAACAATTGACCCAGATTATAATCGTCCATCTTGTAATCCCTATCACTTAATGGAATATGATCTAGGTCTATAGACAGATTAGAACTAAAGGGTTCGCAGGTTCCTCCAATTCTTCTTCTTAGGAGGCATGATTAATAATCGAACAATTAAATTGGAATCAAGAGGAAACGGTTACTGTGAATGTGTCAGCATTCAATTGATCAAACAAGGAAGGTAAGACATCGGTATTTGATCGTAACGATCAACCGATAAAAACTCGGACGACCGGATAACCTCGTGAATAATTAATTTGTAGAGGAAAGGTAACATAAAAGGTCGAAGAGGACTAATTAAGGTGGTTTATATAACAAATGTATTTAAGCCCCAGTAATGGCGCTGACCTGGATTAATTCACATTCAAATACACTAAATGCCCAACAGAGCAACCCCGAGAAAGGATTTGATTGAAACGGCTCAACGTGGCGATACGGTAGTAATGAGGTGTTTTAGGGATATGTGTAATGTTTATATATAGCAATATTTTTCGCAGGGGGCAGGAGTGGTTAGTGTGGTTTAGTGGTGGGGGTGTGGAACATGGAGGGGAGCGATGGCCGGGCACCGCAGAAAACCGCGGACCCCCACCCCCCCTCCCCCTCGCGGTAAAGCGAGTGATGGAGAGGGGGACGAAAGATGATGTGTGGCCGGGCGCCATCCGTAGCGAGCATCGTAGGTGGATAACCCATGAACCCTTGAACTACATGCGAAAAAAAAACATTTTGTCGAGATATGACTTTATTTTCGGATCGAAAAGTTAGGATAAATCATTTTGGAAGGCATACACATCCATTTTTCGCGCCTCATGTATAATAAAGATCAAAACTTAGGTTAAATGCAATTTTCCTTATTTTTCAAATGAAATACCTCTACCTACCTTTTTAAAACTATTTTTTTAAACAAGATATTTTTATTTTCTTCTAGGGGTATTTAGGACTAGCAAACCCACACACACATGAAATATTAAAATCTATTGCATTCTTATCACTATTTCTTCCTTATTACATCTGTATTGTTGCTGAACCAATGCCATTTCTTTGTCTAACTATTGATTTACCAAGATTAGAATGTTTGGCAAATCTTTATTTTTCTAACCTAATTTACAGTAAATTTAAACTGTTTTAACCGTGATTGTTTAAAATAGTGTATGCTATCCATTGTGGCATTTTTAAACAAGCCGCACACAAACAGATTTCGATAAAGAAAACTATCATATCAATAGTGTGTGTACTGAATTTGCAACACTGCCAATGTTAGTTATTTTCTTTTGTTTTTCTTTTTGTGGGGTTATGATTTACTTTTTATTCTTCTCCAATGTTTCTTTCTTTATTCTTTCTCTTTCATTTTTTTTTTACATCTCTTTTCATTTTATTTTATATATATTTTCAAATTGCCGTACTATACTATTTACAATAAGGGAAATTTCTCGAGATAAAATACTCAATCACCTTGAGATCCTATAAATTGTAGGACCCTATCAGAGCCAGGAGTGATTGGGAAAGTGTGGGGGTAGACATGGGAACCGGGGGGATGATGGAGATAGGGGATGTGTCTAACATGGACATGATTCGAGATCCTCCCGGACGACACTACGGGAGCTCTCAACTTGATATGGCAACCTGCTTTCTATGATCCTGTTTTACAATTGAGATGACCCTTTTTTCTGCCTTGACTGCTTCTCCCCAAATGTTCTACATTCCTTCTCTCCGTAGAGAACAACATATGATCCTAGGAGGGACATCTGTGCCTGCGGAACGTAGATTGGAGAAGGAATATTCCGTAGCTCGTTGGTGTTAAGGATGGAGTGATGGTTAACTCGCCGTAGAGCTGACTGGGTGCTCAATTCCATAAATTATTGGCGAGAAAGGTCCGGTTTAATAAGTGGTTGGTATTTTTCCGATTTTTACCATAGAGAATGCATCCGGAGGGACCGATGAAGCCCTTGTTTTTTAAATATCCTGTCAGATCTTCCTATGCAATATGAGCCATAGAACAAAGTATTTTAGGCCTTGCTTTCGATCCCACATGGTCTTCCATTTTTTCAAGTGAACAGAATGAGATGCTACATAACCATAAGCTCTTTGATGTTGGTGTCCGTCAAGCAATTCTTCCCCCATCTCGAGCTATCCTTCTCATCGTCTCTGCCACTATCTTTGCTTTTGTTCCTTAGAGAGTTCTTTGGGGCTTGCTCATTTTGCTTGTATTCTTCTCCGGCTCTAGCCAAGAGGATTTGTCTTTTCCGTAATGTATTCAAAGCTTCAATTTATTAGCGATAAACTCATTAACTCTCTTAGCATGATTTCTTGTTTTGTTTGTGCTTGTTTCCGCCCAGTGTATATCCCCCGCCGTCCCTTGTCAGTTGGTTCGCTGAGGGGGCCTTGTTTTGAGGGTGACTTCGGAAGAGGTGCCCATGTTCATGGCATTTCCGCATCCGGGAAGGGGGACAGGCTCATAGTCAATATTTTTCATCCGTATTTCATCCCCATAGATGAGCTTGATAGGTCTTGCATAAGAATGGAGACGCCTATTTAGACACAAATTTCTGCCATGAGGGAGATAGCATATGCCCATTTTTGTTCCCTAGACATTTTTATAATTCACCTTTCGATACTCTTGAGGATTGGGGGAGCCTAGTAGTCCATGGGCAGAGTAGAGCCAAACCCCAGGTGTGCTGACTTTTGTGAAGTTTCATTTTTCGTGTGTGAAGTTCTCTTTCCATAATCTCAGCAAGGATCAGGCCGAGTTGAAGCAAGGACCTTCAACAGCTCCGTTCGTCTTCTAGGAGGTCCAAGAGCCTGCTGTGAAAACCTTAGAGCTCAGTTGTAGTTGGATTTCTCCTTTGATTTTATTTGACCAGATCCAACCATTGAGGGTTCTTCTTGTTGGCCAAATTCCCATGAATTTACAAACTGTTCATGTTCTTTCATGTATTCTCTCGTATACCACCACCACATCCGCTTCCTTTGATGACTAGCTCCTTTGTCTTTTGAGCCTTGGGTGATATGTGTTTGTCTCATGGATTGCCTTTCTCAAGTTCTTCCATTGTTCTTCCTCTACATCGCTGCCAGCAAGCATCACAGGCTGTCTATCTCGGGGTATGATCTTAGAGAGGTCCATAGTCTCTTTTCCTTACCTCGCTGATCATCTCAAGCGGGCGCTGATTAGAGGGGCAAAGGCGAAAAGAGGTTAACTCGGTGAAGAATGATGTGTCGTTTTTGATCATGGGTGACCGCTACCGGTGTCCCGAAAGAGGTGGGGCCGATCGGCCACCATCCAACTCCGTCGAGGGCCAATGGTTTGGGCCGAGTTTTCGCCACGCAGGTCGCAGGATGATCCGCGAGGCACAATTAGGTCGTACTCTGATGCATCATACCAAAGCGCTACTTCTCCAGTAAAGCATCAATCGGTCATATAAAGTCTATTGTTGAGTAATGTAAGTAAAGCTCATCAACCCAAATGAAATTTTGACTCATGACTAATTTTTCTATTAATTCAATAAACACTAGAAGCATGAAGAACATGCTCAACCTAATGAAATAATACTAAATTTATTCTTTCTTTCTTTGCTTTTTACATGAAATACATATTAACACAAGTAGAAATGATAATTAGTAAAGATTGAACTTGATTACACTTTTAACAATCACATGATATACATAAATTGTTATATAATATGTATTTTTTCCATATAAATTTCAAATTTATTTTATGTAATTTTTTGTATGAAGTATAACGCATTAATATTAAAATTATTTTTTCTAGTGCTTTTTGTTGAATAATGCAAGGATTGTTAAAACTCAAACATGAAAAATATTTCTGATAGGAAATTCGATATTCATATTTAGAATTAAAATTTGCTGATTTTGAGGAATTTCAGTTTTTATAGTTTCAGGTTTAATCATAGCCTATAGTTATAAGACACTTCCTGAAAATTAACTATCTCAAAGCATAACCCAAAACTCAATTATAACTTCACACAATCCATTTGATATATCCCATTAAAAACAACTGTTCTTCCGTCTAATAAACAAACTAACCCCACTTAAATCAACGTAAATCTGAAAATATAGTCTAAAATGCAATATTTTTATTAAAAAAATAAAAAATCCAACAAAATTCCAACAAATTCTATGAAAATTTTTAGAAATCCAAATTACATGGCTCAACTCAAAATTTTATTACTAGTTTAAATTTCTTCAAAACTAACCACCGAATGTTCATCAAAGGCTCAACAGAGTTCTTATTTAAAAAATAAAAATTCAAAAACGAAACGTACTGATCTTCAACCAGTCCACGCGTTCCATTCACGAATAGGGTTTTTTTAATGTTAGTCCGAATATCTTTTCAACTTGAGTCGAAAGGATATCTTCGAAGCAACAATCGACGGTCGTCACGGTCTGTCACTAGTCCATGTTCGGAGCTACATCGTCAGTGGCAAAGATGCCCTATTCTTCATATGCTTCATTCTTGACCAATGTAGTTCCTCTCTTGAATTGAATACCCCAAGCATACGGTAAGTGAGGGTGATCCTGCTGCTAACATCTTCGGCTATATTTTTATCACGGGAGTTTACTCACGTCTTCTCAGGTAACCCAGCTTTTCTGCATGCTAAATTCATCCCTCTGGAATAGAGCTTCTGGTTTTTAAGTCTATGTATATTCTCTGATCTGATAGATTATCACAAAAAATTGCAGATCGAGGGTTTCTTGAGCAAAAGAAGATAAAATTCGGAAAATGGCCGGTGTTGATGCGTCTGGAAACAACCCTGGATGCTAAGAATCATGTGACAAAAAACATGCAGAGTGTGTAAGTACAACCAAATCCGCTCCATGATTTCCTTCCTTTCTTGTGTATCTTTTATATATATATTTCTCTTTAGGTTTGTTGAGTTTTGAGATTTATTTCAATGTGAAAGTCTTTTGTTGTGCTTTCTCGGCTTTCAGAACTGTTTCTGCTGTTTGATTGAGCTCGGTTTTTCCATGTGTGCTCTTCTTTCAGTGTTTTTTTTAATGTCGAATTTAAAGCTTGTGTTTACAGGACAGGGATTCTGGATCATGCCTCTTTGTCCTTTCCTCCGTTTGATAATATTTTCCAATTACTTTGGCCTCGATTCTAATTGTCAGTCATTATGGTTGGCGTTTGTACCACCAATCAAGGTTTGATCCCCTATTATGTTTCGGTTGGGCATCACTAAATGGTTTTAGCGCCCGGGATGATTTTCGAGACAGTGAACCTGGGTGTTTCACCAGCTTAGTTGAAGCAGTGTTCCTGCATTAGTGCTTCTCCCTGAAGGGTTGTCTTATATGTGAAAATGGAATGTTTGTGGTGCTCGTCATATTTAGCTAAATTGTAATACTAGGCGCCGTAGCGAGTACTGAAAGGAACCTATCGAACCATCTTACTGTATGATAAACTCTTCTGTTAGATCTGGACTCAGCAGGATTGGGAATTCGTTTCCATTGGGGGATTGCGCATTGTCTTGTGCTGTAATGTTTTCTATATTGCTCATTTTTTTTAATAAACAACATAAATATTTATTTTTCTGGTTACTCATTCAACTGCTTTTGTTCCTATTAAACACTCAAAAATTTATTCTGTGAAATTTCTTGATGTGACACTGGTAATTAAGAGCTGAACAAGAACTGAGATCCATTTTTTTTCTTTCTATGTATGCCTGCTGTATACAAGCTAGATGGCTTGATTTTTTGTATTGTCAAATCTGCTTCAATGCCCCCATGTCGGAATTTTACTGGAAGACAGTTCTTTGAATTATCGTAAACAACAAGATATTGTGTTGGTATAATTCTTGATACGGATAGTGGCTGATTCCTATAATTATGATTTTTTCCTTTCTGTCAATTTTAGGTTTGATCTCATTCCTGTTCTAGATCAGGACTAATTTTAGCAAAGAACACTAAATCAATGCAAGCTCTATCTTTATCGACTTAGTATGAAACTATGAGCTAGGTTAAATTCCTCGTTGCTCATAAAATTACATTGTAAGTATGTATTTTATTCTTTGTTGTGTGTAAGTTTGGGAGGAGAAGAATTTGTTCTGGCTCTGGGAGGAAGTGAATGAAACCTTTGACTTATGGGGCTTCAGGAAAAACCTTTTTAAGAGGAATTTATGCATATGGTAAGTTGTGATTAGAACTTTTGATTTTATCTATGGCAAGAAGGCTACATTTCTATTTGTTTTCCAAATTCTTGGACTGTATTTATAGGTACAGTTATGGGGCTACATTTATTTTTTTCTTTAATTTTGAAATCAGTAATCCCTAAAATACAATTAATTGTTGTCTGTAACATTATTTTTTACAATTATCTACAATGAGCCTTCAATGCATGTGTAGAACACAAGGGTTTGGATTATTTACATCTACTTGCCCTGAATTTACAGTTTTGAGAAGCCATCTGTTATCCAACAGAGAGGATTGTTCCTTTCTTGCCAAGGTCTTGATGTTATCCAGCAGCACAATCAGGAACAGTGGCGTGATTCTGCAACTTTCTGTTTGTGGGACTTACAACAGTTGGACCACAATGTTCCCCGAGTGTCAGGCGCCTGTTTTGGCCCCAACCGAGAACTAGCCCAGCAGATAGAGAAAGTAAGAGGGCACTTGGTGATTACCCAAGGCAAGAGTAAGCACACAAGAAGGGACAAGTATTCGAGGATCTCCGTATTCTCCAAGCTGGTGTTCACGCTGTTGTGGGGACGCCAGGTAGGGTCTATGACATGCTGCGTCGTGCCTTGCGTCCCGATTCAATCAAAATGTTTGTGCTCGATGAAGCAGAGTTAGAAATGCTATCACGTGGATTTAAGGACCAGGTAACATCAAAGTTCCAGCTATTAACAATCAGGAAACTCCATGAATTTCTGCTTGAGGCATTTTGATAATAAATTCTTCTGCTTTGAGTTCAATTTTTGGTTTTACCTTACTAGATATAGACATTCTTCAATTGCTACCGTCAAATCTCCAAGTTGGTGTTTTCTCGCTACCATGCCTCCTCTAAGCCTTGGAGATTACTAGGAAGTTCATGAATAATCCAGTCAGGATTCTTGTCAAAAGAGATGAGGCCACCGAGCGGTATCAAACAGTTCTATGTCAATGTAGAACGCGAGGACTGAAGCTTGATACACTGTGGGACCTATACGAAACTTTGGGTAATCAGCACAGAGTGTGATTTTTATCACTACTAGAAGAAAGGTAGATATGCTCACAGATCAAATGGTGAGCTCTGGATCACAGTGTCTGCAACCCAGCATGGAAAGACATGACCGTGTTCATGGAGACACGTATATCATGAGGGAATTTAGGTCTGGATCTTCTCGAGTCTTGATCACCACTGACCCATCGGGCCCGGAGGTGGCTGGATGTACATTGCAGTCTTTGTTATCAACTATGACTTACCAACACAGCCTGAAAACTACCCCACCGTAAGTTTGCCGTAGTGGACGATTTGTGAAAGGGTGGGCCACTGGTACCTCAAGGCTATGAGATGATGAGAGAAGGCTGCTTACATTAATTCAGAGGATTCTATAATGTGTGTTCTAGGAAGACAATCACAAATAATGTTGTTGATTTACGATAGTAACATTAAGCTATATAGACAGTCATATAGCAAACATGGCATAGAGTTGGAGTACACTTTATCTTTGGGTTGAAAACTTTTCCTCCCCGTGATTCTGAAAATGGTTAACTACTATTTTGTGTGTGACCATCGTATTACTTGGACCTTAGTAACTGTATTTTGTTGTAATCTCATATGAGAGGTTACATAAAGCTCTTTTATTGCCCTCTCGAGGTCTTTACAAGTCAATACTAGAATATGAGCCTGAGAGAGTGTGAAACCTCTCAAAGACATATAAGTTATATACAATATGTTGTTGAGAGATTGTACCTCTCAAAGTTTTTGTAATTTATAATAAGTGTTTTAAGCCATGGGAGGTTTATATATGATGAGTGAATTTTTTGTAAGTTGTCATTCATATTTTGATCTTTATGAGATCATTTGTTACATTATGTGCATTTTTTACGTCGTACATCTGTCTTGTCTAGGGCATCATATGAGCAATCATGAAATCTATCTTTATATCTTTTAATCCACATGCTGTTCTAATGAATTGTGAATCATAGCATGGTTGAATTTTATATTGCTGGTCCTATTAATTTATACTATGTACACACATATCAGTTAAACCCATGTGATGAGATACCAATGTGTTTTTTAAGGTCATTGAGCGTTATTTATGAAAGGACTGAGTGAAATATCTGTTGCACTGATAGCTTGCCTGTGTGGATTTCTATAGTATATGGAATTAAATTCTTTCACTATCGATTTTTTTGATTGAACCTCAAGTTCTTCGTCGACAACCGGACTCGAATTGAACCAGGTAGTTTGATTAGCTACTACGGTTGTATAAACTACTTATGCTGTGTATGTGGTGATCAAGCGTATTTTTGACCGTTGTAACTGTTCAATAGCCTTCTCCATCTTAGAAAGAACTGTTCAAGTTAGCATCTACAATGCCTGTAGCGCAAAGCTTTATGAAATATCCGTGTTGCCTTCTTTTTTTATTTTATTTTTATCCTTAACATCATTTTTTGGGAATCTTATACTGCACTACCCTGATGCATTTAGTCCTTTTCATCCTTCCGAACGCCTGTAATAGCTTGTTATTTCAATACAACAATCAGTTTGACCAAACCTCATAACCGGTATTGTGACACCTTTCATGCTGTGGTGTGCATTGCTATATCCAGTGTCTCCACGGGGAAATGCCTGTGTTTCTATTGTATATTTTGGTCAAGCAAATAACCAGTTTGACCCCAAACCTTGCTATAACCATTTTGTATAACACCATTCTGTGGTGTGGTGATTGGTTATATCCAGTGTTCCACGGGGATGCGCCTTCATGGTATAGTGGGTCACATCTCCTGCTGGGATACTTGGGGAGACGGACGGGGATGCGTCCCCCAGGGTAGGTCATATCTCTGCTGATACTTGGGGAGACACAAGGGGAAATGTTTTCTCAATGGTGTGGGGTGTGTTTCCCAAAAGGGTGCTTGGGGGGTGTTTCTCTTTGAATTTTGTCTGAAACAATAATTGGGAGAAGCTCATATCTGAATTTATATTTTCTACCACCAGTGTAATTGTTGGCAATGCAGAAGCATTAATAATAATCATTTTTTTTTCATTTAAATTTTTAATATTATCATTAATTGTTTAAGGATATTTGAGAGACAGTTCTAATCTAATTGGATTTTCATATAAGCCTCTCAAGGGTTAGCTCAAGTGGTAGTGAGCCAATACGTGGCCTTTTCCGAGGGAGTGGTCAAATGTTGCCTCATCCAGGCCCTTGGGGTCAAAACAAAGTCAGTCGAAAGGTTTACTGTATGCATTCACTCCAGAAATTTTGTAGCAGGCACTGGAGCCCCCGTAGCTTTCCTGAAAAAAAAAAATTGACTATATGGAGAAAGTAGAATTTTAGATCTAGCTCAAAATCCAGCATCTAGCAGTTTTCAAGATTGGAGGCTTGGTAACGTTTCCATTGGATTCTATCATGTATGATGGTGAAACTAGTATTTAATCTAGAGCACCAAACCTCTGCGTACCTTGATGTTGTAGCATTGATTGTTGAACTCTTCTATGTTATGACCTTAGTAAATCTTGACTTGACAAGTTTTTTCTATCTTAATTTAATTCTTAGAGGGTGATATTGATGATGAATATCCAATATAGGCAATGATTTTGATAATATGTAGATATTTACAGCATGATTTTTTTGTTATGTATTTTTGGTTCAAAACCAGTCCTATTTTGGTTATATCCCTTTGCTCTCTCTCTATACATATGAAACTTCAGATCTTTTAGCATAGTTTGATTCATATCAGAGTATTGATGAATCTAGATTTGCTATTTTTCTTATTTTCAATTAAATTATAAAATAATAAAGAATGAATTTGAATCAATGTATATAATATTTTATTATTTCTATTTCATTGCATCATTTATATTATGTATTAGGTCAAGGTCATTATTGAATTTGAATTTGAATCGTCAAGTATTTCATTATTAAATTTGACTTGAATTGTATCTATATATATATATATATATATATATATATATATATATATATATATATATATATATATATATATTAATTGATGTCCTTCGCCCCTGAATTTATCGAAAAATTTGGGGGTGCTCTCACATTCCCCCTTATCCACATTCTCATTTGCGTCCCCTTGTCCTGAAACTGGTGGAACATTGGTTATATTTTTAATCTTCTGGAACTGCTCCTTATTTCATGTCCTTATCCATACTGCTCCTTATTTCATGTCCTTAATTCATTAGAAGGAATTGTCTGGTTAAAGCATCTCCAGCTTCACCCGCTAAATTCACTTCCCATTCCTATATTTAATGTCCTTATCCATATTAGAAGGAATTGTTTGCTGAAAAGATCAGCTTCACCCGAAGCAATCTTACTCCATTCCTTATCCCCACCGAGATATGCCAAAGTCTGTTGCTGCCGACCATGACCACTCCACGTCTGAAATGAGTGGACACCGAGAACAAGAGAATGTTGAAATACACACGACGAAGAATCGTACTTTGTGACTACCAACAAAATGCATTGTCCTCTTTGTAGGTGGACGAAAAGTCGACTCATCATCAATTTCATCTTGTGACAGCACCCATTCAGAAAATTGTATTGCTGTCGCACAAGTTTATGCAGGTCGGACTGTAGTCATGTGTATGCGTTGGGTGGGATGTAAAATTTTGTTCTGGAGGCAATGCTTGACAGATCAAGGGTTACTACATAGGCCAGACTCCACCAGCCCTCACCAATAAACCCCTAAGATTTTTTGTGAAGAAAACAGGCAGTGAGAACGGCTACCCGAAAACCAGTCATATCATATGGCGCAGTACTCGTGTGAGATCATTCAATTTCTGTTGTTTTGGCGTGTTTGTTCATCGGATTTCTACGCATGCTTTCAGCATGGTGTTATCTGGGGCTTTTAGATCGGTTTAATGAGGTTCACATCCTCTATTGAGTTTGTGGATTAAAGGACAGTCAGAAAGCAATTTGGAATTGCCACATTTTTGCCGACTCAGCGTGTACAATTATCAGACCCTTACAATGGCAAGTCTGAGACGCGGATCTTCTGATTGAGTGATCAAACGCTTCATTTGTTTTATTGTGCACGAAGACTTCCATACGACTGGACAAAATGCAAATTTTGTACATTGTCCATGTTTTGCGATCTGTTCTGTTGTTCTGAGTTGATTTCAATAGTTGTTTGTCGAATCAATCATCTCTGGTTTGGACGGTTCAATAAGGTCATGGCGCTAAAGCCATTAGATAGAATGAATCCAGATGAATCTGAAGGTAGTCGACATCATTGCACAGTTATTCGTCACTGTGGAACAATTTCAAAACTGCTACAGGATAGAACGAGGTATCCAACACAGAATTCAACGAACTCGGAGACACTGGAGGAAGGCATTCCGTCACAATGGAAACAACAAGGGATTCAACAGTTTTGCATTAGAGCAAGAGATCCTAACCCTCGAGATTTATGAGGTTATAGTTAGGATTCAATGATATACGGGCACATAAGTGAATGGGCGAAGCATTTGGGAGAAAACTTCAAGAATCTTGGCAACCATATATGTACATTACAGAGATATTTTTGGGTCAGAACGAAACAATGTATAGGATTCAATAGTCGTGATATTTACAAGAGATTCTCATCATCGAGGGAAAGTACCTTTTCCTTTCTACTGGGCACAGATATTGTATTCAGGAAATATAAGCATTAGATTGTTTTTACCAAGTTCATGGAATGTTGGATTTGAGCACAGTTACACTGAGGGGATGTGACATCCAGTCTCTTGTTTCTAAATTTGTTTTCATGTCAAAATTAGTGAGTGCTTCACATCCCCCAGAATAGTATTGCTCACTCATTTCGTGGGATAAGCCTTGCACTTTTAGGTGTTTTTTCATGACCATTAAATGGTCTCTGCAGTATACAAAATATTTCTGCCATATAGGTAATAGCAAAATGTTTATGTGGGAGTTTGTGTTCTGTATACGTTGTAGGAATTCCATGTTATCTAATCCCTGACCAATTACATAATCACTAGGATTTTTTATTGTTGAATGCAGGGAATTTGTGATCATCAGTTTGAGTGAAGACAGGATCACATATTTTTGCAATTTAATTCTCCTCCAGAGACTGCTTATGAGAATATTCTTAATTTCTCCTTCAGTTTTTCTCCCTATTTTTGGTAGAAATTTGGCCTGAAATCATTTTTTTTTAATTTGACTATAAAACTTTGCCCAAGGAATTTGGCTCTAAGTTGTTTAATTTTGACTATAAAACTTGCTCCAAGGATTGTAATGATTTAGATAATCAAATAGAATAGGTATATAGACATATATCAAGATTTTTGATGAATCTTTACCTTAACTTATTTAGTTGATCAAATTTGGCTAGTTATTAAATCTAGCGATTAGCTTTATCTAATATCTTTGAACTCAAATGTTTGTACTTAGTTAGTATAGGTTTAGTGGGTTCATTTACAATTTTACGAAGATTTCTTCTTTGATTGAATCGTTGAGGAAAGAATTCTCGTTTTATAAACCAATTCTTTCTTGAACATATATATCAAGATTTTTGATGAATCTTTACCTTCAACTTACTAGAAGGATCAAACTTGTCTAGTTACTAATCTTAAGGATTATTTATCTAATTTTCAACTCCCAGATATTTGTATTTTATTATTTGTTAATATATTTATGTCTATTTACAATTTTGTTTAAGATTTCTTCTTTGATTAATCACTTTTTCGTTGAGGAACAATTTTCGTTGTATAAACCAATTCTTCTTTGGAAAAGGAGGAGAGGAGAGATAACTTATATATTTTCCTTTTTCTGAAAATTGCACAAAAATCTTAATTTTATAACAACGTTGAAATTGTCATATTTCTTAATTTTATAAATAAATGTTGAAATTGTCATATTTCTTTTTCTTTGCTTTTTTCTTCGAAAAGTAATTTCTACAACTAATGTTAAAAATACAAGGTTGAAATTGTCATATTTTTTTTTCTTAGCAAAGGTAAGTTCATATAACCAATGCGAAATTGGTTTATTTTGATCACAGCGTGTTGGATAAACTTGAGCATCAATTTCTTTCTCTACTTGTTGAGAGCTTTCCTTTTAATTTTGTTTAATTTATAACAATATTAATTTTGTTACTAATAAATTAAAGTTGTAGTTGGTATGTTAAATAGAAGAATTTTTCAAGAATATTTTGGTAAGAAATGTTTATGAAACTTGCAATTTCTTGTTAATAGCAAATTCTTTTTATATTGAAAATTTCGTAAAATCGTATTTTTCTCTAGCTTTCAATAGTTAAAACCACTTTGAAGAGCGATTTTATGTAAGAAATGCTAGAAATTCACTTTCACTAACAGTAACTTTATATTGAAAAAATCTGAGCACCATTTTTGTTTAGCTCATTGAGGGCTCTTTTAACTTTGTTTAATTCTATAATATTAATAATTAGAGTAATTAATAAATTAAAGTTGTCATCAAATAAGGTTAAATTAGTTAAATGTGTTTTAAGATTATTTTGTAGGCAGAAATGTCATAGAAATTTTTATGCAATTTCTTGGTTAATAGCAATTTTTCTATTGAAACACAAACAACAAAACTCATTTGTTCACTGTTTCAAAGCAATGAGATGACCATTAAGCTTTTGGCAAAGGTTTTTTTTTTTTTTCTTCAGGCTTCTCATACATAGATATTTTCATAATTTTCTATAGATTATTTTTTGTTAACTGTTCTAACTCCAACATTCACTTAATCTAAAAATCCAAAGTCTGAATGTGAGTTGCTCTTTTTCTGGTCAATCAAAACTAGTGTAAAGGAAAAAATAGAAACTTCACCTTATTTACTTAGAGGATATATCCTTTTCTCCATGCCATGTATTACTACATATGATTTAAGGAAAAAAAGGAACTTATTTATTATTTATTTATTTAGAGTATATAATCTTCCATTTTGAACTCTACTTATTTATTTATTTAATTAGAGGATATGTATCCGTCTACCATCCATACTAATATTTTTTTACTGAGAATAGATTTATTAAAAAAAAATAAGAACTTATTCAACAATGAGATAATATTTATTCAATATTTTTATATATACCTAATTTCTGAAAAATAGATTAAATAATAAGGTGAAGTAGATTGTTTTTTGAAATAAGAAAGATTTCAAACATGAATATCTCTGGCTTACAGAAAACAATGAATGAGTGTCCTGATTGTTTTCAAAATAACAATTAGCCTTCTCATAGCTAAACCTTGCAGACATTAGAATTTGCTCTTAAATCAAGTGGGTGAACTTGAACTTGTCATCATGTAGGACACCTTGAAGCTTAAACATTTTTTAAATTTTGGTGTCTAGTTGTTTATTGTTTTTTTAAATGTAAGTCACGCGTTTTGAAAGAAAATGGTTTCAAAATGCACAATTATATATTAATTTTGTGTTGCAGAAATTATGAGATATAAAATTTGTCCTTGTTTTTCAATGGAAAAGTGTTCTGGGTCATCCTATTTAGCATACTATGATAAATTATTCTATATAAATAGGATTTTATTAAAATGTGCTTTGAAAACCAAAGGGGTATAATGCTTTTGGAGACACTTTTTACCATGAAAACCAAATAAAACATATAAAATTATACTCATGATCATATTGGAGACACCGATATCTCAAAATCTCAACATATGAACACATTGCAATGGTAGTGGTGCCCAAATGTCTTCAAATCTTAAACCAAATTAAGATGACATATTGAACATTATATACATATTAATGCCTCAAGTTTTAACATAGACTTGCCCGTACTCAATGTTCTGTGTAAAATTCAATACAAGAAAGTTGTACCGCAATTCTATGAGAATAAATACCAAGTTATAGTTTTCATAGTTAGATGATTTGAATTATGATGAAATGATTTATGCAAAATAATAGACCTATTACAAAAAATAAAAGGATACAATAAAAAAACTCAAAATGATTAAAAGCTAGAAATAGTGAAAAAGTTATAATATATAGTTATACAAAATGTTTAAATTATGGCATTTTATATCTAAGAATAGTTAAGCCATAATATTGAAAAAAACATTCCTGAAGATTTTGAAATTGTTTTTAGCATAAATTTTAAGACTCAAGAAGTCAAAAGCCTAATATTCAAAAACCCTAACTCCCAAAACAAGGAGGTAGCAAAGAAGGTGGGCCTTGAGGAGTCAGTTTTGATAGTTCAAATTTTTGGGGTTGCATATGAACTTTGCTTGGGTGTTTTGATTATTACAAATAAGTTTATTCTGTATCTATGTTTATTAGTTATCGATAGCACATGAAGTCTCACTGTAACAATGGTCTTGACTCACATGGAAAACCTCCATTTGTTGGAGAACTAAGTTGACTTTGATTCTTGGTAAACCATTTGCCCTAATGATGCTTAGAAGTCACCTGCAATCAATAGAGTTGTGCGGTTCTTTGTTGTGCTCACCATCTTGATGATCCATATCTATTGTAGCTTCACCAATGTAGTGAGGGTTGATTTTTGTATAACAAATACTCTACTACCTTTAAGGTATTCAAAAGAGGTGGAAAATACGGTCCAAGCATTGCCACATTAAACATATGTGTAAGCTAAGGGAGAGTGAATATTTAATTAAAGCATGTTCATCTGACAGCTACAAGTACATACACATAAGTCTCATATTAAAGTTGTTTGAGATTTTTATGTTGGGTCATGAGTCATTACATATGTGTGCAACCATACCTTATTGCCAACTTGAACTGTATTTATACAACTTGTATATACTTGTGTCGTTGAAACTATTATATATAAAATTTGTCTTTTAATTCTATTACATAAAAGTGTTAAAATGTCCAACTATAGCAAATTGTGATGTTTAATTATTATATATAAAATTTACAATTTTATTTAAAAACACATTTTTGAAAATTCACATATTGACTATAATGACAATTTTTACCTCAGTAGAGATGCTGCATTACAATGAAAACAAACAAAGCAAATAAAGTTGTACTTACAATAAAATTTCATGATCAAGAATGTGAGGCACCGACAAGTGACAGTCAACATAATACAAGAACATGTTTTCACATGGTAGATACCAATGCCTTCAATCTCAACCAAAGTAATATTATCGTAATGCAACATTGCTAAAGAATTAGTTCTCTAAAGTTTTAACATAGAACTTGCTTGTACCGATGTTTTAAATCTTATATATTAAATTTACACTATTTAAAAATATTATTTTTAAAATCTAAATGAGACTATAATGATACTTACCATGGAGGACATTTATGATGAAACAAACAAAACAGATAAAGTTGTCATGAATAAAATCATGATTGCAATGTCAGCAAATGGTATTAGCCGTATATTAACATAAGAACATGTTTTCACATTAGTAGATACTAATGCCTTCAAATCTCAATTCAAAGTAATATTATCGAATACAACATTGGTAGGAATTAATGTCTGAAGTTTTGAACATAGAACTAAGTCATGACTGAACAGCCATAAAATCTTATATATAAATTTTATAATTTTATTTAAAATTATCATGAAAATCTAAATAAGACTATAATGATACCCTGATGTATAATACTTACTATAAAACAAACAAAACAGACAGTTACTTCAACAAAAACTTCTTACATTACAATGTATAAAATTCAGACAGTCAAATATTAATATAAGAACATGCTTTCACATTAGTAGATACCAACTTTCAAATCTCAATCAAAAAGTAATATTATCAAATGCAATGATTACAGAATTAATGTCTTCAAGTTTTAACAGCAGAACTTGTTTTACTCACACATTTATTATGAGCAACTACATAAAGTTATAGTTTGGTAGAGTACTACTAATGGTGATGAAATGATCGATACAATGAACATAGGCCACTTTTTGGGTTGCAAGTGAACTTTGATTGGGGTGTTTCTTAGATTATTACAAAGTTTAAGTTGAGTCATTAGAGAATTTTAAGGTAAAAATGAGCCTCAAAACAAAAATGTACAAACAATGTTTAACTTTATAGACAACTAATAGGTTTCAATATGATATTATCCAGAAGATCACCATTTCTAAGCATGAAGATGCAAAATAAAAATAAAAAAATTATTTTTTTCAACTCGTATTTTCAACTTTATTCCAGTGATTTACCAATTTTTGAGTGGGAGCACCTGCTCGTATGCAGTAATTAATTTTTAATCAAAAGTATCCATGTTGCGTACTTTTGATGGACTCCATTACACTAATAATGTGAAATATGAAAAAACATGTCCATGTTGCATACTTTCGATGGACCCTAATACATGAATAATGTGAAATATGATGAAAACTTTGATGGACCCATACTTTCAACTTATCTCCTGCCGATTTTTATATTTCACATTTTTCATAGTAGAGTCCATCGAAAGTATGTGAATGGGTACTCCTTGGATGAAAAATTAAATCTATATCCAACGAGTGCCTCGTCGAAATGAATAAAATACTATGGAGACAAGTTGAAAGAATATTTCATTTTTCCCTCCAAACCTCGATAAGGTACAGGACCATTAAGACAGACTAAAATGATATTTTATAAATATTCTTTAGGAGGCCCATTTTAGACCTCAAAATTTCTCTAATGTCTATTGCTAATGTTAACCATCGAAAACACACAGAAAATGTTCGTAAAAATGCATTAGGTGTTTAGGCTTGGTAAGAACATTTGCAAACTATTTTCCTAATGATGAAGCTTCATCTTTATTTGATAATCAATAATTGTATGTTTTGTTGGTGGGTGCCCCTCTATCTTGGTGTCCATGATCCGCTAATTATAGGTCGCTTCTACCCAGTGAGGGTTGAGTTTTGTATGGACCAAATACCTACTACCTTTAAGGTGCTCAATAGAGGTGGAAATATATTCATATACCACATTAAACATAAGTTGTAAGCTAAAGGAAGGTGGAATATTAAATTAAAATATTTTTCACCCATAGCCATGAATAAAAGTCCCATTAAAGTTGTTCCAGCTGTTGTGGGCTTGTGAGAGTCATTATTATTTTGTGAGTGCAACCATACTCTTATTTCCAACTTGAACTTTAAAAATTTTACACTAATCATGTCATTACATCTTTGCATTATCTTTATACAATAGATCATGATTTTTTTGTTGAATGTGTTGGATCCACTCAATTTTCTATTATTCTGCTTAAATGTACCCATATGTGATGTTCTTCTGCATATGTAACATATAGGCATGCTAGGCCGATTACAGAACTTTAGGGACATGGCTATTGTGGCCAATAGGATTATGAATGTCTCTATTTTAGTGATGTTGGACATAAGGAAAACTAATGGTACATGGCTTCTTGGACTCATTGATTTTGATGATATGCATAATCATCTTGTTGGGATTGCATCTAATTGTCTTTTGGTCTATACAAAGGTAGTCAATTTGTTTAATGTGGTGACCATCATTAAATCATAGGTTAGACCAAAAAGCATTGAGGGACAATACTATTCTTATTGAAATAATAGTCTATGGTAGTGCCAAGGGAAATAAACATGCTTGAAGAAGAGTTTAGCAATGACATCTTTGCGATATGGACTTTTAGTGTTACAATAAAATTATTCTGGAGAATCGATCAACCATGAATGCACAATTGTTACCATGCTTGGTTGAGGGAAGCCCTAGCATCTATTACAAGGTGATTGTGTTAGGTCCCTATATTTACTAATGTAATCCCTTGTTGTTATTATTAGTTTAGCCTCTCTTTGTTATTTTAGTCCTCATTGTTATTATTGGTGCCCTGGCGAAGCCCACTATTGTTATCACGTATTCTACATGTACGAGGTAGGCCTTATTATATTGTGACCCCTTAGACTCTTATAAATGTATAGGCCATTTGTATCATCCAAGAATTGTTCCTTTATGTAATTTAAAGGAGGTTTCCCCCGAAGAGTCGATTTAAAATGCTGGTTTGAAGACTTTGTAGGCCTCATGCCTTTTTCCTCTGTCCAAAACTTCATCATGTTTCTTCGTAACTCGTAAATCCTCGTTAATTTCCAAGCTGCATTAATTTTGCACCATTTCTCTTTTCCTTCTTCTCTCCGAAACTAACCTTCATTTTCTTCCCTATTTCGCCACAAATCTCTATTTTTTCATGAGTTCTCTTCTTCCATTCATGAAAATCCACTTTTATAAGGTTTAAAACCCACTTTAAAGCCTTATCGGAACCCTCATTTTCCCTTGAAAACCATTGAAAAACCATAAAACCCACATTTTGTACATATACGGGTCCTAGCCCCTTCCCGCATAAATCCCTGGTTGTATGACCCTTCATTATGACTTTCGGCCCCGCAGTCGGGCGCCAAGCCTTTTAAATATTTCTCCGCCCGAAGTATTAAAAACATTTGGTTATTTTGATTTTTAGGTTTTTAATTATTTTATAAACTTATCCGCCGGTCCGAATTTCAAATTAACCTCCACCGTCGATCTGATCGGCAGATCGACGGTGCGGAGTCCGTCTCCCTGTGGTCCCCGCCGTCCATAAACCGATTGCCCAAAACCGGCGGTATCCATCGCGCCGCCTTTGGGCGAAAGCTGTTTTCCCCCGATCGCCAGCGATTCCATACATCGCATGACACGCGTCCCGTGTACTTTTTCAAAACCACTTGCCCATCGCGCGTTATCATTCAGATGTGGGCGCCCAACGATATTGCTGTCCACTGTCCGATCTGGGGCGGGCCATCCAACGACTATCGCTCACCGAAGATGCCCGATCGTTAACCGGGCTACGTCGCATCATCCACTTAATCTCCGCCGTTGATCTGATCTACAGTTCGACGGTCCATATTCCATCACCCTGATTCTGTCACCCAGTCAACGATTCTCCGTTTTGACTCTCCCCTTTGCTCCCGACCGTCAATCTCTGCGTGATTGACGGCTCTGATTTAAATCTTTCTTCCGCCTTCTCTGATCAATCCTAATCGTTGGATGATGCCATCCAATGACCATGCTTCCTCCACGTGCCTTCTGAAGCAGTAAACCTATATATGCATGATTTTATAATAGTTTTTTGTATTTTGCAGGGTTTAAATGGTTTTCTCGCCATTTTCAAAGAAATTTCGAGGGCGGAGGATGATGATCTTACTGCCTTCGATTCATCAAAGAAAATCATCGCAGGATGTTAAAAACACGTTTCATTAGTGTTTCTTCAGGCATTGATGCCATATCGCCCCTGCGCAGCCCTGCACACCAACAAAAACCGTGGATCGGGCACAGACAGAGAGTATCAGTGACGAAGACTAGAATTTACCTGAACAGAGGATTAAAGGATAGTTTTGTGGGGATTACGTCTAAGATGCTTATCAAAAGTCTAATCCCCAAGCAAAACACAGTTTAAAGAAAATCTGAAGTGTTTTAATCGACAGAAAACCCTCCACCGCCACAAATTGAGGCGAATTGATTCCTCAGCTACCATAAATGCCACCTGTGCCTAAAAACATTCAAAACAGAGGACGAAGTTATTGATTAAACGAAGATATTTGCCTCAGCGCAGTTAGGGAGTTACTTTTGCAAGCCATTCAATGCAAGAAATATCTGCAGAGTTACTCCAAACATTACACCGAGCCTCAAAGGTCAACAAAAGCTCCCACAGAGCTTAAATCTTATGTAAAATCATTTAATACAGAGGATATGTATGTAAGTTTCTTCATTGAGCCCCTCAAAGGCCTAGAAGCCATTAAGTTTGTATTAATTGTAATTGAGATCTTTTATCAGATCTCACCTCCTCATCGTTCTATAAATACTTCTGCAGAAGATGAGTGAGGGGTTGGTTGTAGAACTTTGATATACACTTGAGCTTAAAATTTTGGTTGTACATAGTATTCACTGGCTCTTGGAGCTCTGCTGGTGATATATAGGTTAGGCTGAGATGTGTAGATGGTTGCTAACCTAAAGCACTGGACTTAAAGCTGTAACTGGTTTGGAGCATTAATACAAGCCGATTTATGGGATCCTGGTCTATGTTGACGGTGATGTTTCTCTAATTGTAACTTGTCATTTTGTTTTTGTTTTCACTGTGTTTCATATTCTCTTATAAAGAACAACATGCGTAGAGTTAGGACCTACTGTACAACAGTAACCTTCTTTGACTGAAACCTTTATCTGAATGTTTTCTTCTAAACTGTGTTATTTAGGAATGATTTAATTCGGTTCAAGCATAGGAATGTTGGCATTCCCTCGTCTTATTGTCTTAGCTGAATGTTATTCTTAAATGTTATTTTCAGTATATGTTTTGTGAAGATGAACTGAGGAAGATATGGTGAGCCCTGGTCCCAGTTTTATCCCCACAACTATCTAGATGTTTCCCTTGGAATGTGTTAAAAGCTGGCTAGTTTAAAAGTACTTACCAGATCTTAGGCCATTCTGTGTTATCTTTGTGTTTGTCTTGAAAGTAACTAAGTAAAGCAAAGCTAGGAGAGGATTTGTGGTGAGCCTGGCCCGCTAGTTTCTACTCCAAAAGTTGCTCTCAAGTTCCATTTGTTTTAAAATGTTTTTTCTATTGAAAGTATATCAGAGGCTAGCTAGTTTAAAAGTACTTACCAGATCCTAGTTTTCTTTTATGTTTTTCTATAGTCTATGTCAAAGGCTGACTAGTTTAAAAGTACTTATCAGATCCTGGGCTGCTCTTGTTCTACATCTGGTTCTCTCTCCTTCTTATTGTATCACTTCATTCCATAAATCAAACTTCAAAGAGATCCTTAGACATAGATGACTTGCCCCATGGACCACTCTTGCCTCTTGCTGCCTCAATTAAATCCTATTATGACTCCATAGCCCAATGGACTAAAACCTGCAATTATCTATCTTTTCGGCTGAAGCTTATTCCGATTGTTTGCAACTTCTTACCTTTGAAATTCTTTGCATTTGGGACTTTCAACCTCAAACAATGATCATGCTCAACCATCCAAAAACAAACAAACCTTTGGCCTTCATAACTAGCCTAATATCATAACCCCCAGACTTCAAAGACAAATCCATCTTTGTACTTATTGGAGAGATCCCTCTCTGGATTCAGGAGGGCTAGATCCTAGAATCCCAAAGTTGGTTGAAACGATGTTGTTTCTGTGATCGGACTTTGCCAACCTTGCTGATTACAGATCCCTAACATTTCTGGCGACTCCACTGGGGACTAAAAATCATAATCATTTTCATTTTTATAAGACCTTGAGAGTATAAATCAGCCTTTTCAAGCACTACCAAGTCATGGTAATCATGGTAAAACTTGTGTCGAATCAGTGACAAACTGGGTAAAACCTAGGATTCTCCTAAGATTTTATCTAACCTTGAAAGATCAGCTGGCTTAGCCATAAGAGTAAACTTCCCTTGTCTCATAACAGTAGCTAAGTTTTGAAGCAAAGCTAGGATATTCTTAAAAACCATACAACTGAAAAATAACTCGAAAAAAATACCTAAAAATATTTCAGATTGGTTTTCAATAAACATGGTGGTGGACCATAAAACCTTTTACCTCCTTAGGAGCTAAAAACTTCCACTTGGCGACTCCACAATCCTTAGTAGACCTTAAGACTCCACTGGGAAGAACCCTTATTTTACAATATCATTCAAACTCAGTTAGAGGACTGTAGGATTGAATTTCAAACAGACTAGTTAACCTTTTAAAGACTGTCATACCTTGTTGAACTTGTCTTGTTTATTTGGGTCTAAAAAACACAGCATAGTGGCTCACTTGACCCACTTTTTTCAATTGTTAACCCACTTCTTGTGAATCACTCCCACCACATATCATGGCGGCCATGGTATGCTCCTGGTCCTCCTGCACCATTAGTCGATCTTCCTTCTTCCACCAGGACTATCAACACTATCAGTCCAAAATTCCATTGTATGATGCTAGCAATACTATAACAGCATCTCAACATGTGGACAAGATGAATGACTACTTTGACAGAAATGAAATTGATGATGATTCTGTCAAGCTTAGACTATTTGCTCAAAGTCTGGGGGGAGAAGCAAGAAAATGGTTCAAAACTTTAGCTCCCCATAGTATTAATGATCTTCAAGCCTTCTATCAATCATTCTTAAACAAATGGGAAGTAAAGAAAAACCCTCTCCAAGTCCTTTATGATTATAAGAAACTCCATAGAAACGCTAGGGAAAGTGTGCAAGCTTATTGCACCAGATTCAATAGTGTGTATAATGCACTTTCCCCAGAACTAAAACCTCCACAGGGCTTAGTTTTAAAAACGTTTCCTTAAGGGTTCGACTCTAACATGACCTATCAGCTTAGAGAGAGAGATTTTGCAACTCTTGAGGATATGCAAAGAGGCGCTCTTTCTGTGGAAGTCAACTTAATGGAAAAAAGAGAAAGAATGAAAACAGAAAAGAGAGTTTCCTTTAGAGAGGAATCCGCACCTTCTACTTCCAACTCAAAGATGGAGAAAATGATGGAAGAGATGATCAAAGAGATGAGCATAATTAAGAGAGCACAAGCAAATCAAAACCAAAGTGCTCCTCAAAATAGAAATCAGAACCAAAATCAGAATGTTAGAAGGAACCAACCTCCAAAAAGACCTAGGGAAGATCATCAGCAGATCACTCCTCCATTTCATCAAAAATATGTAAGTGGTTGAAGCGAACGAGATAACGGAAGGAGATGATATCACATGTTTGTGGTAGACAATGGCTTTGAACAATGACTTTGAGATTCATTATGATAGAAAACAAGGTCTATACACACCTTATGATGACAAAAGAGATGATGATGAAAATTGTTATCAAGACATGGAAAACAACACTGCAACCTCAAAGAGAATACGACCTTAGAACCTCAAAGAGAATACGACCTTAGAAGTAAAACTAGTCAACAACCCCCCAACAACAAAACCTCTGACGAATATTCACAAAACAACACTGCAACCAAGCCTAAAAAGATTAAACAAAAGGAAAAAACAGTGGCTGTAAATTCTGATAAAGGAAAAGAGAAAGGCACTCAAAGCAATGAAAAATAGAGTGCAGACCTTAGCAGTACTAAAACTTCAGCTAGTACTCCTGTGAAGAGAAATTTGTCAAGTGTAAATAAAAAAAATTAGCAAGCTGACATTACTGATAAAATGACAACTAATAACGCCGAAACCAGCACTTTGAAGAGTCAAATTCCTTTCAGCCTGGAGCAGGAAATTTCAAAGATCAAAATCTTCGTTCCCTTGACTGAGTTAGCTGCCCAACATGTATATAGAAACCAAATTTTGAAGGCTTTAAACATTGAATAAAATGAGGACACAGTCAATCTTAATGATGACCAACCAGAGCTGATTTTTGGTCCTAAAATTGAAGGTAGATATCAAGAGGGACCTGTTCCTCCCTTTTATGTAAGTTTAAATGTTCATGACAAAAATTTTCACAACGCTATGCATGATTCCGGGGCTTCTCATAATTTAATGCCAAAAGCGGTAATGGAGAGCCTTGGTCTAGAAATCAGCAGACCTTACAAAGATATGTACTCTTTTGATTCCAGCAGAGTAAAATGTTTATGTTTAATCGAAAGACCAACTTTTGTGTTAACAGCCCAAATTCGATGAAGTAGCAGGTTGGATATTATTGTGGGCGATGTGCCCCCAAAATATGAAATGTTATTATCAAGATCATGGGGAGCTAAGTTACAGCAGGACTATGCAAATGGACATGACCTGTCGACTATCAACATTTTCAATCACAATATTAAAGCATCTGAGGAGTCCCATAAATACACAGTTACAAGTCAAGAAATACCACAAAACTCTCCTATGTATTCTGTAAACACTGGCCTTGATTATTTCATCATGTTTAATGAGGAAAAACTCGGTGAATGGGTCACTTTAATAGGATTAATGGCTGATAGGGAGGAAGAGGAAAACACCATAGAACTATCAAAACAGTTTGATGAAATGTTAAACAGTAGCAAACTAAACAAAGGTCTTGAACTACAGGTCCTGCACCCTTTGCTTTTAAACCTTGACGCTCAAGAAAACGTGCCTCCACTTAACATAAAACCTGAAGAGTCAAAATAATTTCAATTAAGTGCCGCTAATCATGAAAGTATAGAAAGCACAATAGTTGAAGAGGACGGTAACCAGGATGAAACCGACAACAGTCCTCTGTGGAGTATGTATTTTGATGGATCCTGCACTAGAACCAACGCTGGTGCAGGTGTATGGATTTCCAACACTGAAAATAACAACACAGAAAGCATTTCCTACAAGTTAAACTTTCAGTGTTCCAATAACATAGAAGAATATTAATCCCTTCTCTTAGGCTTACATCTGTTGAAAAAGTTAGGAGCCACAAGAATCAATGTGTATGGGGATTCAAAGTTAGTCATTAGGCAAGTCAATGGGGAGTATAACGCAAATCATCCCAGACTTAGAGCCTACCAAAATGATGTCATGGACCTCTTGAAAACCTTTGACGAGTCCAAATTGATTTTTGTCCCAAGAAAGAAAAACATTGCAGCCCACAATTTAGCCTTTGCAGCTAGGACATGCTTTACGCCATATGAAACCAAAGACTGCACAACTAAGATAAAATTTAGACCAGCTGTGCCTGATAATGAAAATTATTGGTAGGTGTTTGAAAATGATAAACAAATAGAAGACTTCATGCAATTCAGAAATGAATTTGAACTACACAGTTCGGACTCAGAGTATGATACAGACTGCAGTGAAGAAAATTTCCTTGGTGAAGAGGAATCGCCTCCTGAACCTGTTAAAATTAATATGCTGTCAGGAAAACTAAAAAACAAAATAGAATTGGATGCAGATTTCGAAACAGATGAGTTAGAAACTCTGCACTCTAAAGATGAAAGTTTTTCAAGCGGTCTAACACCTTTGGAAGAGTTGTTTGATCTTAACGATGTGGCCAAAAAACCAAAATTGGAACCTGTAGAGACTGAAGTAGAAGAGTGTAATATAGGCAGTGAACTTAAACCTATGATGATTAAACTGTCTAAGACTTTACCAGCTCACATTAAACTCAAATACATTGAGTTGTTTAAAGATTTTTCTGATGTTTTTGCGTGGAGTTACGAAGATCTCAAGTCCTATGACACTGAAATAATATAGTACAAAATTCCCCTCAAAGAAAACCAAAAACCATTCAAACAGAAACTGAGTAGAATAAACCCTGTTCAGTTACCATTGGTTCAGAAGGAGATCATGAAAAAGTATGATGCTGGTATTATTGTCCCTATTAGATATTCTGAGCGAGTGTCTATTCTGGTGTCTGTTAGGAAGAAAACTGGAGAAATCAGGCTTTGTATAGACTTCAGAGACTTAAACAAAGCTTCATTAAAATAAAACTACCCTTTACCAAAGATGGATCACATTTTACAAAGGGTGGTATGGTCTAGAAGAATCTCTTTGATGGATGTCTATTCAGGGTACAATCAGATCTTAGTTCACCCTGCTGATCAATTAAAGACAACATTCACTACACCATGGGGCACTTTCATGTATGTGAAAATGCCCTTTGGTCTAATGAATGTTGGAGCAACTTTTCAAAGAGCCATGGACATAGCATTCTCGGAGGAACTGGGCTTCTTCATCATCATCTATCTGGATGATGTCACTGTGTTTTCAAAAACAGATGAAGAGCACTTAGAACATTTGAGAAAAGTTTTCGAGAAGTGCAGAAAGTTTGGGATATCTTTAAACCCTAAGAAGACACTATTTGGTCTCCAAGAAGGCAAACTTCTTGGGCACATTATTTCTGAGGAAGGTATAAAGATAGATCCCAAGAGGATTGAGGCCATATTGCAAATCTCTCCGCCTCAAAACATTAAAGAGTTGTAGTCTTTCATCGGAAAGATTAACTTTTTAAGAAGGTTCATCCCCAAGTTGGCTGAGCTCCTTAGGAATATTACAAACATGTTAAAAAAGTAGCAAGGGGTAAGATGGACCTTGGAAGCAAAGAAATCCTTTGAACTGGTGAAACAAGCTTTAACCAAAACACCGGTTCTCATAAGTCCTGATTTTTCAAAAGATTTTTATATTTTTTCATTTGCATCAGAACATACCATAGCTGCTGTCCTTTTACAGAAAAATATGCAAGGACAAGAGCAGCCTATTGCATTATTTAGCAAGGCATTGAGGGATGCCCTTTTGAAGTATAACATTATGGAAAAGCAAGCTTTTGCTTTGGTTAAAGCTTTGAAAGACTTCAGAGTATACATCCTTCACTCACACATCATTGCCTTTGTCCCAAACTCAGTTGTTAAAGACATTCTAACACAGGACGGATGGTAAATTAAATTGGATTGTACATTATACCTTGAATATGATTTAGAGATAAAACCCACTAAACTCATCAAAGGCCAAGGTCTAGCTAGATTGATGGCTGAATCCAATTTTGAAGTTCTTGATATTAATATGATTGATGCTTTGGATGATCAAGAGGGAGTCTCAACTCCCATTGTTGAAAACCATTTTATGAATTCCTCTTGGTACGCTGATATTGTTTATGTTTTGCTTAATTTGAATACACCTCCTAGTTTGACAAAAACAAAGGCAAGATTCCTTAAATTGAAAGCTGTAAACTATTGCATTATTGATAGATGTATTTACTGGAAAAATGTAAGTGGTCTATTTCTTAAATGTTTGCCTGAGTTTAATGCAGAGAAGGTTAAGTACCAGTTTCATGAAGGAGAGTGTGGAGGTCATTTGTACTGGAAGACAACAACCAACAAAATTTTGAGGGCTGGTTTCTATTGGCCTACTCTTTTTCATGGTGTGCACAAGATGATCATATCCTGTCATAAGTGTCAAATTTTTGAAGGCAAAAGGAAACTGTTACCCCTACCTCTGCATCCAATCACTATTGAGGCCCCTTTTCAACAGTGGGGACTTGACTTTATAGGAGAAATCCACCCACCATTTTCTGCCCAGCATAAATGGATTCTCACCGCCACAGACTATTTCACTAAGTGGATAGAAGCCATACCTTGTAGATAGGCCAATGATTCAGTTATTATAAAATTTATGGAGACTAACATTCTCTCTAGATTTGGCTGTCCTACCAAGATTATCACTGATAATGCATCAGCATTTAGATCAAGGAAAATGGTTGAGTTCTGTCATAAATATCACATAACATTGGGACATTCCACGACCTATTACCGTCAAGGTAATGGACTTGCAGAATCCTCAAACAAAAGCTTAGTGAACATAATCAAGAAACTGTTGGAAGACAATAAGAAGTCTTGGCACACAAAGCTGTTTCATGCACTCTGGGCTGACAGATTGACTTTGAAGAAATCTATTGGTATGTCACCTTTCCAGCTTGTATATGGTATTGATGCAATTTTTCCAAACATCCTTGGGATACCAGTGATGAAGTTGATTCAAGAGTTACAAACTGAAGAAAATGACATGATCAGAAGAGTGAACCAAACCATTCATCTTCACCAAACCAGAGAGGAAGTGTATAGCAAAGCATTGCAGAAGCATGACAACATTAAAAAGCTTTTTGACAGAAGAACAAAGGCCAACAATTTCAAGATTGGGGACAAAGTTATAAAGTGGGATTCAAGAAGGGAAGAGAAGGGCAAGCACGGAAAATTTGACCACTTATGGCTTGGCCCTTACTCTATTCACTCAGCTGTTGGTAACAATGCATTTTTCTTGCAAGAGTTGAATAGAGCAGAACTGATTGGGGGTCCTGTCAATGGCAGAATGATTAAGCATTACTTCTCTTGATCCATGTTATGTTCCAAAAGCCTTTTTATATTTTTTTCCACTATAAATATTTCATTCATCATCGCATTCAAAATTGTAAAAATAAAAAATACAAAAACAATGAAAAGAAAGAAAAGAGGGAAGATTGTGAAAACAAGAAAGGTATAGCCCCATACCAAAAAAGAGAAACAAATCTGAAAGTGTGCAAGCTTAAATGCCACTCCTGAAAAACACACTTCTAGTTAGTCAAACAACTTAATCTTGACTAATTAGTTTTAATTTTTTTGTTGATAGGATAGTGAATTTGATTTGCCAAACTGTTTAATCTTGGCTTATCAGTAGATAGTTTAGGATAGAAATTAAAGGTTCAAACATTTTCAAAACCTGAACCTAAGTTTCCATAAAGAGTTGACTCAAATCTGTTTCATTTTCTGAGTCAAAAAAGATGTAAATATGGTTCTAATTAGCTCAAAATCTGAACCAGAGAACAAAGTAGGAACAACTCAAATAAAAGTTAGAACAGAGCTGTTAAAAAGATGAAGGAAGAGTTTTCAATTTTCAGATCTTAAGCCTTCCATTTTGATTTAATTTTCTGTAAAATAAATGTCTCTGTGCAGTTTGTTTTTATGCCATAGATAACAACAAGTCAAACAGTTTAATCTTAACTTGACTGTTTTTAAATTTATGTTTTAGAAATTTAGAGAATAAAATCTGTTGGACAGTTTAATCCCAATAGATGGTAGAATAGGTAGAGAAGCATTTGAGCTCAACTGTTTAAACTGAGTTTAGGGAGAAATAAGGAGTAGAATTAGATTAGCTTTATGCTTTTAAAAGAATAAAATGTTGTGAAAAGAGTTTTCCAATCCAAGTGCACTCTAATGAAGAAAAAATGTTAGATCAATAGGATTGGGTAGGTAGAAAGTTTGTATTGATGAAGGTCCATTGTTTTCATGGCTGCTAATTTATTTTCAGAGAAGACCATCCCAGAAAAGGAAGGGTAGCCCAATGGATCAGGCACAGGTCAGCCTCCCAGAGAATGCAAGTCTGAAGTTCTTGATGCCTTCAAGAAGGCACCATACCCAAGTGGAGCCACTGTTAGCCACCTGTAAAATTTGTTATATCAAAAGGTGGCTAAGACTTTTTGAGCCTTCAAGGAACAAATTTTATTATTAAAAAATGTTGGCTCTTGAAGACTCTTGTAGGCCTCATGCCTTTTCCTCTGTCCAAAACTTCATTGTTGTTTCCCTTCAGAACTTAGAAATCCTATTAATTTCCAAGACAGAATACTGCTGCAGGCACCATTTCCCTTTTCCCCTTCTTCCAAAACTAACCTTCATTTGCTTCCCTATTTCTCCATAAATTCCTCTATTTTTCATGAGTTCTCTTCTTCCATTCATGAAAATCCACTTTTATAAGGTTTAAAACCCACTTTAAAGCCTTATCGGAACCCTCATTTTCACTTGAAAACCATGGAAAAACCATAAAACCCAAATTTTGTACATATACGGGTCCTAGCCCCTTCCCGCATAAATCCATGGTCATATGACCCTTCATTATGACCTTCGTCCCCACAGTTGGGCGCCAAGCATTTTAAATATTTCTCCGCTCGAAGTATTAAAAACCTTTGGTTATTTTGATTTTTAGGTTTTTAATTATTTTATAAACTTATCCGCCGGTCCGAATTTCAAATTAACCTGCAACATCGATCTGATCTGCAGATCGACGGTGTGGAGTCCGTCTCCCTGTGGTTCCCATAGTCCATAAATTGATTGCCTAAAACTGGCGGTATCCATCGCACCGCCTTTGGGTGAAAGCTGTTTTCCCCCGATCGCCAGCGATTCCATACATCGCATGACACGCGTCTCGTGTAATTTTTAAAAACCACTTTCCCATCGCGCGTTATCATTCAGACGTGGGCGCCCAACGATATTGCTGTCCACTGTCTGATTTGGGGCGGGCCATCCAATGGCTATCGCTCACTGAAGATGCCTGATCGTTAACCGGGCTACGACGCGTCATCCACTTAATCTCCACCGTCGATCTGATCTGCAGATCGATGGTCCATATTCCATCACCCTGATTCCGTTACCCAGTCAACGATTCTCCGTTTTGACTCTCCCCTTTGCTCGCGACCGTCGATCTCTGTGCGATCGACATCTCTTATTTAAATCTTTCTTTCGCCTTCTCCGATCAATCCTAATCGTTGGATGATGGCATCCAATGGCCATGCTTCCTCCACCTGCCTTCTGAAGTAGTAAAACTATATATGTAGGATTTTATAATAGTTTTTTGTATTTTGCAGGGTTTAAATGGTTTTCTCGCCATTTTTAAAGAAAATTCGAGGGCGGAGGATGACGATCTTCCTACCTTCGATTCATCAAAGAAAATCATCGCAGGATGTTAAAAACACGTTTCATCAGTGTTTCTTCAGGCATTGATGCCATATCACCCCTGCACAGCCCTGCACACCAGCAAAAACTGTGGATCGGGCACAGACAAAGAGTATTAGTGACGAAGACCAGAATTTACCTGAATAGAGGATTAAAGAACAATTTTGTGGGGATTACGTCTAAGATGCTTATCAAAGGCCTAATCCCTAAGTAAAACACAGTTTAAAGAAAATCTGAAGTGTTTTAATCGATAGAAAACCCTCCACTGCCACAAATTGAGGCGAATTGATTCCTCAGCTACCGTAAATGCCACCTGTGCCTCAAAACATTCAAAACAGAGGCCAAAGTTATTGATCAAACGAAGATATTTGCCTCAGCATAGTCAGGGAGTTACTTCTGCAAGCCATTCAATGCAAGAAATATCTGCAGAGTTACTCCAAACATTACATCGAGCCTCAAAGGTCAACAAAAGCTCCCACAGAGCTTAAATCTTATGTAAAATCATTTAATACAGAGGATATGTATGTAATTTTCTTCATTGAGCCCCTCAAAGGCCCAGAAGCCATTAAGTCTGTATTAATTGTAATTGAGATCTTTTATCAGATCTCACCTCCTCATCCTTCTATAAATACTTTTGCAGAAGATGAGTGAGGGGTTGGTTGTAGAACTTTGATATACACTTGAGCTTAAACTTCTAATTGTACATAGTATTCATTGGCTCTTGGAGCTCTGCTGGTGATAGATAGGTTAGGCTGAGATGTGTAGATGGTTGCTAACTATTTGGACTTAAAGATGCTTGGTTTGGAGCATTAGCCTATTATTTATGGGATCTAGTCTATCTTCTGATGATGTTTCTCCTAATTTCAACTTGTCATTTTTATTTTTGTTTTCAGCATTGTTTCATATTCTCTTATAAAGAACAACATGCGTAAGAGTTAGGACCCTCTTGGCCTACTTGATAACCTTCTCACATTGAAACCGCTATCACAGCTGAATGTTTTCTTCTAAATTGTGTTATTTAGAATGATTTAATTGGATTCGAAACACATAGGAATGTTGGTAGGCGTTCCCTCGTCTTATTTATTGTCTTAGGTTGAATGTTATTCTTAAATGTTATTTTCGGTATATGTTTTGTGAAGGGGGTGAAGATGGCCCGGGAATAACGACTTGCACAGTCCCAGTTTTATCCCCACAACTATCTAGATGTTTCCCTTGGAATGTGTTAAAAGCTGGCTAGTTTAAAAGTACTTACCAGATCTTAGGCCATTCTGTGTTATCTTTGTGTTTGTCTTGAAAGTAACTAAGTAAAGCAAAGCTAGGAGAGGATTTGTGGTGAGCCTGGCCCGCTAGTTTCTACTCCAAAAGTTGCTCTCAAGTTCCATTTGTTTTAAAATGTTTTTTCTATTGAAAGTATATCAGAGGCTAGCTAGTTTAAAAGTACTTACCAGATCCTAGTTTTCTTTTATGTTTTTCTATAGTCTATGTCAAAGGCTGACTAGTTTAAAAGTACTTATCAGATCCTGGGCTGCTCTTGTTCTACATCTGGTTCTCTCTCCTTCTTATTGTATCACTTCATTCCATAAATCAAACTTCAAAGAGATCCTTAGACATAGATGACTTGCCCCATGGACCACTCTTGCCTCTTGCTGCCTCAATTAAATCCTATTATGACTCCATAGCCCAATGGACTAAAACCTGCAATTATCTATCTTTTCGGCTGAAGCTTATTCCGATTGTTTGCAACTTCTTACCTTTGAAATTCTTTGCATTTGGGACTTTCAACCTCAAACAATGATCATGCTCAACCATCCAAAAACAAACAAACCTTTGGCCTTCATAACTAGCCTAATATCATAACCCCCAGACTTCAAAGACAAATCCATCTTTGTACTTATTGGAGAGATCCCTCTCTGGATTCAGGAGGGCTAGATCCTAGAATCCCAAAGTTGGTTGAAACGATGTTGTTTCTGTGATCGGACTTTGCCAACCTTGCTGATTACAGATCCCTAACATTTCTGGCGACTCCACTGGGGACTAAAAATCATAATCATTTTCATTTTTATAAGACCTTGAGAGTAAAAAGCAGCCTTTTCAAGCACTACCAAGTCATGGTAATCATGGTAAAACTTGTGTCGAATCAGTGACAAACTGGGTAAAACCTAGGATTCTCCTAAGATTTTATCTAACCTTGAAAGATCAGCTGGCTTAGCCATAAGAGTAAACTTCCCTTGTCTCATAACAGTAGCTAAGTTTTGAAGCAAAGCTAGGATATTCTTAAAAACCATACAACTGAAAAATAACTCGAAAAAAATACCTAAAAATATTTCAGATTGGTTTTCAATAAACATGGTGGTGGACCATAAAACCTTTTACCTCCTTAGGAGCTAAAAACTTCCACTTGGCGACTCCACAATCCTTAGTAGACCTTAAGACTCCACTGGGAAGAACCCTTATTTTACAATATCATTCAAACTCAGTTAGAGGACTGTAGGATTGAATTTCAACCAGACTAGTTAACCTTTTAAAGACTGTCATACCTTGTTGAACTTGTCTTGTTTATTTGGGTCTAAAAAACACAGCATAGTGGCTCCTAGAAAGATTCACACTAGAGCCCATCCTGACCCTGATCCACCTGAGATAGTTGATGACCTAGAAAGTATCCTTTGGAAGTCTCCTAGGATTAAATTATCAACTGTTTTCAGATCACCCTTGAGAGCTAATTCAGTTCCCGAAAATCTTACGGCTCTACAACAATCACAATATGACTTAGTAAATCCATTTCGAACTAGGTCATTTGATGATATAACTCAGCTAGACTCTGAATTTTCACTTTCATCCCCTGAGACAAGTGACCATCCTGGTAATAGAGAAACAACACCCCCTAATTTTCATTTCCTTCACAAACTAGGTGTCTCTCATCCAAGATTAGCTCAGCAGTCTATTCCGGGTCCATCCATTTCTGCTCACACTACATCCACTGTTCACAGCACTTCACTTCAGCCCACTTTTTCAATTGTTAACCCACTCCTTGTGAATCCACTCCCACCACATATCATGGCAGCATGGTATGCTCCCTTAGTCCTTCCTGCACCATTAGTCAATCTTCCACAGGGCTATCAGTCCAAAATTCCATTATATGATGCTAACAATACTACAACTGCATCACAACATGTGGATAAGATGGATGACTACTTTGACAGAAATGAAATTGATGATGATTGTGTCAAGCTTAGGTTATTTGCTCAAATCTTAGGGGGAGAAGCAAGAAAATGGTTCAAAACTTTAGCCCCCCATAGTATTAATGATCTTCAAGCCTTCCATCAATCATTCTTAAACAAATGGGAAGTAAATAAAAACCCTCTCCAAGTCCTTTCTGACTACAAGAACCTCCATAGAAACACTGGGGAAAGTGTGAAAGGTTATTGCACTAGATTCAATAGTGTGTATAATGCACTTTCCCCAGAACTAAAACCTCCACAGGGCTCAGCTCTAAACAAGTTTCCTGAAGGGTTTGACTCTGACATGACCTATCAGCTGAGAGAGAGAGATTTTGCAACTCTTGAAGATATGCAGAGAGGTGCTCTTTCTGTGGAAGTCAACTTAATGGAAAAAAGAGCAAGAATGAAAAATGAAAAGAGAGTGTCCTTTAGAGAGGAATCCACACCTTCTACTTCAAACTCAAAGATGGAGAGAATGATGGAAGAAATGATGAAAGAGATGAGCATAATCAAGAGAGCACAAGCGAGTCAAAATCAAAATGCTCCTCAAAACAGAAATCAGAACCAGAATCAAAATCTTAGAAGGACCCAACCTCCAAACAGACCTAGGGAAGATGATCAGTAGATCCCTCCTCCCTTTCATCAAAACTATGTAAATGAGGTTGAGGAAACGAATGAGATAACAGAGGGAGATGATGTCAACATGTTTGGGGTAGACAATGATGACTTTGAGATTCATTATGATAGAAAACAAGGTCTATACACACCTTATGATGGCAAAAGAGATGATGATGAAAATTGTTATCAAGACGTGGAAAACGTCATCATAGAGCCTGAAAGAGAATACGACCTTAGAAGTAAAACTAGTCAACAACCCCCCAACAACAAAACCTCTGACGAATCTTCACAAAACAACACTGCAACCAAGCCTAAAAAGATTAAACAAAAGGACAAAACAATGGCTGTAAATTCTGATAAAGGAAAAGAGAAAGGCACTCAAAGCAATGAAAAACAGAGTGCAGACCTTAGCAGTACTAACACTTCAGCTAGTACTCCTGTGAAGACAACTTTGTGAAGTGTAAATTAAAAAAATCAGCAAGTTGACATTACTGATAAAATGGCAGCTAATAAGGCCGAAATTAACACTTTAAAGAGTCAAATTCCTTTCAACCTGTAGCAGGAAATTTCAAAGATCAAAATCTTTGTTCCCTTGACCGAGTTAGCTACCCAACATGTATATAGAAACCAAATTTTGAAGGCTTTGAACATTGAAGAGAATGAGGACACTGTCAATCTTAATGATGACCAACGAGAGCTTATTTTTGGTCCTAATATTGAAGGTAGATATCAAGAGGGACTTGTTCCTCCATTTTATGTAAGTTTAAACGTTCATGAAAAAATTTCGCACATCACTATGCATGATTCTGGGGCTTCTCATAATTTAATGCCAAAAGCTGTAATGGAGAGCCTTTGTCTAGAAATCACCAGACCTTACAAAGATCTATACTCTTTTGATTCCAGCAGATTAAAATGTTTAGGATTAATCAAAGACCTTTGTGTTAACTTAGCCCAAATTCCAGCCAAATGCTTAGTCATGGATATTTTTGTGGCTGATGTGCCGCCAAAGTATGGAATGTTATTATCAAGATCATGGGGAGCTAAGTTACAGCGGACTATGCAAATGGACATGACCTATGCGACTATCCCTGTTTTCAATCACAATAGAAGACTTTACAGGGAGTCCCATATGAAATACATGTTTAATGAGGAAACACTCGGTGAACAGGTCACTTCAACAAAATAAATGGTTGATAGGGAGGAAGAGGTAAACACCACAGAACTGTCAAAACAATTTGCTGAAAATTTAAACAGTAGCAAACTAAACAATGGTCTTGAACTACAGGTCCCGCACCCTTTGATTTTAAGCCTTGACACTCAAGAAAACGTGCCTCCACTTAACACAAAACCTGAAGAGTCAAAACAAATTCAATTAAGTGCCACTAATCATGAAAATTTAGAAAGCACAGTAGTTGAAGAGGACTTTAACCAGGATGAAACTGAAAATAGTCCTCTGTGGAGTATGTATTTTGATGGGTCCTGCACTAGGGCCAACGCTGGTGAAGGTGTCTGGATTACCAACATTGAAAATAACAACACCGAAAGCATTTCCTGCAAGTTAAACTTTCAGTGTTCTAATAACATAGCAGAATATGAATCCCTTCTCTTAGGCTTGCATCTATTGAAAAAGTTGGGAGCCACAAGAATTAATGTGTATGGGGATTCATAATTAGTCGTTAGGCAAGTCAATGGGGAATATAACGCAAATCATCCCAGACTTAGAGCCTACCGGAACGATGTCATGGACCTTTTGAAAACCTTTAAGGAGTCCAAACTATTTTTTGTCCCAAGAAAACTAGTCCTCTGTGGAGTATGTATTTTGACGGATCTTGCACTAGAACTAACACTGGTGCAGGTGTCTGGATTTCCAACACTGAAAATAACCACACAGAAAGCATTTCCTATAGATTAAATTTTCAGTGTTCCAATAACATAGCAGAATATGAATCCCTTCTCTTAGGCTTGCATATATTGAAAAATTTGGGAGCCACAAGAATTAATGTGTATGGGGATTTAGAGTTAGTCATTAGGAAAGTCAATGGGGAATATAACGCAAATCATCCCAGACTTAGAGCCTACCAAAACGATGTCATGGACCTTTTGAAAACCTTTGAGGAGTCCAAACTGTTTTTTGTCCCAAGAAAAAGAAATATTGCAGCCCACAATTTAGCCTTTGCAGCTAGGACATGCTTGACGCCATATGAAACCAAAGACTGCACAACTGAGATAAAATTTAGACCAGCTATACCTGATAACGAAAAGTATTGGCAGGTGTTTGACAATGATAAACAAATAGAAGACTTCATGCAATTCAGAAATAAATTTGAACTACATAGTTCAGACTCAAATTATGATACAGACTGCAGTGAATAAAATTTCCTTGGTGAAGAGGAACCGTCTCCTGAACCTGTTAATGTTAACCTGCTGTCAAACAAACTAAAAAACAAAACAAAATTCGATGTTGAGTTCGAAACAGATGAGTTAGAAACTTTGCACTCTATATATGAAAGTTTGCCAAGCGGTCTAGCGCCTTTAGAAGAGTTGTTTGATCTTAACGATGCGGCCAAAAAGCCAAAACTGGAACCTGTAGAGGCTGAAGTAGAAGAGTGCAATATAGGCAGTGAACTTAAACCTATGATGATCAAACTGTCTAAAAATTTACCAACTCACATTAAACTTAAATACATAAAGCTGTTTAAAGAGTTTTCTGATGTTTTTGCATGGAGTTACGAAGATCTTAAATCCTATGACATTGAAATAATACAGCACAAAATTCCCCTCAAAGGAAACCAAAAACCATTCAAACAGAAATCACATAGAATAAACCCTGTTCAGTTACCTTTGGTTCAGAGGGAGATCATGAAAATGTACGATGCTGGTATTATTGTCCCTATTAGATATTCTAAGTGGGTGTCTAATCTAGTGTCTGTTAGGAAGAAAACTGGAGAAATCAGGCTTTGTATAGACTTTAGAGACTTAAACAAAGCTTCATTAAAAGACAAATACCCTTTACCAAAGATGGATCACATTTTGCAAAGGGTGGTAGGGTCTAGAAGAATTTCTTTGCTGGATGGCTATTCAGGGTACAATCAGATCTTAGTTCACCCTGCTGATCAATTGAAGACAACCTTCACTACACCATGGGGCACTTTCATGTATGTGAAAATGCCCTTTGGTCTAATGAATGCTGGAGCAACTTTTCAAAGAGACATGGACATAGCATTCTCAGAGGAACTGGGCTTCTTCATCATTATCTATCTGGATGATGTCACTGTGTTTTCAAAAACAGATGAAGAGCACTTAGAACATTTAAGAAAGGTTTTCGAGAAGTGCAGAAAGTTTGGAATCTCTTTAAACCCTAAGAAGACACTATTTTTTCTCCAAGAAGGTAAACTTCTTGGGCACATTATTTCTAAGGAGGGTATAAAGATAGATCCCAAGAGGATTGAGGCCATATTGCAAATCTCTCATCCTCGAAACATTAAAGAGTTTTAGTCTTTCATCGAAAAGATTAAACTTTTAAGAAGGTTCATCCCCAACTTGGCTGAGCTCCTTAGGAATATCACAAACATGTTAAAGAAGGATCAAGGGCTAAAATGGACCTTGGAAGCAAAGAAGTCCTTTGGACTGGTGAAACAAGCTTTAACCAAAACACTGGTTCTCATAAGTCCTAATTTTTCAAAAGATTTTTATATTTTTTCATTTGCATCAGAACATACCATAACTGCTGTCATTTTATAGAAAAATCCACAAGGACAAGAGCAGCCTATTGCATTCTTTAGCAAGGCATTGAGGGATGCCCCTTTGAAGTATAACATTATGGAAAAGCTTGCTTTGGTTAAAGCTTTGAAAGACTTCAGAGTATACATCCTTCACTCACACATCATTGCCTTTGTCCCAAACTCAGTTGTTAAAGACATTCTAACACAGGACCCAGATGGTAAGAGAGCTAAGTGGATCACTATTATTCTTGAATATGATTTAGAGATAAAACCCACTAAAATCATCAAAGGCCAAGGTCTATATAGATTGATAGCTGAATCCAATTTTTAAGTTCTTGATATTAATATGATTAATGCTTTGGATGATCGAGAGTAACTCTCAACTCCTATTGTTAAAAACCATTTTATGAATTCCTCTTGGTATGCTGATATTGTTTATGTTTTTCTTAATTTGAATACACTTCCCGATTTGACAAAAACAAAGGCAAGATTCCTTAAATTGAAAGCTGTAAACTATTGCATTATCGATATATGTCTTTACTGGAAAAATGCAAGTGGTGTATTGCTTAAATGTTTTCCTGAGTTTGATGCAGAAAAGGTTAAATACCAGTTCCATGAAGGAGAGTGTGGAGGTCATTTGTACTGGAAGACAACAACCAACAAAATTTTGAGGGTTGGTTTCTATTGGCCTAGTCTTTTTCATGATGTGCACAAGATGATCATAGCCTGTCACAAATGTCAACTTTTTGAAGGCAAAAGAAAAATGCTACCCCTACCTCTGCATCCCATCACTGTTGAGGCCCCTTTTCAACAGTGGGGACTTGAATTTATAGGAGAAATCCACCCACCATCTTCCACCCAGCATAGATGGATTCTCACCGCCACAGACTATTTCACTAAGTGGATAGAAGCCATTCCTTGTAGGTAGGCCAATGACTTAGTTATTATAAAATTTATGGAGATCAATATTCTCTCCAGATTCGGCTGTCCTACCAAGATTATCATTGATAATGCAGCAGCATTTGGATCAAAGAAAATGGTCGAGTTCTGTCATAGATATCACATAACATTGGGGCATTCCACGGCCTATTACCCTCAAGGTAATGGACTTGCAGAATCCTCAAACAAAATCTTAGTGAAGATAATCAAGAAATTGTTGGAGGACATAAGAAGTCTTGGCACACAAAGCTGGTTCATGCACTTTAGGCTGACAGATTGAATTTGAAGAAATCTATTGGTATGTCACCTTTCCAGCTTGTGTATGGTATTGATGCAATTTTTCCAAACAACCTTGGTGTACCAGTGATGAAGTTGATTCAAGAGTTACAAACTGAATAAAATGACATGATCAGAAGAGTGAACCAGACCATTCATCTTCAGCAAACCAGATAGGAAGTGTATAGCAAAGCATTGCAGAAGCAGGACAGCATTAAAAAGATTTTTGACAGAAGAAAAAAGGCCAGAAAATTCAAGATTGGGGACAAAGTTCTAAAGTGGGATTCAAGAAGGGAAGAGAAGGGAAAGCATGGAAAATTTGACAACTTATGGCTTGGCCCTTACTCTGTTCACTCAACTGCTGGTAACAATGCATTTTTCTTGCAGGAGTTGAATGGAGTAGAACTGTTTGGGGGTCTTGTCAATGGCATGATGCTTAAGCATTAATTCTCTTGATCCATGTTATGTTCCAAAAGCCTTTTTATCTTTTTCCCACTATAAATATTTCATCCACCATTGCATTCAAAGTTGTAAAAATAAAAAATACAAAAACAATGAAAAGAAAGAAAACAGGGCAGATTGTGAAAACAAGAAAGGTATAGCCCCATACCAAAAAAGAGAAACAAATCTGAAAGTGTGCAAGCTCAAATGCCACTCCTACAAAGCACACTTCTAGTTAGTCAAAAATCCTAATCTTGACTAATTAGTTTTAAATTTTCTGATGATATGATAGTGAATTTGATTTGCCAAACTGCTTAATCTTGGCTTATCAGTAGATAGTTTAGGATAGAAATTAAAGGTTCAAACATTTTCAAAATCTAAACCTAAGTTTCCAAAAAAGAGATGACTCAAATTTGTTTCATTTTCTGAGTCAAAAAATATGTAAAAATCTGGTTCTAATCAGATTAAAACCTGAACCAGAAGAAAAGAAAAGATAGCTCAAAACAAAGGTCAAAACAGAGTTCTAGAAAAGATAAAGGAAGAGTTTTAAATTTTCAGATCTTAAGCCTTCCATTTTGATTTCATTTTCTATAAAACAAATGTCTATGTGCAGCTTGTTTTCATGCCATAGATCATAGCAAGTCAAAATGTTTAATCTTTACTTGGCTGTTTTTAAATTTATGTTTTAGAAATTAGAGAATAAAAATCTGTTAGGCAGTTTAATCCCAATAGGTAGTAGAATAGGTAGATAATCATATGGGCTCAACTGTTTAATCTGGGTCCATGGAGAAATAAGGAGTAGAACTAGATTAGATTTCCTGCTTTCAAAAGAATAAAATGTTTTAGAAGAGTTTGCCAATCCAAGTGCACTCTAATGAAGAAAAATTAGACCAGTAGGATTGGGTAGGTAGAAAGTTTGTATTGATGAAGGTCCATTGTTTTCATGGCTGCTAATATATTTTCAGAGAAAGTCATCTCAGCAAAGGAAAAGCGGTCCAATGGATCAGGCACAGGTCAGCCTCCCAAAGAATGCAAGTCTGAAGTTCTTGATGCCTTCAAGAAGGCACCATCCCCAAGTGGAGCCACTGTTAGCCACCTATAATATTTGTTATAGCAAAAGGTGGATAAGACTTTTTTGAGCCTTCAAAGAACAAATTTTATTACTAAAAAGTGTTGGCTCTTGAAGACTCTTAAAGGCCTCATGCCTTTCCTCTGTCCAAAACTTCACTGCTGTTTCCCTGCAGAACTCAGAAAACCTGCTGATTCCCAAGCCAGAATAATGATGCAAGCCCCATTTCCCTTTTCCCCTTCTTCCAAAACTAACCTTCATTTGCTTCCCTATTTCTCCATAAAATTCCTCTATTTTTCATGATTTCTCTCCTTCCATTCATGAAAATCCACTTTTATAAGGTTTAAAACCCACTTTTAAGCCTTATCGGAACCCTCATTTTCCCTTGAAAACCATTGGAAAACCATAAAAACCCACATTTTGTACATATATGGGTCTTAGTCCCTTCCCGCATAAATCCCTAGTCGTATGACCCTTGGCCCCGCAGTCGGGCGCCAAGCCTTTAAATATTTCTCCGCCCGAAGTATTAAAACCTCTGGTTATTTTGATTTTTAGGTTTTTAATTATTTTATAACTTGTTTGCCGGTCCGAATTTCAAATTAACCTCCACCATCGATCTGATCTGCAGATTGACGGTGCGGAGTCCGTCTCTCTGTGGTCCCTACCATCCATAAGCCGATTTCCCAAAACCGGCGGTATCCATCGCACCGCCTTTGGGCGAAAGCTATTTTTCCCCGATCGCTAGCGATTCCATACATCGCTTGACACTCATCCCGTGTACTTTTTCAAAACCGCTTGCCCATCGTGCATTATCGTTCCAACGTGGAAGCCCAACGATACTGCTGTCCACCATCCGATCTGGGGCAGGCCATCCAATGGTTATCGCTCACCGAAGATGCCTGATCGTTAACTAGGCTACGACGCGCCATCCAGTTAATCTCCGCCGTCGATCTGATCTGCAGATCGACGGTCCATATTCCATCACCATGATTCCGTCGCCCAGTCAACGATTCTCCATTTTGACTTTCCCCTTTGCTCCTAACCGTCGATCTCTGTGCGGTCGACGACTTTGATTTAATCTTTCTTCCACCTTCTCCTATCAATCCTGATCATTGGATGATACCATCCAATGGTTATGCTTCCTCCATGTGCCTTCTGAAACAGTAAACCTATATATGTAGGATTTTATAATAGTTTTTTTGTATTTTGCAGGGTTTAAATGGTTTTCTCCCCATTTTCGAAGAAAATTCGAGGGTAGAGGATGACGATCTTCCTGCCTTCGATTCATCAAATAAAATTGTCGCAGGATGTTAAAAACATGTTTCACCAGTGTTTCTTCAGGAATTGATGCCATATCACCCCTGTGCAGCCCTGCATACCAACAAAAAACCATGAATCGAGCGCAGTCAGAGAGTATCAGTGATGAAGACCGAATTTATCAGGGCAGAGGATTAAAGGACAGACTTTGTGGGGATCATGGCTAAGAATGTTTATCAAAAGCCTAATCCCCGATTTAAAACACAGGTTAAAGAAGATATGAAGTGTTTTAACTGACAGAAAACCCTCCACCACCACAAATCGAGGCAAATTGATCCCTCTAGCTACAACGATCCCACCTGTGCCTCAAAGTATTCAATCAGAGGCCGAAGTTATTGATCAAGACCAGATTTCTGCCTCGCAATGCAGCCAAAGAGTAATTTCTGCCAAGGAACTTAATGACAGACACCAGCAGAGTTACTTCGATGCCACACAGAGCCTCAAAGGTCAAAAAAATCTCCCACCAAGCTTAATCATTATGTAAATCATTTAATACAGAGGATATGTATGTAAGTTTCTTCATTGAGCCCCTCAAAGGCGAATGAGCCATTACTTCTGTATTAATTGTAATTGAGATCTTTTATCAGATCTCACCTCCTCATCCTTCTATATATACTACAATAGAAGATGAGTGAGGGGTTGGTTGTAGAACTTTGATATACAATTGAGCTTAAACTTCTGATTGTACATAGTATTCACTGGCTCTTGGAGCTCTGCTGGTGAGAGATAGGTTAGGCTGAGATGTGTAGATGGTTGCTAACCTAAAGCACTGGACTTAAAGCTGTAACTGGTTTGGAGCATCAATACAAGCTGATTTATGGGATCCTGGTCTATGTTGACGGTGATGTTTTTCTTATTGTAACTTGTCATTTTGTTTATGTTTTCACTGTGTTCCATTTTCTCTTATAAAGAACAGCATGCATAGAGTTAGGACCTATTGTACAATAGTAACCTTCTCTGAATGAAAATATTTATCTGAACGTTTTCTTCTAAACTGTGTTATTTAGGAATGATTTAATTCAGTTTACGCATAGGAATGACGGCGTTCCCTAATCTTATTTCCTTAGCTGAATGTTATTTTTAAATGTTATTTTCAGTATATGTTTTGTGAAGATGAACTGAGGAAGATATGGTGAGCCCTGGTCCCAATTTTATCTCCACTACTGTCTGGATATTTCCCTTGGAATGTGTTAAAAGCTGGCTAGTTTAAAAGTACTTACCAGATCTTAGGCCATTCTGTGTTGTCTATGTGTTTTTCTTGAGAGTAACCAAGTAAAGCAGAGTTAGGAGAGGATTTGTGGTGAGCCCGACTCGCTAGTTTCTACTCCAAAAGTTGCTTTCAAGTTCGCTTTGTTTTAAAATGTTTTATATTGGAAGTGTATCAAAGGCTAGCTAGTTTAAAAGTACTTACCAGATCCTAGGTAACTTTTATGTTTTTCTTGAGTCTATGTCAAACGCTGACTAGTTTAAAAGTACTTATCAGATCCTGGGCTGCTCTTTTTCTGCATCTGTTTATCTCTCCTTCTTATTGTATCATTTCATTCCATAAATCAAACTTCAAAGAGATCCTTAGACATAGATGACTTGCCCCATGGACCACTTTTGCCTCTTGCTGCCTCAATTAAATCCTATTATTACTCCATAGCCCAATGGACTAAAACCTGCAATTATCTATCTTTTTGGCTGAAGCTTACTCTGATTTCTTGCAACTTCTCACCTTTGAAACTTTTTGCATTTAGAACTTTCCGCCTCAAATAGTAATCATGCTCAACCATCCAAAAAAAACAAACTCTTGGCCTTCATAACTAGCCTAACATCATAACCCCAAACTTCAAAGACAAATCCATCTTTGTACTTATTGGAGAGATCCCTCTCCGGATTCAGGAGGGCTAGATCCTAGAATCCCAAAGTTGGTCGAAATGATGTTGCTTCTGCAGTTTTAGTTTCACCAATCTACTAAAAATTACAGATTCCTAACACCTCTTATTACGAATGACACGTATGTAATCAAAATGTGGAGAGATCTCCTGAATCCTTCCATGGCCTTCGATCATACCGTCCTCTGGATCTGTCTAGCCCTAACCTCTCAATAATTCTTCCAAGATGTGTGCACAATAGATGTCATATAGGGTGATGAACATCTCAAGGAAATAAGGGTTTCCTGGAAATACCTGGGAAGTGCAAGAGGCATGGGAATATCAGACTTGAATAGGTCCCCAATAGAGTATAATATCTATACTTTTCTCTCTCTCTTAGGCCATTCCTTTGAGGGGCTTTTATATTCCCTCAAATTAGTTTTTGCAGTTGGGAATAGTTAGGCCACCGACTGGGGTGGTTAAATTACTCGAATAACCATCAACCCCACCTCAAAAATAGGGAAAATATATATTTTTTTAATGGTTAAAAGGGTATATGCGGATCTATATGAATGAACTCTCATGTATATGTGGAAAAGTCTAGGAAGAGTCACGTACAGGTTTTAATACACTGTTTTTTGAGAAAATGTTCAAGTCTGGGGAAAGGGTGCCCAAGGCCAAAGTGTAAATTATCAAGTATACAAGGGTGATAAATGATGCTATAATAGTTATTTTGTATATTAATTTGTTGTAGCAGTGCCTTTTAAATAGCGTTGTAGCAGTCTTCCAACTCTTTGATATATAGTAGCAGCACCTATTTTGAGGGTTTTCTCCATTGGAGGCTTATTATATCTTGTTTTACATCTTAAGGACCATTTATTATGCATATTTTTCTATTTTTATAATGAATTAAAGGCCTCCATATTTCCCTCTTGCTTTTATATTATGTTTAACACTTCTATTCCAACATTTTGCACTATATTCCTTCTTTTCCCATTTGGGAATATTATATTTTTACACCCTCTTTTTCTTATTGCTTCTTTATTTTTCTATTATTTGGAAATGTTTTGAGTATATATATATATATATATATATATATATATATATATATCTGCAAGGAAAAAAATATTTAGTCACCTTGTGATATTGTAAATTACAGGACTCGAATAGGAGGTAGTCTGGAGAGTTTGACAAGAAAATATTTCTCGGGGTCTATCTCATCTAATCCAATTCACAAGAGCCTATGCATATAGTACTATAGATAAGGTCTCTGAAGTTCAACAACTAATTAAATAAAAGGATGAAAGAATAATCCAATTAGAACAAGAACTATAGGTAGAAAAACATAATGTCAACCAACAACTAGTGGTACAGGTATCACAGCTCCAAGAGAGCATTGATAAATTAAAATTACCACACTAAACTGAAATTGATGCTAAGGACACTCAAATTCATCAATTTCAGTTTAATGTTGAGAAATTGAAATATAATCTGAAAATAGATGAATTCACAAAAGAAGCATTGGAATTGAATACCCTACTGGCACAAAAGAAAGTTATTTTTTGTCAAAAGTTGTCAAGTATCATTGAATTATGTGAGCAAAGCGATTCACTAATGAATCAAATAGTAGAATAGAGAATCAATTTTCATGAAATTAGTGATAAAGTGTCATAGTATGTCACATGGAAAGATATTACTTATGGATGAAAGGCTAATCTTCCCAGGATTGAGGACTCAAAAAAAAAATCTTATTTACTGACTGGGACATACAATTGAAACAAGTTAGAAGGGCCATCCATGGGGTTATATATGTGGCTAATAATATTGTTCTAACAGTCAGTTAGAATCTCATCACTGCCAATAATATTGATAGATTAACTCATATTTATTTTCCTATTGTTAAAGATTTGATAAGGCAATGGAAAGAAGTCTCCAAGGTCGAAGAGGAAAGCATCAAAAAGTTGGAAAAGCTAGATTGGGATAAGTATTGGAAATACTTGGTAAAGCCACATAGCCAATGGATCATGTTGTGTTTTCTTACAGATAGTTCTTCCTATATGTTGCCTCCACTTTCAGATGCGTTTTTCACTAGACAGTTGTGCATCAAGACAAGAAAACCTCCCGAGTTTAAGCCTATGCTCAACATCCTTCAACCGAAGGAATGAATGGTTGTTGAGACATCAGAGAAACCTTCAAGCAAGTAACACCATTAAATTCTATTTCTATTTTTATTTTCACTTAGTTTGAGAATAATTGTTTAAAACACCTCGACTTTTATTGTAATTACTATTTTTAAGACTCTCTAATTTATTATATAAACCCCTTCATGTCTTTTAAGAAGGGATCTTGCAATTTTGAAAGGAATACTTTACAAAAGTCACACTTTTGTATGCTTAAAATTTTCTTAATAGAAAGGGCTGGACCAAATGTTGTTTTTCAAATGAGCAGAGTTAGCGTATACATGGTACGTTTATCCTATATGTTAATTTTCTGTTCCAAATGAGAAATGGTTAATTTTTCTTCTGGTGATTTGTTTTATGTATCATTTTAAAACAATCAGACACTAATTCACTTATGAACATGTTTGATTGCCATATTTGGTACAATTATTCAATACATGCAGTATATAGATGAAATATAGGCTTATTCAATTGATTTAATTAACTATTTAATTAAATCAATTATTTTAAATTGTTTTTATATCTCTAATTGTTTATATAATCTTTATTTGCATCCATTGAAAGATAATTTTTATAAATCACACAGAGTGAATAATTCATCCTGGGATAGATATAGATAGGCATATTTATTTACTTCAAGCTTTTTATCACTCCCATATACTAGGTTACAGTCAGTTATAATACCATCCATTCACCCAATTATATTTCATTGGGAAACTAGTCCCATAAATCCAGTTAGAGCCACCATACCAAACAGATAAGGGACGATTTTCAAGTCCTCGACCAGGTGGTTTTCCCCGATGTTGTTGCACCAATTTTCGGAGCCTCAACACTTTCTTACCTTGATTCTTCACCAGGAACCATTCTTCCATGAAGCATTAAGGTCACCTTTAGACAAGTAAGGCCACCTACCTGAAATTCACGGATCCAGATTCCAATGGACGGTTGGTCCAATATGATCACCGCAAGATTTAGGTGCTTCTCCTCCTCTCCAAAATTCACCACAAATCACTTAGCAAATGAATTAAATTGGAGGGAAATCACCCTTTTAAAGGAAAAAACCTAAATTTTCCATCGCCAATTATGACCAAATTGTATCTTGATTTGATGAACCATCAACACCATTGGAAAGCTCTCACTAAGCACTATAAAGTGTATTCTTTTGTTTTTTGTAATTTGACACTTCACCAGGAAGGCATTTTTCCAAGAAGGGTCACTTTGCCACCTCTTAAAATCAGATTTTTTCACATGCGATGCTTGTAATTGGGGCACCACTTTGCCTTCATACTTGTCACCTAGTGCATTGATTTTCATCATGAGTAACAATATTTTACTTTTGTTTCTATGGTCCCTAATGGGCCTAATCCGTGTCGCAACATCATCGAGTCACCCTTGTTCAGAGCATCCGAGTTAAGTCATCATTTCATTCATTTAGATTGTCATGTGTCCCTTTGCCTCCTATTACAGTATTCCATCCATTTTTGTCTTACATTCCGCTCGTGTCGCCCATTTTTGCCTCAAGTCATACTATCCCAAATCCCCTCCGTAGTCAAGTTAGTCACTGCTAGGTCATCCATGCTTTTAATGCTATGACAAGGGAAGTCGTCCATCCGTTACTCAATATCCCTATTCCATCATCATCCCCGGTGTAAGTTTATTAGTCACATTACTATGATCCCTGATGCCTTAGCTGAGGATTCATCATTGCCTCACCTATGGCAGATCTCCTTCTCTTAAAATCAACACATTCATTCCAGAAGACAGGTCTAGAGGGAGGTGTACCTTGGTTCTAGATTCCATTCTTGTTTAGTGCATCGAATTAGGTAAAGGGAATCATCATTTCCCTTTGAATTGGTTGTTTTTAATCCACTCAGACTTAGCTCATTATCACACGATTGAGATTCATATACTTGATGGTTCGGTGATCCAACAAATTGTACCAGTGATTCAGGGGTGTGTGTGATATGTTTCAAACCTCATCAGGGGGTGGCCCTTCAGGTAGCCCCCCACATGCCTGCATGACCTCAGATTATGTTACAACTGCAGATACCGCTCCATAGATTTAATGGATTTGGTTTCAGCTGCTTGCAACGCCCATATCATGCATGTATCATTAAGATGATCCATTAATATTTTCAGAGCCCTTTCCTATTTAGTATTGTTTATTTGATTATTATTATGTCTCGTGTACTCAAATATTATTGTATTCAATCCTAGCTCATGTTTCTCTAGTCAAAGTTTGTATGTGGGATCCATTATATTTTTGTCTGGCCCATTTTATGCCAACATATCATGTACTTTATTACTCAGTCTCGTATTGCTGAGCCCATTATCATTCTTTGTACTTTGTCATCTCGACAGGCATAGATATGCCTCCCCCACCCCATTGAGAACAAGTACCCCAACATTCAAGCAGACTTATATCACTTGTAGGTCTCACCCCTTCAATCATTTTCCTCTCTCGCTTTTCTCCATCTATGTATCTCGCTCTCTGACTCCCCTTCGGTGTCTAGTGAGTGTGTTCTTATGACGTAGTTCATTCATATGATTAAATCCTAACTCTTACACGTTGGGGGGGAATTTGTTATCACCAAAATTTGGTCATCTAACCATTTACAATTAGAAGGATCGAAGTACACCATGTCAGACCAATTTTACCATAGTAAAATTTATTTCACTATAAGAAATAATTTAATGAATCATATATTATTAAGTTATTTCTAGTTTAAAATAGAACCCCATGAGGAATAATTAAATAAATCCTTATTTATTTGATTTTACTCTAGGAATAATTAATTAAACCATTGTTTAAATAATATTCCTGGTCATATTTAATCCAATTATGAGAAATAATTAGATAAATCATTATTTATCTTACTTTTCTCTATAAATAATTAATTAAATGATTATTTAGTTATTATTCCTTGTTAAATTTGACTAAATCACCTAGGAATAACTAAACAAATCATTATTTTTTAATTATTCCTTAACCACATTCTTGAAATGATACATAAATCATTTATTATTATTATTTCTAAATAAAGGTATTTAACCAACTCAAACATATTTTTTCTCTGACAAAATATAATAAAATATTCCAAGCGGTTAGATCTAGATCTTGGTTAATAATATTCTATTATTCTCTAGAATCGAGGATAACTCAATATTTTGTTCTAACTAGGAGGGTTCTTCCATTCATTCTTGACTTAGATCACTTTCATTTTCGTGCCTTGATCATTCTAATTGCTGCTACTATTTTATTTTTCTTCTTGAGCTCCCATAGAGTTCAACACATTCTAGGTTTTATACACCTTTGAGAGAGAAAAACTCCAGGAACTAAAGCATTGATGATGACCAAGAACCCATCCCATTGAGGGGGAGTGATAAATTTATTTTTTCCCTTCATCAGGTGTACTAATAAATGAAAAATTCTTGAAATGTTGTCTTTTATGTTGGACGCATGGAGTAATTACTATTTATTTTTATTGTTTAACTCATTTACTTCATAGATCTAGTTTTTTGCAGCATTTGTTCTAACTATTGATTGTAGATCTAAATAAGTTAAGCAACCATTTATGTTGTTAGAGTTGTTTGTCACACACAACTAAATTAGGCTCTTTTTGTATACCTGTGTTAAGAAATTATGCTAACATACACCAACATTGTTACAATTAGTAGATAGGTCTATATTTAAACCTGATGGTGTGTTAGAAGACATTTGTGTATCCTTATATTCTTGGGAATATCCAGTTTATTTTATGATCTTAACACCCAAGAATAACTTAGGAGGACATCCATTAATCTTAGGAAGACCTTGGTTGCCTATTGACCAGGAGCTCAAGTCCGAGCTATGGAAAAAGCTCAAAATTAAAAGTGTTCAAAATCACTTTCAACCTAAACGACCGGATAGGCCTCGTCGATACGATCCTGGCACCGTGAACAACACTCAAATTCGACATCGTATGTGAAAGTTATGCAAGTTTGAAGTTTTCAGTAAACTGTAAAAACCTGAGTTGACCAGGTTTGACTTTCAAATTTTGAAAAATTAAAAAAGGAATATTCCTCAAAATATTCCCTTGACTATTCCTTAGAATATTCCATCGAGGCGAATCAAGATTTGACAAGTGGCATTTAGTGATTTGAAGAATGGTTGACTATGCAATTATTGGGCCAATCATGGGCTGCCATGTGGCCCCAGGCCGTGGAAGAATTGGCTGTGTAAAATTTTTTTGTGAGTCTGTAGGGTCGCACCCCGAACCTCACCACCGCAAGCCCCATGCTCGTTCGTTGTGCCACACATGTAGTTCTAAACTACTATGGCTCTACATTTAATTTAAGCTTTAAAGTTTTAACCACCAAAAAATAAAAGGGGCTAGCCCCTTAGGGCTAGCCTGACCCCACATGTCTCGGCGCTATGACCTGAGGGCTTACACCGGCAGGAAACTTGGCAAACCATTAGACATCACTATTACATGTGGCCAGCCGCATTGCAAAATAAATGCTACGGTTTAGGAGCGGTTATGGTTGCACTTTAAACAAACGACGGTTAAAGTAGATTCAAATGATCATGTGACCACTCAAATTGTTCACGTGACAATTTGTATTAACATTTATTGCGGAGGTGCAAACAGCACATGTGACCACATTTACTTAACATTTATTATAACTGCTAACTATTCACTAGATTTGGAGTGGGTCCAACAAATTTAGGAAAAATTTCCATTTTGGTCGGGTTATCTATAGTTCCTCCACTTATAGTGGATTTTTTTTAGTGACATTGGGCAGAAGTTTGTTTCTGTCATAAATTCTCTAATATTGGACCAAATTGGACAAAATTTTACTCAATTTCAACTATTCTGAGCATTATGAAGCCATTGGGATAGGTTCCAAAGGCACTAGATGTTTTCTACAGCCATTTTTGCTTCAGAGAAGCTTGGAGAGCCATAAGGGCCATTGGGGAAATGGAGTTGTATTGAGTTGTACCTCACTGTTTAAGGTGAACCAAAAACCATTTTCATCTATTTTTGACCTTCTGAACCTAATGGAAGAGGTTTCATAACTGTTTCAGGACTTCTCCAGCCTAAAAATCTTCAGATGAGTTCAAAGAGCCATCAGGGCCTTGTTGAAGAAGGCACTGTACTTGGTAATTTTTCACTGTTTAGTGAATATGGAAAAGCATTTTTAGCATTTTCATGTCTTATGATTCCGTATTTACACTTAAATTTGCCTATTGATGAACTTTTAAACTTGTATTAGCATTTTGGAGCATTTTAATACAAGAGGACAAGCTCATTTGGGAGGCTTGGTCCAGCAGACGTAGCCCAGGAGGGGTGAACTACCACCAAATATCTGAGTCATGTTATGCTGAAGTTATTTTTCTCTGTATTTATGATTTAATATTTTAAACATAAAACTTAATTAACATTCCCTCATACATAAAATCAAAAATAGTTACCAAATACACTTTGTTTAACTTGAAAGACATGGAGAATTTTGCACACATTTAATTAAATGGAAATGGATACTTTGCACAACATTTACAACATTTACAAATGCTTCCATTTTCATATCACCTACAACTAATGGTTTTATCAGTTGTAGATCTGGTGATATGTTTATCTTTGATGGTAGCTCAACAAATAAATTCAGATTATACCCACCTGCAAAAATAATGATAGAGGTAGAAAATGAAGAATGGATGGATGATGATAATGATATACAACCCATTTTTACTATCTCACAAATTAGTTAAGAAGATCAAATTTTAAATTGAATATAAAATAATGAATTATCTTCACACTGTGAGAATAGTCAAAATTTTAAATAGAAATGTAATATTGAATATCTGTCATCCATACATATGTCTTTATATTCTATGGAAGAATTTGGTAATTCTTCAATAGAAATATTTCGAGGTAAAACTTTAAATTTAAATAAAAATTTGGAAGAATTTCAAAAGAAGAAATTAATGAGAACATTACAAAATAGTCTTCTACATATGCATGAGAATACACTGACATGAAATAAATTAATCCCAAAACTTGCATACATTACATATATATTGAATAAAATGCTAGACCAATCTGAAAACCTCAGAGAAGAACAAATCCAAAACTTAAGGGAAATTGTTAAGGAGGAACTACAAAAACTGTTGAATGTAAATTTTATTTTTCCAATATCAGACAGTTAGTTGGTTTCACCTTTAGTAATTGTTCCTAAAAATAATGGAAAATGGAGAGTGTGTATTAATTATAGGGAGCTAAATAAGGCTACTTTGAAAGATCATTTTCCACTCCCTTTCATATATCAAGTTTTAGATACATTAGTAGGGGAGAATTATTTTTCATTCTTGGATGATTTTAGTGGATATAACCAAATTCAGGTATCTCTATAAGATCAAGAGAAAATGACTTTTACCTGTCCATGGGGAACCTATGCTTACCGAGTACTCCCTATTGGATCATGCAATGCACCAAAAACATTACAAAGAGCAGTATTGGGTATTTTCTCAGAACTAATTCATGATTTTGTGGAAGTGTATATGGATGATTTTACAGTCTATGGAAATTATTTTGAAGAATCCCTTGAAAATTTGGAAAATTTTCTCATAAGATGTAAAGAAGCAAATCTGTCATTAAGTCATGAAAACTGTTTTATGACGTTTTATGAGGGGATTTTTTTAGGACACCATATTTCAGGAAAGGGACTTAAGGTAGACTCATCTAAAGTAGAAGTTATTTCCCAACTAGCAATTCCAACTTGTCAAAGAGATGTTAGGAGTTTTCTTGGTTTCACTGGATACTATAGAAGATTTATAGAAAAATTTACAAAGATTGCATCTCCACTCTTCAAATTTCTTACAAAATATTCTGAATTCAGTTGGAATTCTTATTTCCAAAATGAATTTGAAACTTTGAAAGAAAATATTTCTGAAGCACCCATCTTAAGATGACCAAACTGGAAATATCCCTTCCATATTTCAACTGGTGCTTCGAGGTACAACTCTAGGAGTTTTATTGGGAAAAAAATACTTAACTCCTTATGCCATTTACTATACAAGTAAAAAATTGGCTCATGTAGAGTTAAACTATATTGTTACTGAAAATGAGTTTTTAGCTATTGTCCATGCCATTAATAAATTCAGACATTACATCACTGACTATGAAACTTTCATTCATACTGATCATTATGAAATTAGATATTTAATCAATAGATCAATTACTAATGGAAGTGCCACAATATCGTTATTATTATTGCAAGAATTCAATATTACCTTTTTATATTGACCTGGAATCTAGAATTCAAAATGATAATAATGATATACCTATATAGGACATTGGTCAACGTTTTGAATCCCAACAAGGATCCATCATCAGGACGAGAATGAAGAATGAAAGAAGGTTGCAGAAGGTCAAGGTATAAATAGTGGAGGGAAATGATGTCCAAGAGAGTCATTGTTAGAGAAATAATAACAATTAATTTAATATAATAATCTGCTAAAAAAATTAATGAAATTTTTATTTTTATTTAAAAAAAAAAAAATTAATAAAATTTTTATTTTAATAATAACTAAATTGTTTAATAAATATTGAAGTTATAATTATTTTCAATTTAATTTTAAAAACCTAAGTGCTTAAATTATTTAAAACATTTAAAATTTTAGTTTAGTATGATTAATTTAAGTCTAGTATATACTGTCAATTTAGTGTGTCCTAAATTAAGTACATTAATTTATCAATCCGGATTCCAGAAGTGCCTATAGGCGGTATGACTATATGTGCAAGATAACCTATTTCTTACCTTTTTGTCGTTTTTGGTTTTCTAATGTGAGATGGAAATTCTAAAATAAGAACAAGTATGGTTATGATTGTTCAAGGCAATGATATCCTTTATAATGATTTACCAACTTCAAACTTCAAAAGGAATTTGAAACATACAATGACAAAACTGAAAGGAAATGAAAATGTGTTGCTAGCCTAGTAAATCAAACAGTGAACTATTGAGCATGAAAACCAAACTATCCTTGCTGCTGTCTAAACACAAAAGAAACTATGCTTAAAGAAATCCAAGAATTGCAAAAAAGTAAATCTAAATCAAATTACATCAACTTATATTCTGATCCCTCGCCATTAGTCCAGCTATGGCTTTCGAAGGTAACCATAAACAACTTGAGCAATCTGATATTTAATTTGCAGAAAAAGAAACTAATATCAAACTACACACTCATACTTCAATCCCTCACCATTAGTCCAGCTATGGCTTTCGGAGGTAACTGAAAATGACATGAGCAATTTAATATTTCTAACTTGCAGAAAGTAAACTAATATCAAACTACACACTCATACTTCAATCCCTCACCATTAGTCCAACTATGGTTTTCGGAGGTAACTGAAAATGACATGAGCAATTTAATATATCTAACTTGCAGAAAGTAAACTAATATCAAACTACACACTCATACTTCAATCCCTCACCATTAGTCCAGCTATGGTTTTCGGAGGTAACTGAAAATGACATGAGCAATTTAATATATCTAAATCTAACTATTGAAGCAAATGTGCAAGACTGAAATAAACAAAGCAGTACTGGAATTAAACAAAAACTAAGAAAAATAAATTAGCAGCAGAACAATATTGATTCCATGTCATTAGTCAAAAGATATGCAAATGCCCGGGCTGCCTATTTGTAATCTGAAACAAGAACATTGATCAGTTAACAATAACATCAAACATGAAAGACAGAAGTAAAATGTAAAGCATGAAAGATTATGAACAGAAATGAAGCATAAATACCATGAAAGATGCAATGTATAAACACGTGAATGAATTATGGTACAATGAACTTAAAGAAATAAACAAGAAACTATACAATAATGCACAAAACCTCAGCGTGTGCAGGGGCCCTCTGCACCAGCCTCGGGCAACAGCCTTCAAATACGAATTACGCTTGGAAACAGAGTCTTCTTATATATTAAAATGCATTCATAACAGAGAAATGATATTACAGCACAGTGGCAACGCAATTACATTACAGAGCTATATGGAGACTAACTATTATGCGTATGGAAACGCGTTATTTATAACAAAGGTGATATAACTAATTCCCTAAATTTTGTGCTGATAGAGACACGTGAACCATCACGTCCAGAGATCCAGCATCATGGCCGCGGTGAGGAGTAAATCTATGAAGAGTGGATGTTGGATTCGGCTTATGGAGTTGTGTACAGGTGTTGATGTGTCTCCCGTAAATTAGAAACGGTCATACAAATCTTCACGTGATGAGAAATAGAGTCCTGTCACCGTGGGACTCTACGGTTGACTTCCACTTGGCCACCTTTGACCACAACCTCCTTAGGTGAATTTTCCCGAGCCAATAGGACACGATCCATGTCCACATCATTTCTGACTTGCCCATGTGGCTCGATTTGCCTGAAGACACCTGCAACATAGAATTTCACAAAATGGCTGCGGAAAGTTGCAGTAGCTGCGGAAAGTGGCAAGATTCCGCAGCTAAATGAGAAAAAATATAAATCAAACAGCAGACACAAAACATAGTTAAAACCATTTTAGATGCTATTTTACAATTAATATGCAATGATATTGACAACTTAGAAGGTTCAGGTGAATGAAAAAGGTCTAGAAAGGTGTATAGGAAAGATGCAGATTTGAGACTATCAGCTTTATTATTTATTATAAAATTTTAAATATTTTTTAAATAATTTAAGCACTTAGGTTTTTAAAATTAAAAAAATTTAAATATTTTAAATAATTTAAGCACTTAGGTTTTTAAAATTAAAATTAATAAATTATAACTTTAAATATTTATTAAACAATTTAGTTATTATTAAAATAAAAAATTTATTAATTTTTTTTTTTAAATAAAAATAAAAATTTTAATAAAATTTATTATAATTAAAATTAATTTATTGGTATCTATTGGCGGCTCCTCTCAAACATCATTTCCCTCCACTATTTATACCTTGACCTTCTGCAACCTTCTTTCATTCTTCATTCTCGTCCTGATGATGGATCCACGTTGGGATTCGAAATGTCAACCAATGTTTTATGATATTGTGGATAATCTAGATTCCGCAAATAACGATAACCACAGAAGTTTAAAAACCATGATATACCTATATTTATCTAGAATTAAAAATTATAAAAATGATATACTTGTAAAAGATATTTTTCCTAGTGAATATCTTTTTTCAATATCTACCAAATATCTATGGTTTGCAGATATTGCTAACTATTTTGCTATATCGAAGTTACCATCATATTTGTTTCCTAGAGAAAAAAGAAATATAATTCAAATTAGTGCATATTATTCATGGATACATGAATAATTGTACAATATAGGTCCAGATCTTGTAGTTCGGATGGGCCATGTGGCCAATGCCCATCACATTTAATGTTAATGGATAAGTTGCGGTTTGTTTGATGGTTCAAGTGGACCATCCAAAGGTGACCACCATCATCAAACATTTAATGCCACTTTTGACAGCTCCACCATTTTGGAGTGGTGCAACAATTTTGGAGTTTTACCCATCTTTAGCGCTGTCAACTGGAGTTCTCCCACTTTTAGTGGGGTTTTGGGGGACATTGGGAATTTTTCTTGTAGAAGTCATAACTCCCTTATTATTGGACCAAATTGAGTGAAAAAATAGTTAATTTTGGGTATCTTCGCCATTCTAATGATTTTTGCATAGATTTCAAGTCGAACAAAGGTCATCTTCAGTAGTTTTTGCTTGAATGAAGATGAAGGGGCCATCAGGGCCACCATGAGACAAAATCAGTATGAGGCCTAGCCAAGGTAGCTAGAGTCCTTTTCCAAAGTTCTAATGGTATAAATTGGATAATTCAGATGCTATGTATCTGATGAGATGGTTTTCAGATCCTGTAGAGAATGTATGAAGGCCGAAAAGATTCAGTAAAGTTCCAGGGGCCATTAGTGCCAACTTTTTCCAGTAGCAGTGCAGGGATTAGCCAGAGCTGCTTGAGACGATATGCAGTGAACCAGTGGTCATTATTGACTGAAAACATAATTCTAAATCTAATGACAGAGGTTTCAGCAATTATTGAAGACTTATAGAGGTAAAAAACTTAGCAGATAATTTTTCATTAACCCTGGTGCCAAGGGTGTCGATAGGTGATTGAGGCGAAATCAGAAGAGATGGAGGCCATTTTTGATGAATGAAAAGTATATCTTGACTATTTTAGACATTTTGGAACCAATGGAAGTGGTTTCAGAAAATTTTTATAACTTCTAGAGCTCAAGAAGCTGATGTGAAGTTTTGGGCAGCCCTGGGCAAACTGTGGAGGATAGTCTATTTTAGGGATGAAGTGCTTGATTTGATAAATTTATTAGTTTATATTTGGTTTCTGATGTGTGTTGGATATACTAGTAGTGGTTTCAGTGACATAAATATAATTTTGCGAGAGTTTGTGCCATTTAGAAGCTCAAAGTAGCTTAGTGCACCGACAAAAGGAATCGTGTCAACAAGAGCCTAAAGTTGTTTGTAGAGTTTGGACAAGAATTAGAGGGATATTGACGGTATTTTCAGTCCTTTGGATCATCTTTTTATTTATTGGAGTTAAGTATTTACTTGTAAAAAAACTTACCATAATCCCAAAGAGCCGAGTCAAGATGACCAAGCTCAAAGGAGACGTAGCCCACAAGATTTTGGTTGAACTCCTAGATTAAGTTTTTTGTTGTGTTTAAATGTTTATTTGTTGCATTATGTTGTTGTTATACATGTAAAATTTCAGCAATAACAAATGAACTTAAGACACATAAACAGTAAAAATTCATACACCACTTTTAAGTAAATAATTCTGCAAAATTGTCAAGTACAAGCTAGATCATTTAATTTAAATTGACTAGTAGGTTCTTGAAATACATACAAGTTATCCAGACCATTTTCATATCAGGTTGGTATCAGAGCTTAGTTTCTTGCTTTAAGAGCACTTGGTTACTTGACTGTATAGCTTGAAAGGTGTTTAAACATTGTAAAAGATTGATTGTTTTACTGTTTGCAAACTGATTGTTGTTTGAGTTTGCTTGAGATTTGGGGATAGCTACTGATTAGCTAAGTCCTGGAGAGGAAAAAAATGAAGAAAAGGCATGATTTCATCTTCCTTACCCTAAGGGACCACAAGGTCACTTTTGGAATAAACCCTCTTGATGATTGTTTGTTAAGAAGCTCTTGGAGTTTGTTTGTTGTTTGGTTGCTTGAATAAGAGTTTGTCTCTACAGACATTTGGTTAAAAAATATTTTTAATTTGTTTTGAAAATATTTGAGAACATTTTTGAATTTAATTTGTTCATTTAAATCATAATGACAACTTCTATAAGTGAAGTTTCCTCCTTCACAAGATTCTTTGATGAAGATATGAAGCATGACTTTATTGTATTGAAGGACACAGTGAAGATTTTGTTTGAAGATAAAAGAGAAAGAACTCAACTTCGTGAATAGTTGTTTGCCATGAAGGAAGAGAAGGAATAAATTCTTCAAAAATTTCATGATATGGAGACACAGCTCCATCAAGCCCAAGAGGCTTTGACCAAGAAAATGCGTGAGGAAGAGGTAATCCATTCTAATTTGTCTTCAGTTTCCTCTTTAGAAATATGTGTTGGTTCTTTCGAAAAACATACAAGAGGTATAGGGTAAAAATTAATGATTAAAATGGGCTATGAAGGCAAAGGGTTAGGCAAGAATGCACAAGGCATGGTTGAACCTGTTTCAGTTGAGGAACGACCCAAGAATATTGGTCTTGGTTATGTGAAATTTAATGGCGAAGACTCCAAGGCCATGAAGGAATGTGAGGCTATTTCAAAGAGAACTTTTATTCCAAGTTCTAAGATGCAAATATGTCAAATTTGTTTCAAAGATGATTTCCATTGCTTTAATCCTTTTTTGCAGCAAGAAGATGGTAGACATGCAGCTTATGGCAAGCATGCAAGTTCATACAGTTTTGAAGACAAGAATGATGTTAGTCTGAAAATGAAAGTTGTAGCCTCTACTAGTTCATCTTCTCAAGAAGGAAAAAAGGATGAACATTCAAAGCAGCACAAGAGGTATAAATCTTTCCATGATCAATTTTATTGTGTTTCTGCAAAGAATGATAATTTTTCATACTTAAATGGGAGAAATATTTGCTGTACATATTTTGGTCGATTTAACCATAATGTTTCGAGATGTTGGATGAGGAAGAAAGCATACAGGAAGCAGATGAGGCAAAGGAAACTTTCAAAGAAGCTGCATAAGATTTTCACATATTGCCAAAAGAGGGGACATGATGTCTCTCATTGTTGGACTTTACATCCAACTGGTTTTCCCAAGCACATGCAACAAGAGGACACAAATATTGGCGAAGGTGGAACCAAGGATTCCATTATTGATGTGAAAATGGAAGTTTCAAATGAAGAAGAGTTGCAGCAGAAAAAGTCGCCATGGAAGTGGCTTGGTAAGAATTGGATGGACGTCTTAGCATAGTAATATGTACTCATTTTGTACATATGAAAATTCCAGTTGTATGCATGTATTTTATGCTATAATCTCTCATTTTTTTGAGCCACCTTGGATCATTGATCAAGGAAATGATGTTTAGTTTCCTTTTGCAAATTTCTCGCCATAAATTTTCTAAGTGAGTGCAAGAAAGACAGTTCTTAACAAGAGGACAATTGCATCGAGGAAGGGAAGTGTGAATTTCTTTCTATTTGTGGTTCAAAGTCACTAGCCATGCAAGGCAAGTATTTAGAGGCTAAAGAGAAGAGGGTTTTGTACTCTCATTTACTGTATAGATCAATTTCAGTATATCAGTCTTTTGGGGTCCAAAAGATTCCCAGTGGGGAGGTGTGACTAGAACTGGATCATGGACCAGAATGATAGCTCAAAATTCAACGTTCTCGGAAGAGTTCCAAACCTAAACAACTAGAAATGTCTCATCACTGTGATTATGGTGCCATTAACGGTTTTCAAAACCGAGTTCGTATGTGAAAGTTATTGAGGTTTGAAATCTCCAGTAAACTCTAAAATTCATTTGACCAAAGTTGACTTTTTAAATTTGGAAAAAATTAAAAAAATAATATTTTGAGGAATATTCCAAGAATATTCCTCAAAATATTCCCCATAATATTCACTGGAATATTCCATTCGGGCGAATTATTTGATGAAAAATGGCAGACTTTTATTGGTTGATGGATTAACTTTTGGGATTTTGGCCAATCAACGGGTGCCACGTGGCAAGCCCGGAGGCCACCACATGGCCCTAGGTCGGTGGAAAATTTGCATGAAATTTTTTTGTGTGGCTACACGATTCGAGCACCCAACCTCTTGTGCACAAAGCCGACGGCCAACCAACTTGCCTACATTATAGTTCTTAATAGCTATAAGTTACAAAACGTATTTGAAGTTTGAAATTATATTGGGCAGAAAATTTAAAGGGATAGGCCTGAAAAATATGTCCATACACTGTGACCGTAGCCCAAGCTTAACTCTCGGTGGTAATAACTGTAACCTTGCGGTTTGGATGGGCCATGTGGCCAGCGCCCATCACATTTCATGTTAATGGATAAGTTGCGGTTTTTTCGGCGGTTCAAGCAAACCATCCACATGTGACTACCACCATCAAACATTTAATGCAACTTCTAATAGTTCCACCATTTTGGAGTGGGTCCGACAATTTCGGAGTTTCCCCCATCTTTAGCACTGTTAACTGGAGTTCTCCCACTTTTAGTGGGGATTTTGGGGGGACATTGGGCATTTTTCTTGCAGAAGTCATAACTCCCTCATTATTGGACCAAATTGAGCGAAAAAATAGTAAATATTGGGTATGTTCGACAATTTGAAGAGTTTAGCATAGGTTTCAGGTCGAACAGAGATCATATTCAACAGTTTTTGCTTCAAGGAAGATGAAGGGAACATTAGGGCCACCATGAGACAAAATCAATTTGAGGCCTAGCCAGGGGGAGCTAGAGTCCTTTTCCAGAGTTCAAATAGTTTAAATTGGATAATTCAGAGGTTATAAATCTGATGAGATGGTTTTCAGAGTCTGTAGAGAACGTTTGAAGGCCTAAAAGCTTTAGTAAAGTTCTAGGGGCTATTAGTGCCAGCTTTTGCTAGCGGTAGTCCAGGGCTTAGCCAGAGTTTCTTGAGACCATATGCAGTGAACCAATGGTCATTATTGACTAAAAAAATCATTATTAATCTAATTATATAGGTTTCAACAATTTTTGAATACTTCTAGAGGTCAAAAACTCAGCAGAGAAGTTTTCATTGACCCTAGTGCCAGGGGTGCCGATAGGTGATTGAGGCGAAACCGGAGCAGCCGAAGGCCATTTTTGATGAATGAAAAGTCTATATTGACTATATAATACGTTTTGGGACCAATGGAAGTGGTTTTAGAGCATTTTGAAAACTTCTAGAGCTCAAGAAGATGATGTGAATTTTTTGGCAGCCTTGGGTAAACCGTGGAGGATAGCCTATTTTGGGGATGTAGTGCTCAATTTGATCAATTTATTAGTTTATATTTGGTGTCTGATGTGTGTTGGATATAGCAGTAGTGGTTTCAGTGATAGAAACAAAATTTTGAGGAATTTTATGCCATTTAGAAACTCAGAGTAGCTTAGTGCACTGACAGAAGGAATCATGTCAGTAAGAACCTAAAGCTATTTGAAGAGTTTGGACAGCCATTAGATGGATATTGATGGTATTTTCAGTCCTTTGGATCATTTTTATATTCATTGGAGTTAATTATTTACTTATAAAAAAACTTACCATAATCCCAGAGAAGCAAGTCAAGATGACCAAGCTCAAAGGAGACGTAGCCCAGGAGATTTCGAGTAAACTCCTAGATTAAGTTTGTTGTTGTGTTTAAATTTTGATTTTCTGCATTATGTTGTTGTTGTTATACATGTTAAATTTCAGCAATAAAAAATTAACCTAAGACACATAAACAATAAAAATTCATACACCACTTTCAAGTAAATAATTCCGCAAAATTGTCAAGTATAAGCTAGATCATTTAATTTAATCTCAGTGGTAGGTTATTGAAATACATAGAAGTTATCCAGACCATTTTCAGATCATGTAATGAACTCCTTGTGGGGTAATGTAGAGCCTCATTTTTTACATTTCCTTTCACTTATCTTTCCTTCTTTTGTCATCACCATCAGCTCAAATAAGTGTTAAAGTGCATGTTTTGACTTGGTAAGTTATTTTAATGACCTGTTTTTCATATTTTGAAATGTTCCTTATTATTATATCAAAATTTTTATTTCGCTACAAAATTAATGCAATTCTGTAGCTAATCTAAATTTCTATAGCCACTCCCATGGTTCTATGTGTTATAAGGTGCCAACTAAGCAACGAAGTATGTGGGCATGTGGAGAATGATCCTCTCATGGATTTTCTCCTATCCATCTGACCCAAATCAAGCAGGAAATCGCCTAGATGTGCAGTCAAAGGGACGGTCAACCAAGTGTTGGAACAAGCGAGTGAAGAGTCCAAATAAATCACACTTCATGATTTGATATACCAAGTAGCAAATCATGAAGCAATGAAATTCTACCTTCTATTTAGAGTTTAAGATAGAATTTGTTATTCTAGATAGGCATAAAAGCCTCAAGACAATCAATGATAGGCTTTTATAAATACAAGGCGAGAAAATGTATTCAGAGTGTGAATTATGATGTGATTTTGAACTTATCAAAACTCTGTTTTATTCCTCGCTTTAATGAAGAAGTATTTTAGAGCTTCAATGTGCAACTAGTGTTGGATTAGACTCAAAACCATATGTTGTGGAGGGCCCCTACAATAGAGAAGGTTATATTTCGTTTATGTTTTGCATTTATATATTTTCAATAGCTTCATTTTTATCATTTGATACAGACTCAATTTTGTTCTTTCACTATGTTATTTGCATAATTTTGGTGGGTCTCGGTATTGCAAAAAGAATGTGGAAACTACCGACGCTACCGACTTTAATTATCAACCCAGGGTCCATACAAACTTAAGAGATACCAACACTATATGTGCAGCATACAATGCATCCTTTCTTTTTTTATCTTCTATAATGGAGTGAATTCCATGAAATAAAATCCTAAAATAATTGTAGAAATGGAATTTTTTCTTGGAAAACAAATTAATCCTAAGCAATAACAAAAATTTGTAAATGAAATCCTAAGAGCATGTATTCAAATAAATAGGGCTAATCTAATTTGTAACCATGCATGTCCTAAGTGGTGTTTATTCTTCCTCAATAATGTATTTAGATCCTAGGGGTCATGATTCAATCCTAAGAGACAAGAACCAAGCTTTGGGAGAAAATCTGGTCGAGTTTAGACGTGCTACAAGAGTGCTACATGAAACTCTTTTTGGAGATAAAACACTGAAAGAATAATTAAATAAAATGAAAATGTGATGGGAATTTTTTTTTATTAATTATGATGTCTTAGGTCTCCATTCTAAGTTGAATCACTCCAAAATAACTCTATTCACACATTGTAAATAATAACATAAAATTACTACTCTAAAATCTGGAAATTCAAGAACTAGTGAGATAGTTAGTCTATCAAATTCCTAACCTAATAATATAAAAATACAATGGGGTAAATTTTTTTATTAACTTTGACATTATTATAACGTAACCCAAGTGGAATCAATTGAAATGAAGCTCACTAACCCATTCTAAAAAATAGCATAAAATTGATATTATTTCACTACAAAGAATTTCCAGAAATCCTATATTCGTGAACTAATAACAAAATCTAAGTAGCTTAATGATTAAAACGAAATTACAAATTTATTCCAAGGATTAATAATTATTTTGAACCTATAAAAACTGGCACAAGAACTAACTTCAATCATTTAACTCAATCCTACAGCAAGAAAAGAAGTAATACTAAATACACAAATATGCAAAACAGAAATAAGAGATGCATGTGAACAAGAAGTGGAAAGAACATAAATAAATTGTGAAAGAGGGCTATGAGGCTCCTAGGATGGCCAAGCACAATAAGGACTTAGAGTCTTATGGAAGAAAACAAGCCTTAGAAGCTAAAAATGGCACCAATCTTCATTATTGAATCAGTCCAAGTACATCCTTGCAAGAAAGGAAAGTGGAACTATTAAATAGCAATTTTTCTCCATAATAAGACTAAAAAATACATTCCCCTAGAGGCTGATTCGAATTGGTACTTACAAAAAATTATGATGAATAATTCTCCTCGAAAGGAGGAATATTTCCCCTCCAAAATCCCTCAAATAGTAGATCTAGTTCCCAACACTTGGAGTTTGTAGTAAATGACATGGAACACATTCCTATATTTTCTCAAACATCGAAGTTCTAGAATATATCCAGAATTTCTCAATTATTTCATGATATTTTGTTCATTTATTCTCCAATATTGATCCTCCAGTAGTATGGAGCAAGTCCTTAAATTATCTCCTTCTTCAAATATTCATAATTTGCCTAATATTCTCACAACATCCTTCAAAAATAAATAATATTAGGCACAAATACAAAATTATCTTTAAACCTTCCTAAGAACATATTAAAGCAATGAAAAACATTATTAAGTGTATAAGGAGAGATTTAATATATCTTTTATGTGCCTAAAAAATGTTAGATGGGCCTTAATTTATGTCTAATTTAGAGGCCCATCGTACCCCCTACTGAACTATTTTCTCATCCTCTAAGAAACCTATTCATCCTCCTTGAGTCTGCTAGTGGTCCTTTGAAGCCATCTTCATGAACCTATCCTCAAATTTTGACCTTGATGTTCCATATACAAAATTGCTACAAGAAACTTTTTAACTTTCTGTAGCAGTCTTCTCTCTGCTTCTTGGGGCTCCAAATTGCTTAGAGATTAAGGGAAATGGTTTATGGAGGTTAGGTATGGAGTGATGGAATTATTGGAGTGACAGAGAGGTAAGGGGAGAGGTCCCATGCCATGGTACAGGTGATTTAGCTGCTAGTGCCGCAACATAGGGTTTAGGGAGTGAATCCTTGCACATGGAGTGAAGTGAGTGTTAGGAGTGGTATGTATAGGAAAATAAATAAATTATGATGCTCTTTTTGAAGTTTAGAAAACTTTGAGAGAGCTAATTTCCTTGTAAATAAGTTTCTTGTAGCATTTACATGGTTTCTTGTAGTGCTACAGGAATCATGTAGCTACTAGGAATTTCTTGTAGAAATTACAGTCATGAGTAAAAATGCAGTTTTCTACCTACATAAAAGGTGAAATGAGTGAATGGGTGCATGCTGGAGTTTTCCATGGAGTGTGTAAGAAGAGGAGAGAGAATAGAGGAGAAAAAACACCTTTGATCAAAAAAATTCGTCCTGGTTAACTTCCTATAACAAATCTATTTTTCCTGTAGCAATGTCCTATAGAAAATTGTGTGCTAGTAGCAGCCATATTTTTCTTGTAGCAACTCTATTTCGTATGCCAAGAGTTGGTGGGTCCACCTTTTATTTTTTGCTTTTCATTTTTTTTTCTAACTTTTTTCTATTTTTTTCAAAAAAAAATCTCTTTTCTCATTACATGAAAAATAAACTCAAAGCTTTTTTTCTCTTAATTGAGTTTTCCCTTTGTTACCCCTTGTAACTCCTTGCCTCCCATCACAACTAACTTCTTACTACCCACTTTCTAAAGCTCTCTTTACTTTTGTCTTGTTCCTCTTTGTTACACCATTTTTTGGTCATCTAACCTATTATTATTAGATGAACCCAAGTACACCATGTAATACCAATTTTACCCTAAGTAAAATTTCTTTCACTATGTGAAATAACTTAGTAAAACACATTTATTAAGTTTTTTATGGTCTAAACAGGAAACCCCAAAAGGAAATAATAAACAAATCTATATATTTTTATATTTCCTGGTCATATTTAACCCAAAACAAGGAAATCAATTAAATAAATCCTTATTTATTTGATTATTTCCTAGGAATAAGTTATTTAAATCCTATTTAAATAATATTCCTAGTTAAATTTGAATAAATCATTTATAAATAATTAAATAAATCATTATTTATTTAATTATATTCCCACCATTTCCTTAAAATAGTAAATAAATCATTTATTTATTTATTATTTATAAATAAAGGAATTGACCCAAGTCAAAAATCCTTTTCCCTCCAACAAATATAATAAAATATTCCTAAAGGGTGGTTCTAGAATTTGATTAATAATATTTTATTCATACACCAAGTTCTAGACCGCTCTAATATTTTGTTATAAATAGAAGGGTTTTTCCATTCATTAGTCACCTTTCATTGCATTAGATCACTCTAGATGTATACTCTTGGTCACATTCTCAATTTTTGCCTTGTGATCTCCCTTTGAGTTCTATGTTTGTCTAGGTTTTCTACACCAACAAGAGAGAGAAATTTTAGATCTGAAATGCTGAGGACTTTCAAGAACCCATCCCATTGAGGAGAATCAGAAACACCTCTCTTGTTTTCCTCTCACATGCCCTCTTCTAATTAAAAAAAAAAAAACTTTCAAATACATTGTCCTTGTCTTGTCTATTGGATGCATGGAGCCACATTTTATTTTTACTACTTAATGTCTTTTATGCTTAGATCTGGATTTGTGCAACATTATTTGGATCAACTAACTGCAGACTTAAAGATATTGGTAGCCATAATTGATGTTAGGGATATTTGTTATGCATAGCTAAAGTGGTATTTTCCAGTGAAAGATTCATACTAACACTCTCGTACATGTGTGTGTGTCTTGGTGGAAAAGTGAAGTTAATTGCTAGATAAGGCCGAGGCTGCTCTGGTACTGATTTTTGGCTATAAAAAAACTTTCCTTGTCGCACTTTTAATGTTTTCTTAAGCTAGAATAGATAAGAGGAAAGTTTTAGATGATTGCATACCTTAGCTTTACCCTTGATGTGTTTTTGTAGGTGATATTGAGGTTTCTGATATGATTGTTGAAGATGCCTTTGGTGGTTCTGAAGCTGCTACTGAAGCTACATGTGATAATGAATTGGAGGTCCTATTGCTGATAGCATTGAATCTAAAGGCCTTCTAGGGTTTCTTTTTTTGGTGTTGTTGCTACTTCACATCCATTGATAAAATATTTTTTCTAAGATGTTCATGATGTGAGTGTTGTAGTTGATGATTTTTCTTTTGTACAAGTTTTAATAACATGATTATTCTTTGACTCATAATGTTTTTTGTGTGTGCAATCTTCTTCCCAATGTTCAATATTTTGCTGGTGGAGTGGAAATACTTCTTCCTAAGGAGGTTGTTCTCTTCTCAATTTCAAAAATGGCTTCATGATGCTCAAGGTGGGTGGATCTTCTGCTCTGTGGGTGAAAAAAGAATTGATGTTGAGTTTTGATGTGATTGTACAGGCTGCTCAGGACAACCCCCTTGTAGCAGAATTGATTTATGAATAGCTCTCAAACGGTAGATATGATTGACCTAAAATGTTTTGAGAATATTACTATCATCCTTATTCACCTCCCCATAAAACATCTTGGCCATTGGATGCACAAATATTGAGAAAAATAAAAAATGGATGTAGGTGATGGAGGTCGATTTCTCAAAAATCGTGCACCGGAATGTGCTGAAATTACTTTAGCATGTTACCATAATATATGTGAATATCCTTATGAAACAAGTTGGAAAATGAATAAACAATTTTGAAATATTATAAAAACCATTTTATGCTAAGAAAAAAGAGTTTCATGTAGCAAAAACATGGTTTCGTGTAGAATTTCAGGACAACAAGGAAAATGAATGAGAAAATATTGGAAATGATGGGTGGATGTTTGAAATGGATGAGGGTGATGGATTGGAATGAATTTGGTCCTTTTGGAGCATATGACCAAAGGAGGAGGAAGTCTAATTTTGACTTCCTTTGACTAGGGTTTTGACCAACTTTTTCTTTTTCTGCCAACTTGTCTTGTTTGCTGCTTGCAAAGGTTGGAGATCACCTGCATTCATTAGAGAGAGATACTTGGAGCAAATACATTTTTTCGTTTAATTTTTTCACTTTTTCTTTAGGCCTACTAGTTGCCTCATTGAGGTTTGTGACTAGTAGGCCTACCTAGGCACCTCAAAGGAGGTTTTCACTTAGGATCTTTTATTTTTCTCTTATTTTCTCTTTTTTCCTACCCATTGACCGCCTCATAGAGGTTTTCAATTAGTGTGCCAATCTCAAGCACCTAAAAAAGATTTCACCTGAGATTTTATTCTTTTTATTTTTCCTCTTTTTGCATTTTTAAATTTTTTTATATCCTACTCTACTTGAAAAAGAAAAACCTCTTTCAAGTATAGGAAAACTTCCAATGGAGCCATGTGCACATCAAGATGATAGATAAAATAATGTGTACACTTGAAATACATGCTTTGACATGTACCTAAATACGAGGGAACAACTTATTTGACTGAGATGATAACAAGTACTGTTGAAGAAGAGTGTGTTGTTGCAACTTAATGACTGTATAGAACCATACTTCAATATGGTTGTGATACACCTAGTCCACTTGTTGATTTGGATCATCTTGGATGTTCTCTTCTACCATGGCATCCAAATCTTCCTCTTTTTGTTGATTATTCTCTTGAATTAACTTTCTCAATATCTAATTCTGATGTCCACTCTTCATCAAGTGCAACCCATGATTCTTTGATCTCCTCGCTTGATTATTCTTCTTTTTGATGTTGTCCTTCAATGAGATTAAGAGATTCTCTTTTTTGAAATATATTTCTTGAACTAAGATGAATACCATTTAGATCAAGAGGATATGTTTGGTAGTATTGTACCTCAACATTGTAAGTGGGTTGAGATACTTCATTGTGTGGGTTTGGAAATGGTGGTAAAAGTAGTTGAGTGGGAGTGGATCTATGAGATGGATGTGGTTCAGATTGTGGTTGTGGTGGAGGTGGATGGTAGGGATAGCATGGAGTTGGGTATGGAGGATATTGTAAATTTTTCCCATAAGGTCATTTCCAATGTTGTTGCGAAGATTGGTTTTCATGTTGATATGGCCAAGGTTTCCAATGAGGGAGTGTATCCCAATTATTTTTAGAATAAGCTTGAAATTTTGAAGTAGATCCTTCCATCATATCAAGTTGACTAGGCTGCCATGGTCTTCTTGGAGCTACATAACATATCTTCTTTGGTGTTTGACATGCTCCATTGTCCTCTTGGTAGAATTCCTTCAACCTTGGTAATGATGGAAAATATTTAGTAGCATATGATTCTGCATGGATAACACAAATATCATCATCTTATTTTTTCTCATTTTGTATTATTAACATTTCTACTTGTTCACTTATATTGCTAAGAATTTTTGTTTTAAAGTTATCAAGAAAATTTTCAAGTTCATCTTGACTTACCAATGTTGATGTTGATTTACTTACTCTTTCCCTTCCTCTTGATATGTGCTTGCATGTTTCACAAATATCTTAAAATGATAATTGGTATACATCTCCTATACTCATGAGATCAAGGAGATTGATCCACTCATCCCTAATTTTTCTAAGTAAGAGGGTTTTTAGTGTGTCAAATCCTAAATGTTGTAATTTTCCCCTCTTAACATTAAACATGAACCTATATATTAGATCCTCGAGGCTCTGAGATTCTTCTTGATTCATTGTAAAAAAATATTCTTTAAGATCACGATATTTATATTTTTCTAGAAATATCTTTTGCATATCATTCCATGATCTTATTGAATTAGTACCTAAAATCATGAACCATTTAAGAGCTCTATCTTTAAATGTTGCAGAAAACAATCTCAATTTTTTAGTGCATGATAAGTAGCCATAAGATCTACAAAGTATTTCAAATTAAAAGAGTAAAGTTTCCGGATCCTCTGACCTCATACCATGGAAGTTGGGAAGGAAAGATGGAGGGATGAACTTCATATGCACACTGACATCATTATCTTGAATGGGAAATCCAAGAGGATCTTATTCATTGTCGCCATCTCCATCAATTTCTTCTAAATTTTCTTCCACCTCTTTTCTTCTACTTGCAAAATTGGATGGTTATGTGGTGCTTACTGCACCACGTGATCAAATGGGGGGTTGGTGTTGAAGAGGTATTTTTAAATATTTTTTTATATAACAATGCTAATGCAATGCAATTTTATGTTTTGAAATGAAATATTCCTAATGAAATTTTTTGTTATTTACATAAATAAAATAATGAATCAACTAGGGAAAAAAACAATGCATACTTTGACACCTCTCTAGCAATGGTAACAAAAAATTATGAGCCTCAGTATTGCAACAAGAATGTTGCAACTACTGAGGCTACCAACTTTAATTATCAACCCATGGTTTGTACAAACTTAAGAGGTATCAGAACTATATGTGTAGAATACAATGTGTCCTTCTTTTGTTGATCTTATGTAATGGAGCGAATTCCATGAAATTAAAGCCTAAAATAATTTCAGAAATGGAAGTTTTTCTTGGAAAACAAATTAATCCTAGGCAAGAACAAAATTTTTTAATTGAAATCCTAAAAGCATGAATTCAAATAAATAGGCCTAATCTAATTTCTAAAAATGCATGTCCTAAGTGGCGTTTATTCTTCCTCAATCATGGGTTTAGATCCTAAGGGCCATGATTCAAGCCTAAGAGACAAAAACCAAGCTTTGGGAGCAAATCCGGTCGATTTTACATGTGCTACAAGAGTGCTACAGGAAATTCTATTTTGGCTACAGGAAACTTTATTTTGGAGATAAATCACCTAATTACTAATTAAATCAAATGCAAATGGGATGGGAATTTTTTTGTTATTAATTATGATGTCTTAGTTCTCCATTCCAAGTGGAATCACTCCAAAATAATGTTATGAAAACAGCTTCAAAAATAGAAGAAAAGAGAGATCAATGCCTTAAAAATAAGCCACTTAGAGGGGGCAACCTCCTTTACATTACATAAATGAACAATTATTGGATGATACAAATGAAAAAACCTCCTTCTATATATAGGAGTTGATGGGTTTACAATATAATCCTAGCCGAGGTAACAATAATAACAATATTGGGGTTACATGGGTACAACAATAATAATAAGGGGGCTACACTAATAATAATAAGGAACTAAACTAGTAATATAGAGACCTAAAATTCTCCTCTCCTTAAAAAAAGTGTTTTCCTCAACGATTGAGTAGCTCTGGGTACTTCTGTAAAAAATTATCATCTTCCCATGTAGAATCTTTAGTGGGTAAGTTATTCCACTTGATGAGATACTCTGAAGTTGATCGATTTCATAGTTGTTGAGTTTTTGTTTCTGTGACTACTACAGGTTCCAATATGATTTTTCCTTCCTCATCAAGTTCTAGAAATATTGTTTGAACTGGAATTTTTTCACCTATAACCTTATTTAAGCATGAAACATGGAAAACTGGATGCACTTGCGAAGAAGCAATAAGCTCCAATTTGTATGCCATAGTATCAATATTTTGCAACAACTTGTAAGGACCATACTGCTTTAGTGATAATTTATTATCCTTCTTAGCTTGCTTGAGGGACATTTTTTTGTGTGGTTGTAGCTGTAAAAATACCAAGTAAGTATCCTACATGAAAACTTCTCTCACTGCGATGTTGATCTGCATGTTGTTTCATTCAATTTTGTGCCAAATTTATGTTATCCTTTAAGAGTTGGAGAACTTTTTGTCGATGCTCGATGTGATCTTCCATTGCTTTAACCTTAGAATTTTCACTTAAATGTGATGTGATTGATAGTGGATGATATCCATAAAGTGACATAAATGGGGTCATTTTCTTTGTATTATGGAAGGAAGTATTATACCACAATTTAGTGAGAGCCAACCACTTGACCCATTGCATTTTTTTATCAGATACAAAAAAAATGAAGATATCCTTCCAAACATTTATTCACTATCTTAGTTTGACCATCGGATTGAGGATGATAAGATGAGCTATGAACTAGTTGAGTACCCAAACAAGAAAATAACCCCATCCAAAAATTTCCAGTAAAAATGGGATCTCTGCCACTCACAATAATCTTTGGGTTTCCATGTAGCTTTCAAATTGTGTCCATAAATGTAGTAGCAACTGTACTTGCTTTAAATGGATGAGATAATACACAAAAGTGTGCATACTTGGTAAGTATGTCAACTACCACCATGATGACACTCTTTCCTTTGGACTTAGGTAAACCTGCGATAAAATCCATTTAAATTTCCTCACAACATTGACTTGGAATGGATAAAGGTTGTAGAAGACCCAGGGTCTTAATTGTCCCAACTTTTTTTTGCTGGAAAACCAAACATTCCACCATAAACTTTTGAATATAAGATTTAAGGCCATCCCAAAAAAATTATTTCTTCACCCCGTGGTAAGTTTTTAAAAATAATGAGTGTCCTCCTAAACAAGAAGTGTGCAATTCCAAAAGAATATTTTGTTTTATTTGAGAATTCTTACAAAGATATAAGTGATCTTTGTACCATAAGGAATCATTTTTCCAACTAAATGTATTAGATGTACTAGGATCTTGCTGCAAATTTTGAATGAGTGACCACACTTCTTCATCCTTCTTCCATTCATCCCTTGCTTCGGTTATCTAATCTGGTTGGGTAATAGAAATGGCACAAAGTAATTCTTCCACCTCTTCATTCTTTCTTGAGAGTACATCTGCAACAACATTTAGCTTCCCTTTTTTGTAGATGATTTCAAAGTCATAAACCAACATCTTTGTGACCCATTTTTGCTTCTCTTATGAAGATAGCGTTTGTTGGATAGCTAATCCTCTATGGGTAGGTGTGTAAGCCAAACATTCATAAAGGATTCCAAGTGACCTTGGAATGTGGAATCCAAGGGTCGCCTCATTGTATTATAAACGTGCATCATATAAATGGTAATAGGAAACTAATTCTTATCTTCCTTTGTCTGTGTTTAGTTTCTCCATCCACCATGTGGGTGTTTAACATGGTATCAGAGCCATGATGAGTGGCCTTCCTCTTGTGCCCCATTGATAGCACTGGTGTTTGAGAATAAAATTCGACCTCTACACACTGATCCTATATTATAACTCCTACCTGCGCTGTTCAGAAATGCCGTTATTTTCCTGCTAGCACTGACATATCATTTTCTATTTCTATGAGTGTCTTGTCAGTCCTTCTCCTGCTATTTTAAGCCTTTTATTTTGTCGCCATTCAAACGCTGCATACCACTACAATCGCTGCATAATTTTGGTATATTATGTGTGTTTGTTGGATAAAGTGTGCATTATTTGAAATCATGGGAAGTTGAATGTCTCTATGCATTAAATCTCACTTATTCAGCTCTGAGCTATTGTGTCTACAAACCTACACCAAAATGCTTCGTTATCCCTTCTCTTGTAGTGAACCTTAGAATTTTTAATGAGTTCGACGCTTGTTATTCGATATTTTTTAGGATACCTGTGCTTCCTCCTAGTGTCCTCTCCAAAATCTCCCATAACACTACTAATTTTGTGGCCAGGCACCTCGTCCAACACAACTTGTTGGGGTTCCCATGTTTTGGCCAGGTTGACAAGACCAAAAGATGAGACAACATAGAACCACTTTCAGACCTTAGGATCTAGCCCTCCTAGGTCCATAGAGGGATCTCTCTATAATAGTCAAAGGTTTTATGTCTTCGAAGCTCAAATGTTGAGGTTTTAGGCTAGTTATAGGCACAGGGTTTGTTGGTTTGATTGTTTATGTTTGGTTGTTAGGAATCAGGAAAGAAGGGTCCAATATAAGACCAGGATGGGCAAAGAGGAAGTTAGGCAAAGATAGATAATTCAGAGAACATCAAGGCCATTGGGAAATGGAGTCAAGAAAGGATTTACCTGTGATCAATGTGCAAGCCTTCAGTTGGGCTGGTCATCTAGAGAATTTGGATCTTAAAGATGATAGTTGGGATGGGACATTAAGGACTGAAAATGAAAGAAGGAGAACCGTCCAATTCTATCTATAGATCAGGTCAGAGGTCATTTAACTCCAGACCTGCTTGGGCAAGTTCGGAGGAAATACAAGGGATCTTAGAAAGGCTTAATTGAGATGGAAAGATCCCGGTGAGGTAGAGACATGGTTCTAGACCCCCAAGTGTTCTCGACTCATCCAACTAAGTCCTAACAAGAACATCTAAACATAGATTTCATCAATTCATACATCAGAGAGCAGGCAATGACATCCACTACACTGGTTAAATCAATTGAAATCAATATTCAGATACACATATAAGCAGAAAACATAAAAGGCTGGGAGAGCAGCAACATAAGGTACCTATCAAGGGTAAATCTTATGCCAAACTTCTGATGCGAGCCAGTAGAAATGGAATGAAATGAAATCAAACACAGAGATAGGAAAACATCACGAGCTGCTTTAGATCAGAATCCAAAGAAATGTGCTTGTCATATTAAAAACAACACCAATCAGGTACATCATTGCCCACAGCTTGAACATTCAGTCTGAATACATCATATCTCAGCCTATCTTACAATATTACACAGAGAACTTGTCTCAAGAGGAAAATGCTTGCGTTTCTATGATATCTCATCAACAACCTTTACCATAATTTCTTCCTAAGTTTTATAGCAGAAGACGAGCCGAGGAGGTAGGTGGAGCACTAAATGAAACATTAAAACACAGAGGAAAAGGAGAGGGCCGAGACCCATTCTATTTTAAATCTATGCATTTATCCCCGGTAACTTTTTGGAACGACAGAGTGATCTTCTTCAGTTTCCATTTACTTTGACATGGTCCTGATGTACTCTGGTTGCAGTAGTACTCTGTGGTACTGTGGGTGGATGAATTAAACTGGTAATAAAAATGGAATGGTCTGCCATACCGCATTAACAACTGATCTGGTAGCTCGGACTGTGCTCTGGGCGGAAATATTTTCACTGGAGCACGACATGGAGTAAAAACAGTGTGGGCGCTCTGTCCTTCCATGGGGAAAAACATCTCTGCCGATGTGGCTGCCCTGATGACTTGGTTTTCTGTGCACTGAACTCTCTGCTGCTTCACTTATCTCTTTATCTGCAATAATTTTCTATTGTAATGAAGACTGTGCAATCATGGCGGCCTTTTACTTCTATACCCTGCAGAACACGTAAATGGACTCAGGAAACAGTGCAATGGGAGAGTGGATGAAATGGTAGCGCGGCGGCGTGGAATGGTGGTTTTACGCGAAATAAGGGTGAAAAATGCAATGGAACAGTGAAAATATGAACAAGTAGGGTTTGGTGGTAGAATGCAGCGCAGACCGTTAGATCATGGTCTGGGAACAAAGATCAACAGTGGAGATTGAACGACGGAATGATATATGAAATGGGCGAAATACATAGAAAATACATGAAATGCAACGGAAATGCGATGAGGTGGGACCCAGCCGGAGGCGGAGGGAAATTCCTTTAAACCGTTAGATCTTAAACCCAACGGACGGTCAAGATTTAGTCGGAGAATCTCAATCACAATGGACGAGAGGGACGCACACTTTATAATTTCCGATTGCGATCAAGGAAGAGGAAGCGATGACCGTTGGATTTACATGGAGATCGACGGTGGAGTTACGGATTGGGAGATCGCAATCGGAGGGGACACAAAGGATGACATAAAAAAACTTCCAATTGCAATTGGCAGAGATGAGCGATGACCGTCAGATCGAGGGGAGGTTGGACGGTCGGGATGAAATCGGGAAATCGCAATCAGAGGGGGAACATAGGTGAGACACATTGAAACTTCCGATTGCGATTAGCGGGGACAAGCGAAAGCCGTTGGATCTGGCGGACGGACGGACGGCTGTGATGCAATCGGGGGACGGAGGGAAGGACCTGCGATTGTGACGGAGCGATTAGCGCTGGACCGTCCGATCTGGTGGGAGATCGACGGTGGAGCAGTGAATCGGGGGATTGCAATCGGGGCGGCACCACTAGGAGTTGCGATTGCGATCGGACGGGGGTTGCGATTAGTGCTCCATCGTCGGATCTGAACAGTAGACCGACGGTGTATAACATATCGCAAGAATTATTGTTATAAACCGATCGCATCAGACCTTTTCAATGTAACAAAGGAATTGCACCCGCCCGACGCTTCCGATTGCGATTGGCGCTTAGGACTTAAGCGCTTGGTCCTAGCGCAAGGGCATGTGTGGGAGGTGGTTAAGGGACTTGCGGTAAGGGGCTAAGCCTTGTTATAATGCCGTAAAGTGGGTTTTTAACCCGTTTTAATACATTTCAAGGCCTAGGGAGGGTAACGATAGGGGGCAAAGGTGGGAAATTGGGAAAATAAAGGGCAAGGATGGGACCTCATGGGGATTTTGGGAAAATTTAGGAGGTTGATGGGAATATTAGGGGGAACAAAGGGGACTTGGTAAAAAGGGAAAAAAAGGACAAAATGGGGGGGGGGGGGAATTCTGCAGGGGAAAAAGGACAGATAATGGCCCTTTTTTGGAGCACAATTCTTCATCAGTAAGGCTCATTGAGACCATAACAGCAGGAGATAACAGTCAAAGGCAGGGAACATAAGAAGGCCTCAAGGATGATGTGTTTTCAAGGGAAATGCATTCCTTGAGGTCTCATAAAAAAAAAATCTAGCTCCTTGCTTGCTTTGTCAAGGAATTCATAAGGGGCTAACAGTGGCTCCACATGGGGTGGCTTCTTCTTGAAGGAGTCAAAAATTCAGAAATTGATCTTTGGAGTAGGCTAGCTGCCTGCTGCTCGGCACATCCCTTTCTTTCTTTGATTTTCAGCTGCCACATTATGATAGAAACATCATCAGAAAAAACTTTCCCAACCAGTCTACCTACCCAAACTACAGTCCTAACATTTTTTCTTCCTCTAGGGTGCATTTGAGCTAGCAAACCCTTCACATATTTTTATTTTTATGACAGAAAATAAACCTATTCTAAATCTACCCTTATTACTCCATGAGACCAGATTAGACAGTTGGTATCATATGTTTCTCTACCTAATCTGATATCTGTTGGGATTAAACTGTCCAACAAATTTCTTCTCTATACTCTACAACATGAAATTTAAAGACAACCAAACTAGGATTAAACAGTCTAGTCTGCTGTAGATCCAAGGCATAAAGACAACTGCACATGGACAGAAATCTGCAGAAAATTGGACAAAACCTTGAAGGCTTGAAGTCTGAAACTTGCAGTATCCTTCTTTCTTTTGGTGACTTAAGATTTGAGCCTATTGGAGTCACTTCTTTTCTTCGTTTCAGCTCTGGTTTTAGGCACGTTAGAGCTGATCCTTATTTTTTCTTTACTGGTCCAGATTTTGGGCATGTTAGGACCAGCTGTTATACTTTCTTTGGCTCATGTTTTGAGCTTATTAGAGCCAATATTTTTCACTTCAGAGGTTCATGTTTTGAGCATGTCTGAACCTCTCCTTTCTCTCTGTTTTTTTTTTTTTTTGAAACATTTTCTCCTTTTCTTTGAAAATGAAAACTGCAATGGTATGTACAATGGAAATGAAACTGGAAATGAAACTGGAAATGAAAATTAGCAGAAGTAGTGTTTGAGTATCCTGCCATTGACAGGACCCCCAAACAGCTCTGTACCATCAATTTCTTGTAGAAAAAATGCATTGGGACCCATAGTGGCCTGGATGATGTATGGACCCTACCACAAACTGTCAAACTTTCCATGTTTACCTTTGTCCTCTCTCTTTGAATCCCATTTCAGAATCTTGTCCCCAACCTTGAAATCCGAGGCTTTGGCTCTTTTGTCAAACTGCCTCTTTATGTTTTCCTGAACTCTGACAACTCTGCTATAAACCAGTTCCCTCGTTTGCTGAAGATGGATTGTTTCAATAATTCTTCTCACCATACTGTCTTCCTCTGTCTGAATCTCCTGGACAAGCTTAATCACTGGCACTCCAAGGCTGGTAGGAAAAACTGCTTCTGCTCCGTAAACGAGCTGGAATGGTGACATACCAATGGACTTCTTTGTTGTAAGCTCGTCCGCCCACAAGGCATGCACTAACTTCTTATGCCATGACTTCTTGTTCTCTTCTAACAGCTTCTTGAGGATGTTAACTAGGCTTTTGTTTGAAGATTTAGCTAGTCCATTACCTTGAGGGTAATAGGCAGTTGAATGACCAAGTGCTATTCCACACTTGTGACAGAAATCAACCATTCTCTTGGATCCAAAAGTAGCAGCATTGTCAGTGATTATTTTTCTTGGACAGCCAAACCGAGATAGGATGAAGTCTTCTAGGAACCTAATGATGACAGCATCAGTGGCATTCCTAGTGGGTATAGCCTCTATCCATTTGGTGAAGTAGTCTGTGGCTGTTAGGATCCATTTGTGTTGTCCAGAAGAAGCAGGGTGTATTTCTCCAATAAATTATAGGCGCCATTGCATGAAGGGACCTTCTACAGTGATGGGTTGTAAAGGGAGGGGGAGGAGCTTTCTTCTGCCTTCAAATATTTGGCATTTATGACAGGCAGTTACCATTTTATGGACATCGTTGAAGAGATTGGGCCAATAATAGCCAGCCCTGAGTATCTTGTTAGCAGTGTCTTTCCAACTCAAGTGGCCTCCACACTCCCCAGCATGGAATTCTTGGTTAATTCTTTCAGCTTCAGGTTCAGGCAAACATTTCAGCAATAGGCCATTCGGGTTTTTCCAATATAAGTTTTCATTCAAAATGCAGTAGTTTCTAGCTTTGAATTTTATGAACCTGGCCTTAGTTTTGGACAGTTCTAGAGGGGCATTGAGATTGGTGAGCACATAAAGGATATCAGAATACCAAGGAGATTTCTGAAAATTCTCCTCAACAGTTGGGTGGGGCAATCCTTCCTGCTCATCTAAGGCATTTACCATGTTAATGTCAAGGGCCTGCAGATTAGATTCAACCATTAATTGGGCTAGGCCTTGACCTTTGATCATTTTGGTGGGCTTTATGTCAAGGTCATATTCTAAGATAGTAGCTATCCATTTGCCCCTTTTCCCATCACGGTCTTGGGACAAGATATCTTTGACCACTATGTTTGGTACATAAGCAATGGTGTGAGAATGCATAATGTACACCCTAAAGTCTTTTAAGGCCTTTACCAGGGCATAGGCCTGCTTTTCCATAATGTTGTACTTCAAGGGTGCATCCCTTAAGGCTTTGCTGAAGAAGGCAATTGGCTGCTCCATTCCCTCTGTGTTTTTCTGCAGTAAGACAACAACTATTGTGTGTGCAGAGGCAAATGAAAATATTAGAAAGTATTTTGAGAAATCTGGACTGACCAAGATAGGGGCTTGAGTGAGCGCCAGTTTTACCGACTCAAAATATTTCTTGGCTTCAACATTCCACTTAATTCTAGCAACTTTCTTTAGCATGTTGGTCATTTCCTAAGGTGCTCAGCGAGGTTGGGAATGAATCTCCTGAGGAAATTGATCTTCCCGATGAAGGACTGTAATTATTTGATGTTTATCGGGTGTGTGATTTGAAGTATTCCCTCAACTCTTTGTGGGTCTATCCTAATCCCTTTCTCAAATATAATGTGACCAAGAAGTTTGCCTTCTTGCAGCCCAAAAACAGTTTTCTTAGGGTTTAGTGACAGACCGTACCTTCTACATTTTTCAAAAACTTTCCTCAGATGTTTCAAGTGTTCTTCTTCAGTTTTAGAATAGACAGTCAAGTCATCCAAGTAGATAACTATGAAGTGTCCTATCTCATCTGAGAAATCTATATCCATCGCTCTCTAGAAGGTGGCGCCAGCATTCATCAATCCAAAAGGCATTTTCACATACATGAAGGTGCCCTATGGAGTGGTAAAAGCTATTTTGAGTTGGTCTTCTGGGAGTACTAAGACCTGATTGTATCCAGAAAAACCATCAAGCAGGGAGATTCTCTTTGAGCCCACTACCTTCTGGAGGATATGTTCCATTCTAGGCAAATGATAATTGTCTTTTAGTGAGGCTCTATTGAGATTTCGGAAATCTATACACAATCTGATCTCCCCTGTTTTCTTCCTCACAGCCACTAAGTTTTATACCCAATCAGAGAACCTTACAGGAACTATTATGCTTGCCTCATACATCTTTTTAATCTCCTTTTCAACTGCAGGCAATTGTTTTGGATTGATTCTGCGGATTTTTTGTCTGAAAGGCTTCTGATTTTCCTTCAAGGGTATCTTGTGTTGTATGATGTTGGTGTCATAGGCCTTTAAGTCTTCATAGCTCCATGCAAACACATAAATGAGTTCCTTAAACAGGTCAATGTATTTCTTCTTCATGTCTGCAGGCACAGACTTAGCCAGTTTAATCATTTTGGGCTTATCTTCAGTGCTAATGTTGCATTCTTCTATATCCGAGTCTGCATGTTCTATAGTGGGATTTTTTGCTACATCGTCAAAGTCAAAAAGGTCCTCCAAGGGTGCTAGGACTCTGGGTATATTCTTGTCTTTGGCCTGCAGCACCTCTATCGTTTTCACATTTTTCGGTTGGATTTCCAGTTTCTTCATTCAGGGTGTTTATCTCTATGTTACAGGGTGTTGCTTGTTCATCTGGGGGATCCTCACTTAGGCAGCTGTCATCAGATTTTGAGTCAGAATCAGAAAATTCAAACTCATTTCTGCCCACCAGAAAATCTTCAATCTGTTTGTCTCCTTCAAAGACTGCCAATATTTTTCGTTATCTGGCACTGCAGGTCTGAACTTGGTCTGAATGATGATCTGTTGGTCAGTTGGAGTCTTGGGATATGAACTAGCCAGACAAGCTAATCCATTTGCAATTACATTCTGACCCCTAGGGATGAACACTAATTCGTATTCAACAAATGTTTTCAATAAATCCAGAGTGTCGTTCCGGTATGCTCTTAACCTGGGGTGTTTTGCCGCATATTCACCATTCGCCTATTTTATGACTAAATCTGAGTCTCCTTGCACAACTATCCTACGGGCTCCTAACTTTTTCAACAGATTTAAGCCCAGGATGAGAGCCTCATACTCTACAATATTATTTGTGCATTTGAAGTGCAGATTGATAGTGTGGCTCTCTGCATAATCACTTTCTACATTACGTAACCACACCCCTGCTCCGGCAGTTTTCCTAGTACAGGACCCATCGAAATTCATTTCCCACAGGGGTTCGCCATTATATTGCGTTGTGGGGTATGTGCTAGGTTGTGAATCGTTCTTTTTTTCATGACATGTGTGGAGTTCAGAGAGTTGGCTATCTTGCAGTTTACGTTCGGTTTCTGTTTCTGGTTCACTCAGAGTTTCATTTTCAGAACCCAACCATGGTTTTCTTCATCGTATTCTTCCAAGGTAGCCATTATGTTAAAGTCCATGGGCTCTATGTTATTGTTTGTATTTCTGTTTTCTGACGCTGGCTCTCCTAAGGATGGGTCGTTATTAATAATGAAAGAATCTAGGTCTGTGTGTACAGAGTATAATGGTGAATTTTCAGGTTTCTCGGGGCTACTGACTAGGAATTTCATCTGGGACTCTCTATACAGTCTTCTAAGTTGGCCAAATATAGGGATAGTGGCATATGAGCCATCCATCTACATCGTTCCTTGTAGTTTGGCTCCCCATGATCTTGACAATAGCATGCCATACTTGGGTGGCACATCTGCCACCACAACATCCATGACCATACATTTAGCTGGAATCTGGGTGAGGCTTACACACAAGTCTTTGATTAGACTTAGGCATTTTACTCTGCTAGAGTCAAACGAATACAAATCTTTGTAAGGGTGGGTTATCTCTAGGCCTAATATTTCCATCACCACCTTAGGCATTAAATTGTGTGATGCTCCAGAATCATGCATGGCATTGTGGAGTATTTTGTCATGAATGTTGAGACTGATATAAAAAGGTTGAACTACCCCTTCCTGAAACTTTCCCTCAATCTTTGGACCAAACAGGAGGGCAGGTTGATCATCACTCAAATTCATCGTGTTGTTGTTTTCCCCCAAATTCAACGCTTTCAAAATTTGGCCTTTATATACAGCCTGAGTGGCCAGCTCAGATAATGGTACAGAGATTTTGATTTTTGCAATCTCACTCTCTAAATTGAAATTGGACTGGGTCTTTGGAGTGCTTAACTCTGTTTTATTTGCTACTGCCTTAGTAGCTGAATCAATTTGTGATTTCTCACTATGTACAGAGTCAGGAATCATTTTATCAGGAGCACTAACTGCGGTGCTAGTGCTGCTGGCTGGTTGGCTTTGTTTTTCAGTGTCTTGGTTGTCTCTTTCTTTGTTTTTCCCAGAACTTTCAGCTGCTAATTTGCTATTTACAACAGATGCTTTAGAAGTTTTATCATGTATTTTCTTGATGGTAACCTCAGGAGTCCCAGTTTTGGAATTTTATTGGTTCTTTTTGCTCCTAAGTTCATATTTTTCTCTGACCTGCATCATGGCATTTTCAAATCCTAATCTGTAATCCTCGGATTCGAACCACTCTTCCTCCCAATAAGAAGGTGAGGGATGGTCTTCCTCTGAGTCATGGTTATGGATTGAGTCTTATGTTTCAAACATGTTTATCACATTCCCTTCAGACTCCTCTATGATTCCCTCATCTTCATCTAAATTTTTTTGGAAAGGGGGAATAACTTGCTGATCTGATTCTTTCTGTCTGTTGGGCGTGTTATTGTTTCTTCTAAAGTTCTGGTTCTGATTTTGGTTCTAGTTTATGTTCTGATTGCTAACTGTGACAACCATTTTTTCCATCATTTGATGTAGCTTATCCACGTTTTTAGATAATCTATCATAATTTGGGTCTGAAGTGGAAGCTACAGTGTCATCCCTATATGTTACCCTCTTCTTAGATCTCAGTCTTTCTCTTTTCTCAATCAGGTTTGCCTCTATGTTCACTGCTCCTTTCTGCATGTCCTCCAATGTGTTATACTCTTTATCTCTAAGCTCATAGGCCATGTCAGCATCAAACACATTAGGGTATTTGGCCAGGGCCATACCTTGAGGAGGTTTCATGTGTGGAGGGAGAGAATTGTAAATGCTGTTGAATCTAGTGGTGTAATCATGGACACTCTCTCCCACATTTCGTTTAAGGCTCGTGTATTCTGCTAGGAGTTGGCGAGGGTTTGCCCTAGTTACCCATTTGTTGATGAAAGTATGATATAATGCAGGAAGATCTTGGATACTGCCAGGAGGTAAGCTTTTAAACCATTTCTTTACATCACCCCCTAAGCTTTGGGAAAAAATTCTCATTTTGATTGTTTCATCATCAATTTCCATATAGTCAAAATAATCCTCCATCTTATCTACATGTTGCTGGGCTGTGATGGATTCTTTAGCAGTGAAGTGTGGGATTTTTGACTGATAATCATTGGGTAAGGGTAACAAGGGTTGAGGTAAAACCAGAGGTGCATACCAAGCTGTCATGATAATGTTTTGATGAGGTATAGGGTTAACTTGAGCAGCTGGTATATGGATGACAGGGATATTAGGACCAGCAGAAATTTGTTGTGCAGATCTAGGGTGGGAGAGCCCCAAGTTTTGAATGAAATGGATATCAGGTGGTGTAGATGGAGTGGTTCCTTTGTCCCTAGTTTGTTGTCCACTATGAGATGGTGAACTGTGAAACTTAGGGTCTGGCTGGTCTAGATGATCGAATGACCTAGTTCTTGGTAGCCTATTAGGTAGGTCTAGGTCAGGGGGGAAATGTGATAGAGCTGCTAGGTCTTCTGGTGCAGAATTAGCTCTATGAATGTGACTGGAAATAGTTGGTCTTTTAGGTGTAGGATCTCTCTTGAGGATACTCTCTGGATTGTCAACTATTTCAGGTGGGTCAGGGTTGGGATAAGCTCTTGTGTGAATGGTTATAAAAGCCAGAATGATGTTTCTTAACCAAGCAGCTTAACCCTACTCGTTACTTTTACAGTGGTTGATGTTGTTATGAAGGCAGGTCTCCCAGTGGAGTCTTATGTGAAACCAAGATAACCAGGAGGCCTGCTGATCACCAGTGGAGTCTTTGATCTTTTAGGAACTATGGAGTCGCCAGGTGGAAGTTTTAGGATATGTCTAAGGGGTCACATTGTACACCATAGTGCTCAGTCACTATCACCTTTCAGGGATAACCTCAGAACACAACAAACTCTAAGCAGAGATCGACTGGGAGGGAATTTACCAGATATGTCACCTCCAAAGGAGGATGAGATCCGGAGGCTACCTGGCCCTGTCCAGGCTCTGTCTAAGAGTATAAGAGAACACAACGAATGATACTGAGGCTGTCCGAGAAGAGGTGTGACTATCAGCCAACCTAACCAGAGATGGTGGGTTTTGAATGCCTAGGGATGTTCAAAGTGAAATGCACTTAATGTTCCCCAGCGAAGTCGCCATTATGTTGGGGTTCCCATGTTTTGTCCAGGTTGGAAAGACCAAAAGATGAGACAACATAGAACCACTTTCAGACCTTAGGATCTAGCCCTCCTAGGTCCAGAGAGGGATCTCTCTGTATGAGACAAAGCGTATGTATTTGAAGCTCTAAGTTATGATTTTAGGCTAGTTATATGCATAGGGTTTGTTTATCTGATTAAGATTTTGGTTGTTGGAATCAGGAAGGAAGAGTTCATCATGAGACATGACTGGGCAAAGAAGAATTTAGGCAAAGGAGAGATAATCCAGAGAAAATCAAGTCCAGTGGGTAATGGAGTCAAGAAAGGATTTACTTGCTATCAACATGCAAGCTTTTAGTTGGGCTAGTCATCTAAAGCCTTGGATCCTAAAGTGATAGGGTGGTATGGAACATTAAGGACTGAGAGTCAAGGGGGGAGAACCAACTAATCCCATCTATAGATCAGGTCAGAGGTCATTTAACTCCAGACCTGCTTGGACAAAATCAGAGGCAGCACAAGGGAACTTGGAAAGGCTTAATCAGAATGGAAAGATCCTAGTGAGGCAGATACAGGGTTCTAGACCTCCCAGTGTTCTCAACATATTCCATTAAATCCTAACAAGAACATCTAAAACTGGTTCCGTTAATTCATAGATCAGCTAGTAGGCAACAACATCCACTACACTGGTTAAATCAATTGGAATAAAACTATAGATAAACACATTAAGCATAAAACATAAAGGGCTGGGAGAGTAGCAACATAAGGCACCTAACAAGGGTGAATATTATGCCAAATTTCTGATGCGAGCCAGATGAAATGAAATGAAATGGAAATAAACACAGAGATAGAAAAACATCACCACAACTTTAGATCAGGATCCAATGAAATGTGCTTATCATATTAAACATCAACACCAATCAGGTACAACATAGCCAATAGCTTGGTCATTCAGTCTGAATACATCTTCCTCAGCCTATCTTACAACTATACACATAGAACTTATCTCAAGAGAAACTGCTTGCACCTCTCTGTTATCTCATCAACAACCTTTACAATATTTTCTCATGAGCTTTTATAGTTGAAGAGAAGAAGAAGAGGTAGGTGGAAAATTAAATGCTGTATTAAATACTTGAAAAGGAAGAGGGTCGAAGCCCATTCTGTTTAGGTTCTAAGCATTTAATCCCTGGCATTTTTTATGAAAGAATGATCTTCTTCAGATTTACCTTACTTCTAATATGACTTTGATGCATTTCGGCTACGGTGCTTTGTTGTACTTGTGATAAATAAACAAAAGGCAAATGAACCACTGAGAAGGCTGCTACATAAATGCTCAGATAATTTCGAATTGTTGTTAGGGTGGAAATTCCTTCAGGGACATGAGGTATATTAAAAGCTGTATGGATGCCTTGTACTTTATGAGGAAAACCATTATGCTGGGGAATGAATCCTGATGTTACCTTTTACTTGTGCTCAGGACCCTTTGATCGATCCTTGCGGTCTTCAAACTGGTGCTTTGCTTCTTAACCGCTGATTTAAGGCTCAAGATATTCATTAGCGTGCCTTAATCTCCTTTTCTTTATACTGGAACACTCTGCCGCTTCATCTCTGCCTCTGACAGGTTAGCTCGAGCTTTTAATGGTGTTGGAAGGTTTTCTACAAAGTCTAAACCCTATTATTTTTAATGAACGTCCTGTCTTCACCTTCTTGGGCCTTTTCTCATAAATTCAGCCGCTGTAGATGATATTCCATGATTTCTCTATCACTGTAACAGAGGCTACGCATTATGGCAGTCTTTTATCATTTCCAACCCTGCAAAACATGAAAACTGTGAAGAAAACAATGGATGGGGTGGTAGATGATGTGGATAATGAGCATGATTGTGCAGATGATGAGATGGAGGGAGAAAATCGCAGAGAAATGGTGAAAAAATGCTACGGTGAAGGTTAGCGGTCTGCAGAGTGAAATATGGATGAAAACCTTAAAAACATGAAAAGAGCCAATTTTATGTAATGAAATGGCGATTGTATGATGAATGCACGTGGGGGTGACGTGGCGAAGATTGGGCAGTCGCGGAATAGTCAATGGCGGGTAATTAGATCTGGACCGTCGATCATGGTGGAGATCGACGGCAGAGGGCGACAGACAGTGGGCCAGTAGGTGCGATGAACGAGGGTTAAGCAGTGCGCAGCTTTGACGAATGATAACCATCGAATGGGCGGTTGGAGATTGAACGAGTATTACACATATCGCTCCGCGGCTTGGTCCGAAAGATAATGCGCGATGGGATGGTGGTTTTTCCTTCGTACAAAGGACACGCGGCGACAACTGTATGGAATCGCTGGGCATTGGAGAGAAACTGCCCGCTGCACATAAGCGGTGCGATGGAAACCGACGGGTTTGGAATAGTGCACGGGCGGGGGCCACCAGTGGGAGAAATATGGGCCATCAGATCTTCGTGAAAATGGACGGTGACGACGCGGTGTGGGAGATGAACCGGGAAACAAGGAGAGCTGCAGATTAAATGATGGCCATCCGATCTGTCTAGATCGACAATTGAGGGTGTGCCCGATGAACAAATACGTTGAGCGCCCTTAAGTGTTGGGGCTTGGTCACAGCGCTGGGTTTTGTGGAAGGTAAAGGAGCGCGGGGCTATCAGAAGAGGGGATAGGCCTGATATAAGGTTCAGAGTGGGTTTTTAAGCCTTTTTAATGCATTTTGAAGCCTTATAAGGGTAACGATAGGAAGATAAATAGCGAATCAGGCTAAACCGGGGACATGGGTAGAATTTGAGGGGGATTTTTGGGGATTTACAGGAGAAATAGAGGAAACAAGGGGACTTTGACAAGGGGGGCAAGGGATTAAAATGAGGGAATTTGCAGGGATATAAGGGGGAAAACAGGCCCTTTGGGAAATGGATCAGCAGGGGGAAACCATTTTAGTCATAGCACAAAGAGACTTCAAGGAGGATGGGTTTTCAGGGGAAAGGCATTCCTTGAAGGCTCCAAAACAATCTAGCCCCCAACTTGCTTGTCAAGAATTTCATAGGGGGGCTAACAAAATGAAATCATGAAAATGTACAAACACTATGATCTAAGAAGCAAAGGGAACATAGATAATCCAAATGACAAAAACACTAGCTCTGCTGTTAGGAAAAATACAGAAAATCAGCATAAGAAAGCAGTAGAGAAAACCCACATCTTGGCTAAGAAAACAGATTTAAACAAAGGGAAAAAGAGTCAGCCAAAGGAGGAACAGAGTTGCCCTAGTACTTCTACTAGTGGCCCTGTTAAAACAACCCAGATTGACACTCCTGATAAAACTTAGCAAGTCAAAATTGCTAAAAGAAACATAAGTGAGAAAATAGATGTAAATACAACAAAATAAATAGTTCCTTTCAGCCTTGAGGGAGAGATTGCAAAGATTAAAATTAACATACATCTGGCTGAATTAGTAATAAGCCAGAGCTGTTGTTTGGTCCTAAAATTGAAGGAAAATATCCAGAAGGGGATGTGCCTCCATTCTATGTCAGTCTAAACATACATGACAAAATTTTACACAATGCCATGCTGGATTCGGGAGCATCACACAACCTTATGCCTAAAGCAGTAATGGAAAGCCTAGGTTTAGAGATTACTAGACCATATAAAGGTTTGTATTCCTTTGATTCCAGAAGGGTCCAATGCTTGGGGTTGATTAAATATTTTTGTGTTAAATTGTCTCAAATTCCTGCCAAGAATCTTGTAATGGATGTAGTAGTAGCTGACATTCCCCCAAAATACGGTATGCTCTTATCTAGATCATGGGGAGCTAAGATTCAGGGCACCCTTCAAATGGATATGTCTTATCCCACCATACCAGTGTTTGGTCAAACCAGAAGATTATATAGGGAAACCCTCATGAAATACATGGTGAGAAGCAAGGACAAACCTCACAACACTCCTGTTTATTCCACCCATTCAGATCTAGATTCTTTTATTTTATACAATGAAGATGAAGTCACCCAAACAAAGGAAGAAAATGAGCAGGACATTAGTGCACCAGAGCATTCAGAATTGTCTTCCTCTCAACCTCTAGATATCTCAACCTTTAGCAGCCTAGAGCAACGCAAAACAAATGAGAATGAAACAGAAACACTTTGGAGAATGAGATTTGATGGCTCTTGCAGCAAAAATAGTGCAGGGGCTGGTGTATGGATACACAACACAAACAAAGGAAATTCTTGCAAATTAGATTTTTCATGCACTAACAACATTACAGAATATGAAGCCCTTCTCCTAGGTCTGCACACACTCAAAGATTTAAAGGCCAAAAAGATATCATTGTAGGGAGATTCTGAGTTAATCATCAGAAACATCAAAGGGGAATATTCAACCAAAAACCCCAGACTCATAGAATATAGAAACACTGTGTTAGATCTCCTGAAAACCTTTGAAAAATATGAGCTTATGTTCACACCAAGAACCCAAAATCACCTGGAAAACAAACCGGATTTTACTTCTAGTAATTGAAAACTACCACAAATCGATGAGCAGTTCATTATAAAGGTGAAAAACAGACCAAAAGTGCCTAATAACGAAGATCATTGGTAGGTATTTGACAATGATAAACATATAGAAGATTTCCTGCAGTCAAAGAATGAGTTTTCCTCAGCATCACCAAGTTCCAGCCATGAAAAAGAATGTTTAAAAAACGAACCAACTCCTCAAACATAGTCCTCTTTTCCTTCTGATATAAATCAGTTTGATCATCTTTTCAAAACAAAATTATCTGATGGTCCAAACCAAAAGGACCTCGAAGTTCTAGAATGCAAAGGTGATACCATACCCAAAGGCCTTGCCCCATTAGAACAACTATTTGATTTCAATGATGTGGCTAAGGAACCAAAGGCAAAAACCATGGAAACTAATGTGGAAGAGCACAAAATAGGTAGCCCGACTGAGCCTAAAATGATTAAGTTCTCTAACATCCTTCCAGCCCACATCAAACAACAATACATAGCACTCTTCAAAGAGTTTATAGATGTTTTTGCATGGGACTATAAAGATTTGAAATCATATGACACTAACATCATTCAACACAAGATCCCTCTTAAGGAAAATCAGAAACCTTTCAAACATAAATTAAGGAGGATAAACCATGTTTTATTGCCTGCAATAGAGAAGGAAATTAGGAAGATGTATGATGCAGGGATCATTTTTCCTCTCAGATACTCAAACTGGGTTTCCAATCTAGTATCTGTCAGGAAGAAAACAGGGGAGATCAGGCTATGTATTGACTTCAGGAACCTTAATAGAGCCTCTCTAAAAGATAACTACCCCTTGCCAAAAATGGATCACGTTATTCAAAGGGTAGTCGAGTAAAAAAGAATATCATTATTACATGGGTTCTCGGGTTATAATCAAGTGTTAGTCCTCCCAAGTGATCAGCATAAAACAAAATTTACCACACCCCGGGGGACATTCATGTACGTCAAAATGCCATTTGGTTTGATGAATGCAAGGGCCACCTTCCAGAGGGCCATGGACATAACCTTCTCAGAAGACATAGGCTACTTCATAATCATTTACCTTGATGATATTATTGTTTTGCTCCAAGACTCATGAAGAACATTTGGAACATTTAAGGAAAATTTTCGAGAAATGTAGAAGGTTTGGCTTGTCTTTAAATCCCAAAAGACACTCTTTGGCCTCCAAGAAGGAAATCTTCTTGGTCACATAATCTATGAAGAAGGGATCAAAATAGATCCTAAAAGAATTGATGGCATATTGAATATCAACCACCCTATAAATCTCAAAGAATTACAATCTTTCATTGGAAAGATCAATTTTTTGAGGAGGTTCATCCCCAACCTTGGCTGAGCTATTAAGAAACATCACTAACATGCTCAGGAAAGAAGTAGGTGTTAAATGGACAATGCAAGCTAAACAGTCATTCAAACTGGTAAAGCAAGCCCTTACTCAAGCACCAGTCCTTATCAGTCCCGATTTCACCAAAGATTTCTATATTTTTTCCTTTGCATCTGAACATACAATAGCTGCAGTTTTGTTGCAAAAGAATAACTTGGGAAAAGAACAACCTATATCCTTCTTCAGTAAAGCCTTAAGAGATGCCCCACTGAAATACAATATCATGGATAAGCAAGCCTTAGCACTTGTAAAAGCATTAAAAGACTTTAGGGTGTACATTCTGCATTCACATATCATTGCCTTTGTGCCACACACCGTAGTCAAAGACATTCTAAGTCAGGACCCTGATGGTAAAAGGGGAAAGTGGATTGCCACTATCCTTGAATATGACTTAGAAATCAGGCCTACTAAACTCATCAAGGGACAAGGATTAGCAAAACTCATGGCTGAGTCTAACTTCAAAGCTCTAGATATGAATATGGTTGATGCCTTGGAAGAAATAGAAGAGTTCCCAACACCATTTACTGAAGAAACATTCATGAACTCTCCATGGTATGCTGATATCATTTATGTGTTGCTTTACATAAATGCTCCTCCTTTGTGAAAAAAAAAAGCCAAATTTGTAAAACAGAAGGATTTAAATTATTGTATGATAGATGGAGTTTTATATTGGAAAAATGTTGTTGGGATACTACTAAAATGTTTACTTGAGAATAATGCAGGAAAAAGCATGCGTGAAATGCATGAAGGATAATGTGGAGGGCACTTAAATTGGAAGACCACAGCAAACAAAATCCTCAGATCTGGTTACTATTGGCCCACCCTTTTCCCGGACACCCACAAACTAGTAATGTCTTGTTACAAATGCCAAATTTTTGATGGTAGAAGAAAGTTCTTGCCCTTACCCTTGAAACCCATTAGTGTTGAAGCACCCTTCCAACAGTGGGGTTTAGACTTTATAGGAGAAATCCGTCCATCCTCCTCAACCAAGCACAAATGGATCCTCATAGCCACTGATTATTTGACCAAATGGATAGAGGCCATACCCACTAGGAATGCTACTGACTTTGTCATTATTAAATTCCTTGGGACCAACATATTGTCCAGATTTGGATGTCCTAGAAAAATAATCACAAAAAACGTTGTTGCCTTTAAATCCAAGAGGATGGTTGATTTCTACCATAAATACTAGATCACCTTGGGCCACTCCACTGCCTATTACCCCCAAGGAAATGGAATTGATGAATCCTCCAACAAGAGCCTGATCAACATCATCAAAAATTTGTTGGAGCAGAACCAAAAAGCATGGCATAGTAAGCTTTTTCATGCCTTGTGGGTTGAAAGGTTAACGACCAAAAAGTCAATCAACATGTCCCCTTATCACCTGGTCTATGGCATGGATGCTATTTTACCAACATATTTGGGAGTTCCAGTCATGAAACTCCTTCAGGAAGTGCAATTTGAAGAAAATGATATGTAGAGAAGGATCAATCAGACCATCCATTTGCAGCAGACCAGAGAGGAATTTTACCAGAGAACTCAAACAGTCCAAGAAAACATCAAAAGGTTATTTGAAAAAAGGACTAAAGCAAATGACTTCCAATTTGGGAATGTGGTCCTCAAATGGGATTCAAGGAGGGAAGAGAAAGGAAAACATGGTAAGTTTGAAAATCTGTGGAAAGGGCCCTACATTATTCATTCCATAAGAGGGCATAATGCATTTTTCCTGCAAGAACTGAATGGTGAAGAAGTGTTGGGAGGTCCTGTCAGTGGTAGGATGTTTAAACACTATTTCTGTCAAGAGTCTTAGCTTTAGAAGCTTTTATCCATTGTACATACCATTTTCATAAAGAAAAATAGAAAGAAAAATACAAATACAATATATAAAAAAAAAGGGCATAAATAAAACAAGAAAGGTATAGCCCCATACCAAAAAGAAAGAAAATATGAAAGTGTGCAAGCTCAAATGCCACTACTTCAAGGAGCACTACTATCCAATCATACAACCTAAGCATGATTGGGAATATTTCAATTTACTACTGATAGGATAGTGAAGAAGATTTTCCAAAATGTTTAATCTTGGCTTATCAGTAGAACAGATTAGGATAAAAGAAAGAAAGGTTCAAACATGCTGAAAATCTGAACCTAGAATCATAGGAAAATATGGCTCTAATTCTCTCAAAACTTGAGCCAAAGGGAAGAAAGAGAACTGGTTCTAACATGCTCAAAACTTGAAACCATCAAAGAAGAAAAAAAAACAACTCTAACAAGATCAAAACCAGAGCTGAAATGAAGAAAGAAAGATGACTCTAAAAAGCTCGAAATCTGAGTCACAACAAGAAGGAAGAATGTTTTTGAATTCCAGATCTTTAAACCTTCCAAGTTTTGTTTTAATTTCTGCTAGTTTCAGTTCATGTGTAGCTTTCCTTTATGCCATGGACCCACAGAAAATTAGACAGTCTAATCCTGGTTTGGATGTATTTAAATTTCTGTTTTGGAATATAGAGAATGAAATTTGTCAGACAGTCTAATCTCGATAGATATTAGATTAGGTAGAGACACTTATGAGTTCACCTGCTTAATCTGAACTCATGGAGAAATAAGGGTAGCATTAGGTAGGTTTATTTTTCTGTTTACAGAATAAAATGTTGGAAAAGAGTTTTTCAGTCCAAGTGCACTCAAAGGAAGAAAAAATTCTAGGATAGTAGGAATGGGTAGGTAGAGATGTTGTTTTGAAGAATGATAGTTTTTTTAGGTTAATGCAAAAGTTATCAGATCAAAAAAAGATCAATCAAGGAAAGAAGAACTGCTGCCCAATGGAAAGGCACTGGTCTACAAAATATAGAGATTACTGAGATTCTGGACACCTAAAGGGCAAGCTGTCCTCCCCAAGTGGAGCCACTGTTAGCCACCTATAAATTTTGATATACCTAGTGGTGGCTAAATTTGTTTTCAAGCCTTCAAGAGATTCATTTCCTTTGAAAATATATCATCCTTGAAGTCTTATGTTTGTCCTATCCTGGAGGTTCATCTTCACTGCTGTTTCCATCTTAAAGCCATGCTGATTCACCAAAGAAAGTTGTTCCAAAGGCCACTGAAACTGCCCATGTCCACTTATTTCCCTTCATTTTCATAAAGCCTTCTTTTCATCTTTTGACCCTCCATTTCCCTTTAAAAGCCTCCAAAATCCCTTTAAACCTCTAAAAATCCCTTTTATAGGTTTAAAACACCCCTTTTCCCCTTTACCGAAAGCCAAAAACGCCTTGAAAAACATTCATTTTTGGCCTAAAAACCCATTTTTACACTAAGGCCTTAAGCCCCTTTCAGCCTTAGCCCTGGCTCCTTTTCCACATGTGAACCGAAGCCATAAACAGGTGCTAGCCCTTATCGCTAATCATAATCAGAGATTCCTTTTCCTAAATTTTCCTTTATTATTCTGATGCGATGATCCCCTTCTCCTCCGATCGCCGATTTAATACTAACCGTTGAATCCACAAGAACCAATGGCCAGGATTCATTGTGCTTCGCCCATAGCCCTCCTTCATCTCCCCGCCGATTAAATCTTGACAGTCAATCATCCTTCAGATCGAACGGGCAGCGCTTAATCGCGCATCGCAAATCCAAAGTCCTGTTCGCTTTTCGCCTCCGATGTGTGATCCCTGATTTAATCCCATCCATTCATTCTGCCAGATCCAACGGCCAGCGTTTCATTGCATCACGCCCTTCCATCACGTGAGCCTCCACTATCCTGATCTTCGATTTAATCTCCACCGTTAATCTCTCTTCAGATCGGATGGCCCATGTCGCATTGCTCCATCGCATCGACAAAACACAAAGACTTAGTCCCTTTTCCTTGTCTCCTCCGATGCCAATTCCCGATTTAATCTCAACCGTCGAATCCACAAGAACCGACGGCTAAGATCGTATCGTGCTCCATTCATAAGCCCTTCATGATTGACCCATCTTTAATCTCTACCGTTTATCTCTATCATGATCTGACGGCCCTCATTTAACTCGCCTATATTTTCCTCTGTACTCTTAGTCCCACCACCAACGCCACCATTTCCTCTCATTTTCACCTTTTTCCTATGTATTTGCCCATGCATAAACTTTTAAATTTTAACACTAAAGGTCATTTTTTCCTCCTATTCTATTTAAACCTTGGTATTGCATCATGAAACCTTTCTCCACCATAGGCCCCGCATACACTTTACCCCGCAGCTCTTCATCCATCGCGTTCAACCCGCATCGTTGGATCTGGAGCCTCCAATCCAACGGTCGACGATCAATCTCGCGTAATTTTTTAGTTTTTCCCATAGTGTGCAACTTTTACGCGATAAAGGTGGTTTTAGAAATCCACGTGTCAAACACTAACCTATATCGCGTTCCAAAAGCTAAAACCGCCTCCCCCCCATTTCATTTTGCGAAAACCATTGCCAGTTTTCCACCATACTGCCTACCCTCCCCCACAACATAATTTTCACTTTAAATCACAGTCGTAGATCATCCTGATCTAACGACCCACATTATATCGTGACTTCATTCACCTACCATTTCACCGATCTCCCAAATGACTTCATTAACCAATCTCCACCGTTGATCATCCTGATCTAACGTTCCACGTTCATCCTCGTGCCCAAAACTCCAAAGCACCTAGTTAGCTGCTCTACCAGGTTTTTCATCCATTTTCCGCTGCAATCACATTCTTCCTCACTGCTCCTCCGCCACCCCAAAGCCTCTGCAAGTAGTCTAACCAAGCTCACATGGATTTCTTAACATGTTTATCGTATGTTTGCAGGTTTTTTAATGGCTGATGAAGGAATTAATGTTTTACAGTCACAAAGGGGACACAAAGGTTCAGATGGCAATCTCAGGGCCACAAATCAATGTCAAAGGGTATCAGTACAGAAGCAGATTGAGAAATAAAGCAAAGTTAAAACATAAAAAGAGTTAAAACAGGTTGAAGTACAAAGAGACAGAGCAGTTATTAGTGCAGAATGTTGACTGACACAGACGTAGTCCATCTCCATGCTCAAAGGCCTACCAAGCAGTTATTACACCAAAGAAGCTACTAAAAACCGTCAGAAGCAGTTATTTAGAAGTATGGGAGTCCTCATAGCCCATTATTCACTTAACTCACACCAAGAAGATAACAATACCACTCCAGATGGTTTTTCCTCTCAAGGACACCCTGTGGGTGATTTCTATCATATCAAAATGGTCTCAACAAGCTACAAAGTTATTGATCCTATCCAAAATTCAATGTAATGTTTATGACACAGAATGGGGCATTCAAATGCTCTCTCCTATCTCTGAATGATCATTTAAAACTTTCCTCACCTACTTTTCCTCTTTTTTCCTATAAAGACTCTTCGAAGTCTCATTGTAAAATTTTGGAATTTTGTGAATTCTAAAGTAATACATATTGCTGCTTTGAAGAAGAATTGGTGTTCTGAAAGAGTGTGGAAGTCTCTGTGTTTTCTGTTGATGAAGGAGGCTGGACCATTGGATCCCTGAGCCTGGTTATGGTGAAGTAATCTCTATTTTTAATGTTATTTCCCATTTATCACTCTGTTCCATTATGATTTGACTTACAGTAGAATAAAAGGTTTAGGCAGAGAAATGTACCTTAGAAGCACCTCTGACCTATTTATCCTTCACCGTTTATATGTTTTATGCTACTAAATTATGACAGGGTAGTATAACAACTCTCTTAAATAATCAGTTCATTTTATTTCATAAATAGTTAATTCAGTTGTGTCAAATATTGTTTGGGTGTTCCCTCTTTCTTTACCACTGAATATTGTGTCTAAAATCTCCCTTTGATTATTAATGCTTGCAGTTTGATAGTGAGGTATGTTTCAATCATAACCTCTGTTTCTTATTGTAATTATTGTGTTCAAGGTCTCTATAATTGCATTCCTAGATGTCTAAGGTGTTCCCTCTTCTTTGAGTGCAATTGTATGTCTTTGTTGATTGAGCCTTCAACAGTAAACTTGTAGGAGGAAATAGGGCGTTCCCCGAATCCTACAATTTATTAAAAGAATGTTTAGTCTGCATTTCTCTTTCCTTTGAGTGTTTACATGGATTAGGTCCAAGCAGTGAGCTTACTGGAGGAAATAGGGTGTTCCCCGAATCTTTTAAGCCATTGTGAAAGGGTTTAGTCTGATTTTTTACTCTTAGTCCTTAATGTTCATCCCATTTCACCTATATTATTCAACAGGTCCTTGACCAAGTTAGATTTTCCCTTTGGTTTCCCTTCCTTCTCAGTCAGAAATTTTGGGATTTTCACATGACTCCATTTCCCAATGGCTTGTAGATTCCATGCTTTATCTATACCACATGAAATGCATTTGTGCAACCAAACAAAAAAAACAAACAACGCCTCACATCATAACTAGCCTGAAATCAACTACTAAAGCCTTCAAGACATATCATTATAACAACATAGAGAGATCCCTCTCTGGATCCAGGAGGGCTAGATTTTGAGATCCCAAAGCGGTTTTGATGTTGTCTTGTCTTTTGGTTAGCCAATCTACCAAAACACAGGAACCCCAACAGTATCATTGAGGGGTGGTAAATGGTTTTTCCTGAGCGGATGTGATCCTATGAGGAACGAATGCGTGGAGGAGAGATAATGAGGAAATACTGCCTATATTTCAAATCCGAAAATGATTGAGGATTGCACCATTAAATTTGCGATATGGCTTGTGAGTCATTGTATCGGGTGGAGGGAGTGTGAATAGTCCAGATTTATTGATGAAGTTTCTAGGTAAATGGGCATGGGGTCCAGGGTCTTTTATGCTGCGGGGTTAATTCTATTACGTTAAAACATAGTTTAAAAGTAAAATCTAATGTTTTGACGAGATTGGCAGGTAGTGGTTTTACACGGAAAATGGCTTATTTATAGGTGTAATGCAACCTTATGGTGGGTTTTAATAAACTATATGTTTTATCCTATGGGGGAGCGAAATATATGTCACATGGGCAATTAGAACCATAGGATAACATAAAAATATGTGTTGGGACTTTATTTAATATAAGGGATTTAATATATTATGGGGTAGGGTATTATAAGGAATTAATAAATTAAATTAAAGTTAATATGAAATTGGTAGAATGAGAGGGCTTACAAAATACCCTATGTAAAGTGTGTTTTAAGTGTTTGGGCGCAATGGTGGCCCCATTTTAAACATTTGACACTTAATACTTAGGATAAATAGAATTTTATGGGTTTTTTGAATATTTTTGTATGAAATGAAATTAGTTAAAGGGGTTTTTAGTTTTCCTAAGAAAAAAATATGTTTTAATTTAGGAAAAGGGATTTTATATTAGGAAAATGGTCATAATGTTGAGGAAAAGGGTTTTTTATGAAGGGGAAAGGTTTTAATGAGGTAGAATCCAATTCTTTGATGCCAATCAGTCATTAAGACGTGGGTGTGGTCCCACCAGAAGTCAAAGAAATGCTCCGAGTCTTTATAATTGAAGAATTTTAGTACTAGAACACATTGTGGGGAGGGAAATTAGTAATATGCTAGATGGTGTTTATCCATGCCTTGTAAAACGACTTTATTCCTACCCATCATTTATTCTACCATTTTTCTGATTTATTTGCATGGGTGACTTTGACCTTGCAAACCCTAATCTATTTTCTTTTTAAAACATGAAACTATCTAATTCTAATCTTATTCCATCCAAGGGCTCAGATTAAACTGTTGAGCCCTTCATTCATTCTCTAACTATCTACTGATTTTCCAAGATTATACTATTTGGAAGGATCTTTATTCTCTATCTATAAACATGAAATTTAAAACATGAAAAAGTTAAGATTAAACTATTTAACTCATCATGAATTATGGCATTTTGAACAAGCTGCACATAATCATTTATTTGTAGTAAGAAGTAACTAGTAGTGGCATTTTGACTTGCATCATTTTCATGTCTTATTCTTATCTCTTTTTTGTGTTTAGGGTCCATTTTTTATATTTTTTTATCTTTTTCTTTTCAAGTCCTTTGATTTTTCTTTTAGGACATTTTACCTTCTTTTCATTTTTTGTTATTTTCAATTATGGGAAAAAAACTTGGAGAAAGCAAGGTATGTACATATTTACAAGATTTATCAAAGTCAATTCAAAAATTATGAACCGTATTATTATAGGACCCTAATAGTGTGGTCGATCCATTCAGGGTCTACGATTATGCTTCAATGTTTAGTTTAGTGTTGTTGAGCAGCTGTGCATGCCATCTTGCAAGGGAATTTCATGATTGATAATTCTGCCATGTATTACTTTTAGATAATAATATAAATAAGAGATGCACCTTTCTTTCCAGGTCCAGTTTGTTTTGTGTTTCGCTTCTCAGATTTTCATTTAGAACACTGAAATGTTCCGGATCTATTAATTATTTAATTGTTTGGGATCTTAAATTGTTATCAATGATGTGCATCTTGCCAGCTTGAGGATTATTATCGTTGGATCATATTTTTTTTACATTTATTGTCGTAACTTTGGTGGTGTTTATTTTCACCCTAGTCGGCATTTTCCTATCTTTGGTTATACCAATTTTCACCCTGGATTGGTCGATTATTAATTTTATTTGATTCAAAGGGGAAATTTGAGATTGTATCTGGGATTTTCATACTATATCTGTTGATCAATTGCTCAAAATTATGCTAAAAAATGAAAGTTGTCGACATGGTGTGGAAAACGACCGCGTAGATCTCGTCGTTTTGAATCCGGTGCAACTCGTTTCACGGAAAATCGACACCATATGCTCCCATAAACATGTTCTGTCCACGTTGTCAAACACACAATTAAAAAAAAAAATGCAGAATAGCCCAGTCAATAGTCTGTATAGCTGACTGGGCATGGCCATGTGGCATTTTGACCAGTCAAATGGAATATTCCTGGTGAATGATATAGTGCTAAGTGGTGCATTTTCATTTGGTTGATTGTGGCGTGATTTGATTGGTTTCATTATGGCCAATCACAGGGTGCTACATGCCCAAGCAAGGGGCTGCCACGTGGTAGTCCGAGGGCCAGCAAAATTTATGTTGAAGTCCGAGCGGAGCGGGCGAGGGTTGAACCTGCGACCTCCAAACTCTAAGCACCAAACTTTTGCCACCACACCATCATGTGATTTCTTAACATATAATGGTTTTCAAATAGTTTTTTTTTAATGTGGTTTCCCCCATGGGGGAGGGGGCCAGGGTCTATCCCCATCCCTAGTCACTGCTTGGGGGCATGACCATGGGCGAGAGGCTAGCTCGCCCCCCCCCCCCCCCCCCTCCCCAACTAATCTTAACCGCAACAACAAATTTCACTAATGACAACATGTGACATGCCGTGGAGACTGCCACCAGACCACTGTCCTGCTAGCTGCCCAACTCACTGAAACATTATATGCCATCCTCTCTACCCACATGTGACGTCATGAGCACTAACCATCGGCGGTGAGCTAACTATTTGACAAAATTTTATTAAAAAAATTATAAAATATGCCAACTGTAATGTTGATTTTTTCGGACTTTATGTGTTATTAGGCAAATTAATGCCCTAACAATTTCACCCAGTTTTTGGGCAAATTGGTGCTCGTTTTGCGGACTTCCGTGTGGATTTGTAGGTTCAGTGTCAGATTTGGTGGAGAATATGGAGTGAATAGTGCAAAATCTAAGGGAAGTCATAACTTGAAGAGTTTTTGACGAAATTCAAGGTAGAAAGAGGCTACAAATGCATTTTTGGGCATTATGGAGCTGATGGAACATGTTTGACAGTTATTTGAGCATTGTAAACATGTTTAGTCACACTTTTGAGCCTAATAGAAGTTGACCAAGCCCTTGGAAGTTGGACCAAGGAGATTTATCCCAGGCGGGGTGAACTCCTTCATCATGTGTTGTTGTGTTACTATTTATGGAGATGTTCATGTCTGTTAGATGTTGTTGTTCAATTTTTTGTTATGTTAATTTGCTCAATAGATTCACATAAAAACACATAAAAACACATAAAAACTCATGATTAACTTTAAATTTACCTCATAATCCTTAAGCACTTTGTTGATATTCTAAATTGGATCTTAGCACAATAAATACTAATATTACCATTCAGATCAAGTTGGTATCAGAGCACTAGGTTTACTTGTGCAAGGAGGATTTAATTGTTTTGCAAGTGTGTAAATGATTACAAGGTTGAAGCTCAAGAGAGGAGAATTTAAGCTTCTGGGTGCAGGTTCTCTACTTGGAGTAAGGTGAAGGATGGCACAGTTGCCACAATATCCACCACAAGATTCACCTCCAGTAGCAGTAGAAGCTTTAGTAAGCATGTCTCATGAAGGAGGAAATGATAACATGATAGAGGATGAGAAGGATTTTAGGAAGGCTTTCTTTGACATGACAGAGATGGTGAAGGTCCTCTATGAAGAGAGGAATATAAGGTTGCAAGGTGAAAGATTCAGTTCTCCAAGAGGAGAGGGTTCTCCTGGAGGAGGAGGTAATGGAAATGGTGATAAGCCACCATATACTCCACCATAATCCTGATCACCATATTCACCTTCATCTTCATCCTCTTCCACTACTACAACCCTTATACTCATCTATTAGGATATTTCGACACATAGGAAATAGGCTCCTTTTGTGTCACCTTTGTAAATCCTTCAATCCTATCCCAAGTTGTTCTTAAGGGGGGCTGTTAGGATATTCCGACACATAGGAAATAGTTAAGTATAACTTGGTCTAGTGTAGAGTTAGGTAAAGTGTGTTTCTTTACTATGTACATTTGTAACTTATAATTCGATGGTCACGATTTGTAGTGATCCGAAGGTTCACTCTCTTCTCAGTATTAATGACACTTGATTCGTGGCTTAACACTCGATTGGTCCATGATTTCTATTCAAAGAGCATGGAGGGTCATTTTTCTAGTAACTGTTTATGAGAGAAACATATGTAAACTTTCTTTTTATGTTAATAAATTTCCCGAAGTGGCCACGTTGGCTTAGGCCGTGGACTGTTTCCCTCTTCGAGGGTTTTAACCATGTGATATACTGGTGTACTAATTTGTGATATGTTTGCGAGTAGTTACCTTTGGTTTTTGATCTAAGGAACTTACCCTATAAATTCCTTCATGGTATCAGAGCTATTTTGAGGGCTGTATCCGTTGTTGATCCAGATGCGAAGCCGGTTTGACTACATGTGACTGTCTTTTTCTAGATATACTATTTTTGAACCTTTTTGGGCTTGGAGAATGGCTCTGTTGTGCCCGGAGCATTTTTTACAATGAGGAACCCCTTTTGTTTCATGTGAAAAGGTTTTTGGTTGCCCAAGTTATGTCATTTTAGATCTAGAGGTATAAAGTATCTGTTTTGCAGTTATATTTATTAATCATTTTGTTTATTTCGGTTTCCTCTGTTTATTTCAGTTTATATTTTTTCTATTGTCGTATCTATACCCTCTTCTCTATGTATGCTCTTTTCTCTGTGTTGTGTGCAATCTTGGCAAATTAGAATCAGGAAGACAAGATTTTTTTTTTTTGGCTACGTATGCTCTTCTCCCGCGTCTTTGTATGATCTTGGGAAATCAGAAATAAAAAAAAAGGGATAGTTGCCAGTAAGGCTAACTGAAAATCTAATGTTCTGCCTTAAGGGTTGTTTTGTGTTTTTTTGCAGGAAAAAGCATGCACACTGAAGAGTTAAAAAAAAAAAAACACCCTTCATTCTTTCAAACAATTACAGAATCCTTTTACTAGCTCACTTGGTGTAAAGTTAGTTTATGAGAATAGAGGTCTTGGGTTCAAGTCTCTTTCTAAATATTATTTTTCTAAAAGTATTTTTGTTAAAAAGGCAATATTTTTTTTTTTTAAGTAGAACTTCATCATCAAATTTCAAGCATTCCCGTAACTATTCAGCATCTACAACTCATTTTTTTTCAAAAGGCATAAATTCTTCGTCCGGAAGCCATTTTTCGAACTGTTTTTTTAAAATCAGCCTAATTTTTCGATATATTTCCATTGGATCAGTTAGTATTAGCCATTTTCAGCTTTATTATTTAAAAATGGAAATTTCTTGCCCGGTTATTCTTAACAGCACCAATTATTTCCAATGGCTACCTCACATGGTATATTTACTTAGTAGTAAAGCGCTTTATAGAATAGATACATGATAAGAAACTAAACCTACCGATCGAGGTAAAGCTGCTAAATGGGAAAATAAACAAGATCAAGCACGAGGGTTGATAGGAATGTCTATTTCTCAAGCTCTTCGATTTCATATCCTTGAAATTGACACCCTTGATGAAGTCCTGAAAAAGCTAAATACTATTTTTGGCATTCAAAATCAAATCAGGGCCCACCAGCTTGAAAATGAGTTTCTTACTTTGGACCCCAATAATTTCTCCTCTATTGAAGATTTTTTGTCCAAATTCAAGACCCTTAGACTTCTTTTAGAAGGTTGTAAGGTAAAAAAGGAAGATGGTAGCCTCATCTATTCCATTCTTGCTAAGCTTGGCCCTGCGTACTTTGTATTTGTTTCCACCTTCCATTCCACTAGAGAGGCCATCATTTCTCAATGAAGAACCTACAAGAACCCCTCTTTTGATGCCTTTTGTGATTCTTGGATAAGAGAACAAGAAAAAATCTTACACCTTGGTCTTATCACTTCTGGAAACGCTTCTATGAAAGCCTTAGCAGCCCAACAACAACCATATCAAAATAATCCCAAGAAGAAATATCATAAAATGTATGGTCCTAAACCAAACAAGTGTCCTAAGCAATTTCAGTCACAAAATGAAAAAGAAACTCACCAAACTGATAAGGCAACTAAAAACAAAGGGAAGAAAACAAATAGACATTGAAAATTTTGTAATCGTGATGGTCATGCAGAGTCCCAATGTTTTAAAAAGATGGAAGCCTTGGAAGCAACAATGAAGAAGAACCACATCAATTTGGAGACCTCTTCAACTTCATCTTCAGGAATGGCACTTTATGCTTGTGGCTATCAAGCATCTGATTATGCATTAAATATATCTTCTTCTTCTCATTATCATGAGTGGCTCATTGATTCTGGAGCTTCTTACCACATGGCCAAAAATAAAGCCATGTTTTCTTCTTTAAATGATTGTAACACCAAACATATTTATTTTGGTGATAATAGATCTCTTAGTGTTGTAGGATCTGGAAGCATTCATCTAGATAATGGTCAGTTTAATGATGTATTACGTGTTCCTACCTTGTCATGCAACCTTCTATCTATTTATCAAATAACTCATTCGGGTGAAGGGAAAATAGTAGAATTTTCACCTCATGATGTTGTAATCTTTTATCACTCTAATAATTCTCAAGAATTGTTATATTTTTTTATTTTGGTTTAAATAATATTAGAGGTAACCAAAAACCCACTTTTAAGCCTTAGGATATATCCTTCCTAATGCTTAGAGAGGGCTCTGTCTATATAATTTATCTTTGTTGATTGTAGTTGATTTTAGGCTAGTTATGTAGGATTACTTGGGATTTTGATTTTGGATTTGGTTTGGTGGTGAAATCACTAACTTAGATGGATAGATGTAGGTCTGCATTCCATTAGGCTAATGGAGTCAAATTTTCAAGTATCAGAAGCAGGATCAAGGTTCTAAAGGGAAGTATTCATAGGGAAATATAGTTTAGTCACTTTAGATCCTTAGGCTGATGGTGAAAATGGTTTCAATCGGGATAAGGTAGCAATTGAGGATTCTCAAATACAGATAATGTGAGAAATGGCAGAGGTCAATCAAAATTATGGAGCAATGAAGAATTCCATAATATGGATATTAGAAGAAAACTTGAAAATAAATAACTATTCAAGATAGAGTGTAATTAAACATATTCTGTAATAATGTCCCAGTTATATTATTTAGATTCAAAAAAACATGCAATTATGTGAAAAATTCAGAAAGAAACAATTGAACAAATAGAAATTACTTCACTATCGTGGCCCAACACATGAATCTTGTAATATAATCTCTTTATTTCTTTAATCCAGTCTGTTGACTTGAAATTGGTACTATCACCCTCAAGTTTCATAATAGTACAACTATAGAAATGTTCAACAATTCCTCCACACTAAATACTTCCAAATGAGAAGTATTTATACAAAAATTGGTACTAAATATCCTGTTTTAACTAATCAGGATTCACCTCTGGGAAATAAAAAATATGGCTGCCAAAAAGGTAGTGACACCTTTCAACTGATTGAAAGTTGTCCCTATTTTATCTGATTTGCTATCATTTGTTTGTTTCTCTTATGCTGGCTTGTCTCTCACACTGTCTTCATGATGACTACATCTTGTTGATCTTCAAATTTTCTTTTGACCTTTCACTCTGCTTTGCTGTCACTGTGAATTTTTCATTAACTGTCTTGTTTACTCTTTAAACTTGACTTCTTTGTTTTACCTCCTTTACTTTTAACCGGCTTTTATGACTTTTAGTAAAATTGTGAATCTACTATTGTTGAGGTAAATGTTTTTCTTCTTTTTTCAATCATCACTGTCTTTGTGTAAATTTTTTCTCTGCTGTATTGCTGGTTTTCTCTTTGTATACAAAATTTTATTTTAAATGAGGCCTTCGAATATATTTCCTGAGAATCTGGAGCAAACAATTTTTTAACTAGTATTAAAATTGTTTGTCGAGGTATTTGTATGATCACCTGTAGAAATAAACCAGTAATTAATGAAACATAGTTTCACCAAGAAGTGATAATGGCTTCCTAGGAGGGGAAAGACTGTGAAATGTGTTGAGGTGCAGTGGGGTTTTAATTTTTGGGTTCGCAATGGGCTAGTTTCATTTGCAAAATTCGTAGAAATAACTCATTTGCAGGGTTTTAAAACAAGGCTGCATTTTCACACCGTGGAAGAGTGGAATGATGGTTTTACCGCATATTTCAGGAATTGGAAAGTGGTTTATTTAAATAGCGCAGAACTGGTTTCATCGCACTGCCAAAAGTGGTTTTCGCATATCCAGAAAGCAGGTTTTCGCATATCCAAAAAGCGGTTGGGAGGTTTTTTTTTGGAGGAATACGATACAGCGTAAGACTGCAGTGTGGCAAGGGAGAGGATGGAAAAAACCACCCATTTTGCAAGCTCTTGGTGTTTTAAACGTTGGATGGTCGGGGGTTGCAAAATGGTATAAGGGTCGCTGGATCTATGGGTGATGATTAGATGGTCGACGGGATTGCGGGGTTTAGAGAGGTGATACTCGGGGTGTTAATAGATGGAGGGGTATGAATGTAACTACAGTGAGGGTTAAATATAAAATTTATATATAAATGGAATTAATATATTAAGGGATCGAGATTAATAAGTATGGGTTAATGAAATGTATAAAGAGGGATGAGTATTAAAAACTATATGTTAAAAAATAATATATGGGTTTGTAAAATGTGTATAGGGGGATTTAACATTAAATTGGAATATAATATATGGCGGAGTTAAATGAAAGTGTGGTGTGTTTATTAAACTATATAAACTATATGTTAAATAGTAACAAGGAGTCGAGATGTACATATCTAGCAGGAAATTAATGAAAAATAGAAACTATAGGTTGAAAGGGTTTGGGGAATATAATAGTGGGGTATTAGAACTACATTAGGAGGTAGCTAGGAAAAGGGGGAGTTAGTTTAGGGGAAAGGGTTTTTACAAGGGAATGATTTCCAAAAGAGAAAAGGGATATTAGCAAGGGGAAAATGAATAGGGAAGGGGCTCTCTAGAATTTTAAGAAGGGGGAAATTAGTAGGATATTAGTAATAAGAAACAAACCAATTTGATGCCTTCCAATGACTTGCAAAAGTTGTTTTTTCCCACCCTTCTTTATCCTAGCATTTTTATTCCTTTTCTTGGGCGCATTTAAGCTTGTTGACCCTTTATTTCTTTAAGTAATCAAACTATATACTTCTAACCTTATGACATCCAACGACTCAGATTAAACTAATGAGCTCGTTTATTTCTCTACCTAGCGACTGATATGCTAAGATCAAATAGTTTGGCTAGAGTTTTATTCACTAACTATCAACATGAAATTTAAAACATGAATGAGTCAAGAGTAAGCTGTTTGACCATCATGGATTGTGTCATTTTGACAAGCTACACACAACCTTATTTTGCAAAAGTAAAGTAACTAAAGTAGTGGCATTTGGATCTGCAACACTTTCATGATCTTATTTTTATCTCTTTTTGTGGGGTTTATACTTGATATTATTTTTTGTTCTTGTTTCTTTTAGTCATTTTATTGTTCTTTTAGCTCTTACCCTCTTTTTATTTTTATTTTTAAAATATGGGAAAACATTTGTAGAAAGCAAAGGTATGTACAATATTGCAAAATTCTACACAGTCAATTCAAAATTATGAATCCTATTATTATAGGACCCTAATAGTGGTTTCACATGGGGATGGAATCTCCTTGTGAGATGTCAAGAACACCGTTGACTACTAGCATGATCCATTGGGCCAATCCCAAGCCTGCACATGATTTGTCATATAATCTTTGTGTTTGAAAATTTTGAACTGAAATCACACCATTTATTGCAAACTAAAATTTGATCTGAAACTAAAAGGTGCTGCAACCTTCAAACCAAACTAATCTAATCAGTTGTCCAACTGCTGGTTAGGTAAAATGAAATAGCCAGTGCAACCATTCAAGCATTATATATATTGCTATACCTTCATCTTGATCTTGAAACTCATAGTCAATAAATTGAGAAAGGATTTGAATGCATTCATTATCCAACATATCTACTATTGGATCATGAAAAACTTGGAAGGATTGTTGCAACCTATTGGATATAGGTTTGAATGGAATTTCATAGATTTATACAGCATTCTCATCCTTTGTTCTAAAGATATTATACCACATTTATTTTGATCAGGTATGTGGCATGAGTATTAAAAACTATATGTTAAAAAATAATATATGGGTTTGTAGAATGTGTATAGGGGGATTTAACATTAAATTGGAATATAATATATGGCGGAGTTAAATGAAAGTGTGGTGTGTTTATTAAACTATATAAAATATATGTTAAATAGTAACAAGGAGTCGAGATGTACATATCTAGCAGGAAATTAATGAAAAATAGAAACTATAGGTTGAAAGGGTTTGGAGAATATAATAGTGGGGTATTATAACTACATTAGGAGGTAGCTAGGAAAAGGGGGAGTTAGTTTAGGGGAAAGGGTTTTTACAAGGCAATGATTTCCAAAAGAGAAAAGGGATATTAGCAAGGGGAAAATGAATAGGGAAGGGGCTCTCTAGAATTTTAAGAAGGGGGAAATTAGTAGGATATTAGTAATAAGAAACAAACCAATTTGATGCCTTCCAATGACTTGCAAAAGTTGTTTTTTCCCACCCTTCTTTATCCTAGCATTTTTATTCCTTTTCTTGGGCGCATTTAAGCTTGTTGACCCTTTATTTCTTTAAGTAATCAAACTATATACTTCTAACCTTATGACGTCCAATGACTCAGATTAAACTAATGAGCTCGTTTATTTCTCTACCTAGCGACTGATATGCTAAGATCAAATAGTTTGGCTAGAGTTTTATTCACTAACTATCAACATGAAATTTAAAACATGAATGAGTCAAGATTAAGCTGTTTGACCATCATGGATTGTGGCATTTTGACAAGCTACACACAACCTTATTTTGCAAAAGTAAAGTAACTAAAGTAGTGGCATTTGGATCTGCAACACTTTCATGATCTTATTTTTATCTCTTTTTGTGGGGTTTATACTTGATATTATTTTTTGTTCTTGTTTCTTTTAGTCATTTTATTGTTCTTTTAGCTCTTACCCTCTTTTTATTTTTATTTTTAAAATATGGGAAAACATTTGTAGAAAGCAAAGGTATGTACAATATTGCAAAATTCTACACAGTCAATTCAAAACTACGAATCCTATTATTATAGGACCCTAATAGTGGTTTCACATGGGGATGGAATCTCCTTGTGAGATGTCAAGAACACCGTTGACTAGTAGTATGATCCATTGGGCCAATCCCAAGCCTGCACATGATTTGTCATATAATCTTTGTGTTTGAAAATTTTGAACTGAAATCACACCATTTATTGCAAACTAAAATTTGATCTGAAACTAAAAGGTGCTGCAACCTTCAAACCAAACTAATCTAATCAGTTGTCCAACTGCTGGTTAGGTAAAATGAAATAGCCAATGCAACCATTCAAGCATTATACATATTGCTATACCTTCATCTTGATCTTGAAACTCATAGTCAATAAATTGAGAAAGGATTTGAATGCATTCATTATCCAACATATCTACTATTGGATCATGAAAAACTTGGAAGGATTGTTGCAACCTATTGGATATCGGTTTGAATGGAATTTCATAGATTTATATAGCATTCTCATCCTTTGTTCTAAAGATATTATACCACATTTATTTTGATCAGATAAAACATAGTGGTATGAATCTGTCATGTGTCTTTGATCAGGTATTTCAATGAAATTTGATGAATGTAATTGTAAAACTGAGGAATCCTGATCAAGAGATACATTATCTTCTTGGTTTTCAATATCAATACCTAAGGAATTTTTATTTTCTATTGCTTTAAATTTTTCTCTATTGAACTGGAATGAAGCAAAACAAAGAGGCAAAGCTCCTTCACTTATCTCAAAATTTTCTGCACTTTCCTCTTCACTCTCATGGCTCATATGTATAGGTTGATCACTATATTAAAGCTGCTGAAACTGAATGTATTTATTCCACAAACTAACAATTGATTTCTATGTAAACTTAGCTTGAGTTTGGAGAAGATAATTATCATCATACTGATCATACTTAGGAAAATCTTCAAAGGAAGGAATCTCATCAAACATACATGTTAAATCAGAAAATTGTTTCTCAACATATTGATCTGTAAATCCGTTTTCCGATCTATGGTAGTTGGGATTAGCAGGAAAATGATTACGACCAACAACCTCTTCTTTTTCTTCATGATGATTATGAACAAAATATTCATATTTCATGGTGATCTTCTGTATTATTTCTTCTATCTTGCTTGCCAATATGTCAAGTTTTACCTCTATAATGTTATTCCTCTCTTTTGCTGCTTTCAATTTTTCCTTTCTGATTAGCAGATTAACTTCTACATCAATTGCAATATTTTGCATTTGTTCAAGTGTTGCTGGATTCCTTTCTCTTAGCTGAAACTTTGTTTCCGGATAAATGCTTTTGGATAATGCAAGATAGTTGAATCATGAGGAGGTCTTATATTTGATGGCATTGAAAAATAAACATGATTAAATTTGTCAGAAAATTGTTGTAATGTTTCATTTGGTTGTATTTTCAATTGATTTTATTCTTCTATGATTATTTTGTTCCATCTATCAAGAAAATTTTTAAAAAATTGTTGGAGATTTGAGATGCTAGCAATAGGAAATTTTTTGAACTAGTCTTCACTTTAGTTTGCAAAGAAAGAGCAAAAAGTCCGAGACTAATATCATCTCCATCTATCTCAAATAGGTCTAGATAATTTTCAAAACCTTGAATATGTTTTTCAACGGTCAGGTTACTATTTTCTCCATCAAACATGGGGAGATGTTTGTGATAATTATTAGGGAAATCATGGAGTATAGGAGGTAAGATAAGTGGCTTATATCTATCAGGAACTTTATGAGGTACATGAATATGTATAGGGTTTTTCAGATCAGTCTTGTTCACTTGAGGCTTATCAATTGGAAAAGGATCATCATACATTTAAGAAAAAAGCTGCTCAAAGGAATCAGGAGAATTAATATTTACAATCTCCAAAGGAAATTAGTTAAAGATTAATATAAGATATTCTCTAAAATGCAATATATATTGAAATTTTTTTTTGATGAGAAAGAACAGGATTTCTTGGATTAGAAACCTGATCTTCCCATGATGTTCTTCCAGGTTCATTTATTTAGTGGAGTCTTGAATTTGAAACTGATTTGGAGTAGGAGTCGTCAGGTGGATGATTTTTAACCCTTGTGTGTTTGATCACTATCCACCATCATAGATCATATCTGATTCTTGTATAATTTTTCTGAAGAAATAGATTAATATTGTCCCTAGTGGAGTCGCCAATATGTTATTACTCTAATAATTCTCAAGATTTGTTAGATTTTTTATTTTGGTTTAAAGAATCTTAGAGGTAACCACAAACCTACTTTTAAGACATAGGATCTAGCCTTCCTAATGCTCGGAGAGGGTTCTCTCTATATAATTTATCTGTGTTGATTGTAGTTGATTTTAGGCTAGTTATATAGGATTACTTGGGATTTTGATTTTGGATTTGGTTTGGTGGTGAAATCACTTACTCAGATGGATAGATGTAGGTCTGCATTCCATTGGGCTAATGGAGTCAAAGTGTCAAGCAACAGAAGCAGGATCAAGGCTATAAAGGGAAGTATTCACAGGGAAATATAGCTTAGTCACTTCAAATCCTTAAGCTGATGGTGAAAATGGTTTCAATTAGGGTAAGAGAGAAATTGAGGATTCTCAGATCGAGATAATGAGAGAAATACAGAGGTCAATTGAAATTAGGGAGCAATGAAGAATTCCCTAATCTGTATATCATAAGAAAAGATGAAAATAAATAACTATTCAAGACATAGTGTAATTAAAAATATTTTGTAATAATATCCCAGTTATATTATTTAGATTAAAAAAAATGCAATTATGTGAAAACTTTAGAAAGAAACAATTGAAAAAATAGAAATTACTTCACTGTGGTGGCCTAACACGTGAATCCTGTAATACAATCTCTTTATTTCTTTAATCCAGTCTTCTGACTTGAAATTGGTACTATCACCCTCAGGTTTCAGAATAATACAACTATACAAAATTTCAGCAATTCCTCCACACTCAATACTTCCAAATGAGAAGTATTTATACAAAAATTGGTACTAAATATCCCGTTTTAACTAATCAGGATTTATTCTGGGAAATAAAATATTTGGATGCCAAAAAGTTAGTGACACCTTTCAACTGATTGAAATTTGTTCGTGTTTTATCTTATTTGCTTTCATTTGTTTGTTTCTCATATGTTGGCTTGTCTCTCACGATGTCTTCATGCTGGCTGCATCTCGTTGATCTTTAAACTCTGCTTTTGATCTTTCACTCTGCTTTGCTGTCATTGTGAATTTTTCTTTAATTGTGTTGTTTACTCTTTAACCATGACTGCTCTATTTTACCTCCTTTACTTTTAACCAACTTTTATGACATTTAGTAAAATTGTGAATCTACTATCACTGAGGTAAATGCTTTCCTTCTTTGTTCAATCATCATTGTCTCTGTGTAAATGGTTTCTTTGTTGTATTGCTGGTTTTCTCTTTGTATACAAACTATTGTTTTAAATGAGGCCTTCAAATATATTTCCTGAGAATCTGGAGCAAGCATGTTTTTAACTAGTATTAAAATTGTTTGTCTAGGTATTTGTATGATCACCTGCAAAAATATACCAGTAATTAATGAAACACAGTTTCACCAAGAAGTGATAATGGCTTCTCAAGATGAGAAAGACTGTGAAATGAGTTGAGCTACAGTGGGCTTTTAATTTTTGGGTTTTCAATGGTTTTGTTTCATTTGCGACATTCGCAGAAATAACTCATTTGCAGGGTTTTAAAACAAGGCTGGATTTTCGCATCGTGCAAGAGTGGAATGATGGTTTTACTGCGTATTGAAGGAATTTGAAATTGGTTTATTTAAATAGTGCAGAACTGGTTTCATCGCACTACCAAAAGTGGTTTTCACATATCCAAAAAACAATTAGGTGGTTTTTTTTGGAGGAATGCGATACAACGTAACACTGCTGTGTGGCAGGGGAGAGGATGGAAAAAACCACCCATTTCGCAAGCTCTTGGTGTTTTAAACGTCGGATGGTTGGGGGTTGTGAAATTTTATAAGGGTCGTTGGATCTATGGGCGATGATCAGACAACTGACAGGATTGCGGGGTTCAAAGAGGTGATACCCGTGGTGTTCATAAACGGAGGGGTATGAATGTAACTAAAGTGAGGGTTAAATATAAAATTTATATATGAATGGAATTAATATATGAAGGGATCGAGATTAATAAGTATGGGTTAATGAAATGTACAAAGAGGGATGAGTATTAAAAACTATGTGGTAAAAAATAATATACGGGGTTGTAAAATGTGTATACGAGGATTTAACATTAAAGTGGAATATAATATATGGCTGAGTTAAATGAAAGTGTAGGGGGTTTATTAAAATATATAAAATATATGTTAAATAGTAACAGAGAGTTGGGATGTACATATATAGAGGGAAATTAATGAAAAATAGAAACAATAGGTTAAAAGGGTTTGGGGAATATAAGAGTGGGGTATTAGAACTACATTAGGAGGTAGCTAGGAAAAGGGGGAGTTAGTTTAGGGAAAAGGGTTTTTACAAGGGAATGATTTCCAAAAGAGAAAAGGAATATTAGCAAAGGGAAAATGAATAGGGAAGGGGTTTTCTAGAATTTTAAGAAGGGGGCACAAACCAATTTGATGCTTTCCAATGACTTGCAAAAAGTGTTTCTGCCTACCCTTATTTATCCTAGCATTTTTATTCCTTTTCTTGGGCTCATTTAAGCTTGTTAACCCTTTATTTCTTTAAGTAATCAAACTATATACTTCTAACCTTATGACGTCTGAAAACTCAGATTAAAATAATGAGCTCGTTTATTTCTCTACCTAACTACTGATATGCTAAGATTAAATAGTTTGGCTAGATTTTTATTCACTAACTATCAACATGAAATTTAAAATATCAATGAGTCAAGATTAAGTTGTTTGACCATCATGGATTGTGGCATTTTGAAAAGCTGCACACAACCTTATTTTGCAAAAGTAAAGTAACTAAACTAGTGGCATTTGGATATGAAACACTTTCATGATCTTATTTTTATCTCTTTTTGTGGGGTTTATACTTGATATTATTTTATGTTCTTGTTTCTTTTAGTCCTTTGATTGTTCTTTTAGGACTTACCCTATTTTATTTTTATTTTTAAAATACGGGAAAACATTTGCAGAAAGAGAAGGTATGTACAATATTGAAAAATTCTACACAGTCAATTCAAAATTACGAATCCTATTATTATAGGACCCTAACAATGGCTTCACATGGGGATGGCATCTCCTTGTGAGATGTCAAGAACACCGTTGACTAGTAGCCTGATCCATTGGGCAAATCCCAAGCCTGCACATGCTTTGTCATATAATATTTTTGTTTGAAAATTTCGAACTGAAATCACACCCTTTTCTGCAAACTGAAATTTGATCTGAAACTAAAAGGTGCTGCAACCTTCAAACCAAAGTACTATAATTAATATTCCAACAGCTGGTTATGTAAAATGAAACACCCAATGCAACCATTCAAGCATTATATATATTGATAGATTTTTTTGTATTTTCTTATTGATTATCAAAACTGTATTTCTGCAAACCTTTAGAATCTTGTCAACAGATGGGAAGATAAGGAAATACTCAATTTCCTTTGTTGACTCTAGAAACTGTAGAAAAGGATCTTCCAAGGTATATGTACAAATGTTCAAATGATCCAAGCAAATGTATATTTGTTCTAAATGGCTTTCATGCCATGAAACTAAACTATTATCTCCCTGCAAAATTAATTTGTGATTGTCGTGAGGAAATTGCAGAATTTTAGATAAAATTTGTGATGATTTTTCTATTGATAAAAATGTTTGTTTGATGAAACCTTCATCTCGATCTTGAAACTCATAGTCAATAAATGGAGAAAGGATTTGAATGCATTCATTATCCAACATACTTGCTATTTGATCATAAAAAACTTGGAAGGATTGCTGCAACCTATTGCATATAGGTTTGGATGGAATTTCATAGATTTCTTGTAATATTCCCAAATTTTTACTTAATATTTGGATTATTAGAGTTCTTAATTTTCTTAATGAATTAAGTAAATAAAAGGGTGGAGGGACCCATATTCCTCAAGATGAATAAATATCCACTTTTTTTGTGTGTGAATGTGGATTAATTAAGCCTAGATCTACATAAAGGAGGTAGTGGAGCAACTAATAATGTGAATGGATTGGAGATCATGTCTCATTAATGAGACAGATCATGGAGGTTGATACAGTCTACTAAGATCTTGGAACGAATCAAACAGAATATCATGGAGTATTCATGATGCGATGATGGAGGAAGTTGTGCAATTAATGAAAACATGATGGAGAGGGTGTACATTGCACCTAGACATGATGGATGACCTGGAGAGATAGCACAGTCAAACATGGAGGATCATGTCCACATGCACAACACAGTTTAGATGAGGGTCAAGGCATGGGAAGGCTCATAAAATATATAAAGGAGATGAAGGAAACAATGAAGGAAGGCTACTGATTATAGATTTTGAGGTCTGTTTAGATCTGGAATTATCATGTGACATTCCATTGCTTTCTTGGGCTGTTTAGCAAATATTGCAAGTGCTGTTTAGCGTAGGGTGTTCCTGGTCAGGAATCCCTCCTCTTCCATTGAGTTATCTCTTAGAAGAGGGTTGTACTTTATTCTACATCAGGCATTGGTGCCACTTATCTTTTCCATCATCTGCAAAACATATACCTTCAGGAATTACGCAATTTCTGAAGATCAGTTTGGAAGGTGGAGGTTGTCTTCAGTATTTCAGCTAGAGAACCGGTGAAGGTTTATTCCTATCACCTTGGGCTTGAATATCAGCATTCCCAGATATTAATTTCATATCTAGCATCAAGAAAAAATTTATTGACCTCCTAAGCAGCAGTAAGTCCCTCTAGAATTACGCTGTCCATTATTGCATATCCAAAGGAGGAAGGAAGTTGCTAGCATTTCAGATAGTAATCCTGTGAGGGATCATCCCCTCACCTTGCCATTAGTATTTCCATCAGACTTGAGTGTATTGCAGCATATTTTAGCAGGAATAGAGCCTCTCTCTCCTTTATAGCGCATTTTTTATGAGAATTTGTGTAGCAACAGCTGCAATCATCATTGGAGGATTGAGAAGCTAGCTCTAGAGCTTATAGCTTGTAGATCTGAAGGAGGGATTAGCCCTTCAAGATTAGATATGATATTGTGACATATTTCAGCCATCTATTTGTTACATCTAGCTTCAGATCTATAACCCCAACAGATAAAGGATCAAACCCTAGGAGGGTGATTTTACAAAGTTGTAGATCTGGGAAATCCTTTCTGGGTTATCTTGGGTTCCCATCAAAATGGCCAGATCTTGAATCTTGGAATCATTAGAGCTCCTAAGCTCCCTAGATCTGTATTTCATTTTGCAGCAGTTCATGCACATCTTCAGTAGAAGGGACAACACAATATTTCTTCCTGTAAGCTCACTAGTTAGGCAATGCCTACTTTGGCATGTTTTCAGGGTGATTCTAGGCCATCTCTTTGGCTAGATCTACTCATTTTCTATACATTGTGTAATTGATTCATCTCCATATAATAAAATGGCTCAAATTCTCTATAAATTCTAATGTTTTCTTGAGATTTATTGTTTACTTAGTTTCAGTTCTTATATTGTGTTTAAGTATTACTGCATTCTCCCTTTTGGGATATTACATTTCTGTAGGATGCTCGTCATTTGATCTAAAGATATTATACCACATTGCTTTTAAAAACTGAAATGATTCAAAACATAGTGGTATGAATCTTTCCTATGTCATTTTATTAGGCATTTCAATGAAATTTGATGAATGTAATTGTAAAAATGAGGAATCTTGATCAAGAGATACATTATCTTCATGGTTGTCAATATCAATACCTAAGGACTGTTGAGTTTCTATTGCTTTAAAGTTTTCTCTAATGAACTGGAATGAAGCAAAACAAAGAGGTAAAGCTCCTTCCCTTATCTCAAAATTTTTTGCACTTTCCTCTTCACTCTCATGGCTGATATGTATAGGTTGATCATTGTATTCAAGCTGCTAAGACTAAATGTCTTTATTCCACAAAATAACTACTGATCTCTCTGTAAACTTAGCTTGAGTTTGGAGAAAATAATTATCATCATACTGATCATACTTAGGAAAATATTAAAAGGAAGGAATGTCATCAAACATACATATTAAATCAGAAAATAATTTCTCAACATATTGATCTGTAAATCCATTTTCCGATCTATGGTAGTTGGGATTAACAGGGAATTGATTACAGCCAACAACCTCTTATTTTTCTTCATGATGGTTATGAACACAAAATTAATCTTTCATGGTGATATTCTGTATTATTTCTCTATCTTGCTTGCCAAGATGTCAAGTTTTACCTCTGCAATGTTATTCCTCTCTTTTGCTGCTTTCAATTTTTCCTTTCTGATTAGTAGATTAACTTCTACATCAATTGCAATATTTTTCATCTGTTCAAGTGTTGCTGGATTCCTTTCTCTTAGCCGAATTTTTTTTTTTGGATAAAATGATTTTGGATAATGCAAGAGAGCTGAATCACGAGGAGGTCTTATATTTGATGGCATTGAAAAATAAACTTGATTAAATCTTTTAGAAAATTGTTGTATTGTTTAATTTGTCCATCTTTTCAATTGATTGTATTCTTCTATGATTATGAAAAAATTAACTTTGACTGTCCATCTATCAAGGAAAATTTTGACAAATTTTTGGAGATTTGAGATGCTAGCAATAGGAAATTTTCTGAACCAGGTCTTCACTTTAGTTTTCAAAGAAAGAGAAAAAAGTCTGAGACTAATATCATCTTCATCTATCTCAAATAGGTCTAGATAATTTTCAAAACCTTGAATATGTTTTCTAGCAGTGAGGCTACTATTTTTTCCATCAAACATGGGGAGATGTTTGTAATAATTATCAGGGAAATCATGGAGTTTAGGAGGTAATATAAGTGGCTTATATCTATCAGGAACTTTATGAGGTACATGAATATGTATAGGGTTTTTCAGATCAGTCTTGATCACTTAAGGCTTATCAATTGGAAAAGGATCATCATACGTTTCAGAAAAAAGCTGCTCAAAGGAATCAGGAGAATTAATATTTGCAATCTCCAAAGGAAAGTAGTTAAAGATTAATCTAAGATATTTGCTAAAATGCAATATATATTGAAAAAGTTTTCTGATGAGAAAGAACAAGATGTCTTGGATTGGAAACCTGATCTTCCCATGATGTTCTTCCAGGTTCATTTCTCTAGTGGAGTCTTGAATTTGTAACTAATTTGGAGTAGGAGTCGTCAAGTGGATGAATTTTAATCCTTGTGTGTGTGATCATTGTCCACCATCATAGATCAGATCTGATTGTTGTATAATTTTTCTGAAGAAATAGATTAATATTGTCCCCAGTGGAGTCGCCAATATGTTATCACTCTAAAAATTCTAAAGAGTAGTTCGATTTTTTATTTTGGTTCAAATAATATTAGAGGTAACCACAAACCTAATTTTAAGCCTTAGGTTCTAGCCTTCCTAATTCTTAGAGAGGGCTCTCTCTATATAATTTATCTTTGTTGATTGTAGTTGATTTTAGGCTAGTTATGTAGGATTACTTGGGATTTTGATTTTGGATTTGGTTTGGTGGTGAAATCACTTACTCGGATGGATATATATAGGTCTGCATTGCATTGGGCTAATGGAGTCAAAGTGTCAAGCAACAGAAGTAGGATCAAGGTTCTAAAAGGAAGTATTCACAGGGAAAGATAATTTAGTCACTTCAGATCCTTAGGCTAATGGTGAAAATGGTTTCAATCAAGGTAAGAGAGCAATTGAGGATTCTTAGATCCGGATAATGAGAGAAATGACAGAGGTCAATAAAAATTAGGGAGAAATGAAGAATTCCCTAATCTAGATATCAGAAGAAAACATGAAAATAAATAACTGTTCAAGACAGAGTGTAATTAAACATATTATATAATAATATCCCAATTATATTATTTAGATTAAAAAAAACATGCAATAATGTGAAAAATTCAGAAAGAAAAAATTGAACAAATAGAAGGTACTTCACTATAGTGGCCCAACACATGAATCTTCTAATATAATCTCTTTATTGCTTTAATCCAGTCCATTGACTTGAAATTGGTACTATCACCCTTCGGTTTCATAATAGTACAATTGTAGAAATTTTCTGCAATTCCTCCACACACAATACTTCGAAATGAGAAGTATTTATACAAAAATTGGTACTAAATATCCCATTTTAACTAATCAGGATTTATTCTGGGAAATAAAGTATCTAGCTGCCAAAAAGGTAGTGAAAGATTTCAACTAATTGAAAGCTGTCCCTATTTTATCTGATTTGCTGTCATTTGTTTGTTTCTCTTATGTTGCCTTGTCTCTCACACCGTCTTCATGCTGGCTGCATCTCGTTGATCTTTAAACTCTTTTTTTGATCTTTCACTCTGCTTTGCTGTCACTATGAATTTTTCTTTAACTATGTTGTTTACTCTTTAACCTCGTCTGCTTTGTTTTACCTCCTTTACTTTTAACCATATTTTATGACTTTTAGTAAAATTGTGAATCTACTATTGCTGAGGTAAACGTTTTGCTTATTTGTTCAACAATCACTATCTCTGTGTAAATGGTTTCTTTGCTGTATTGCTAGTTTTCTCTTTGTATACAAACTATTGTTTTAAATGAGGCCTTCGAATGTTAGAAAATTAAATATTACAGAGCAATGCAACACATAAAATATGCGGAAAATAAAAGCACACAAAACACATAAAACTAGAGAGACACAGATATACGTGGTTCACCCAGTTTGGGCTACGTCAACCCCGAACAGCCAGTCCTTCCTTTCTATTATCCAGCAAAATGAAGAGACAAAACCTACAGTAGATCTGCTGTAATATCCTCTGTTCTCTCTCACAGTCTCCCTCTCTGTTTATCGCTTCGAGAATACACATACATATGCACAGCCGCAATACAATGCTCTCATAAAAGTGAGGGGTTGCCTTCTAGGGAAAAAAACCCTAATCTAAACATAACTTCTACCGTCAGATCATTTGCCTAATGAACGACCCAGATTGACTAGAAATTACTATACTTTTACAAGGCAATTTTACATCTTTTTTTAGCTTCGGGGGCGTTGTCCCCGAAAGCCCCCGCCAGGGGGGGGGCTCCGAAAAGCACTGCCGCCCCCCTTGGACCCCCCACGACAGCGATTAATTACGGGCGGCGTTGCCGCCCCTTTTAAGGTACAGGGGTCCAATGCTGTGATACAAAGTAAACAAGATAATCAGGCTCCACACCCAACATCGAATATATTTCCTGAGAATCTAGAGAAAACAGGTTTTTAACTAGTCTTAAAACTGTTTGTCTAGGAATTTGTATGATCACTTGCAAAAATAAACCAATAATTAATGAAACACTATTTCACTGAGAAGTGATAATGGCTTTCAGGGATGGGAAAGACTATGAAATGAGTTGAGCTGCAGTGGGGTTTTAATTTTTAGGTTGGCTATGGTTTGGTTTCATTTGTGAAATTCGTAGAAAAAACTCATTTGCATGGTTTTAAAACAAGGTTGGCTTTTCGCACCGTGCCAGAGTGGAATGATGGTTTTATCGCATATTGTAGCTATTGGAAAGTGGTTTATTTAAATAGTGCATAACTGGTTTCAGTAGTTTCACCGCATTGCCAAAAGTGGTTTTCGCATATCCAAAAAGTGGTTGGGCAGTTTTGTTTGGAGGAATGTGATACATTGTAAGACTGCCGTGTGGTAGGGGAGAGGATGGGAAAAAACACCCATTTCGCAAACTCCCAGTGTTTTAAACATCAGATGGTCGAGGGTTGTGAAGTGGTATAAAGGTCATTGGATCTATGGGTGATGATCAGACGGCTCAGGACTGACGGGATTGCGGGGTTCAAAGAGGTGAGACCCAGGGTGTTAATAGATGGAGGGGTATGAATGTAACTAAAGTGAGGGTTAAATATAAAATTTATATATGAAGGGCTTGGGATTAATAAGTATGGGTTAATGAAATGTATAAACCAGGATGAGTATTAAAAACTATATGTTAAAAAATAATATATGGGGTTGTAAAATGTGTATAAGGGGATTTAACATTAAAGTGGAATATAATATATGGCAGAGTTAAATTAAAGTGTGGGGGGTTTATTAAACTATATAAACTATATGTTAAATAGTAACAGGGAGTCGGGATCTACATATCTAGTGGGAAATTAATGAAAAATAGAAACTATAGGTTAAAAGGGTTTGGGGAATATAAGAGTGGGGTATTAGAACTACATTAGGAGGTAGCTAGGAAAATGGGGAGTTAGTTTAGGGAAAAGGGTTTTTACAAGGGAATGATTTCCAAAAGAGAACAAGGATATTTTGCAAGGGGAAAATGAATAGGGAAGGGGTCTTTTGGAATTTTAAGAAGGGGGAAATTATTAGGATATTAGTAATAAGAAACAAACCAATTTGATGCTTTCCAATGACTTGAAAAAAGTGTTTATGCCTACCCTTCTTTATCCTAGCATTTTTATTCCTTTTCTTGGGCGCATTTAAGCTTGCTAGCCCTTTATTTCTTTAAGTAATAAAAATATCTACTTCTAACCTAATGACGTCCGACGGCTCATATTAAACTAATGAGCTTGTTTATTTCTCTACCTAACTACTCATCTGCCAAGATTAAATAGTTTGGCTAGATTTTTATTCACTAACTATCAACATGAAATTTAAAACATGAATGAGTCAAGATTAAGTTGTTTGACCATCATGGATTGTGGCATTTTGACAAGTTGCACACAACCTTATTTTGCAAAAGTAAAGTAACTAAAGTAGTGGCATTTGGATGTGCAACACTTTCATGATCTTTTTTTTATCTCTTTTTGTGGGGTTTATGCTTGATATTATTTTTTGTTCTTGTTTCTTTAGTCCTTTGATTCTTCTTTTAGGAATTACCCTCTTTTTATTTTTATTTTTAAAATATGGGAAAACATTTGTATAAAACAAAGGTATGTACAATATTGCAAAATTCTACACAGTCAATTTAAAATTACGAATCCTATTATTATAAGAACATAACATAATCAAGGACCTAAAATATCCTAGACATATTTTAGCTATTGTCATTGCTGATAATTCCAAAAGGTTATATAAGTTTGACAACTTTGGGTCATCATGTCTTCCTTTCATTTTTTTTCCTTGTTACACCATTTTTTGGTCATCTAACCTATTATCATTAGATGGACCCAAGTACACCATGTAAAACCAATTTTACCCGAAGTAAAATTGCTTTCACTATGTGAAATAACTTAGTAAAACACCTTTATTAAGTTGTTTATGGTCTAAACAGGAAACCCCAAAAGGAAATAATAAACAAATCTATATTTGTTTATATTTCCTCAAGGAATAATTAGTTAAACATCAATTTAATTATTATTCCTGGTCATATTTAACCCAAAACAATGAAATCAATTAAATAAATCCTTATTTATTTGATTATTTCATAGGAATAAGTTATTTAATCCTTATTTAAATAATATTCCTAGTTAAATTTGACTAAATCATTTATAAATAATTAAATAAATCATTATTTATTTAATTATATTTCCACCATTTCCATAAAATAATAAATAAATCATTCATTTATTTATTATTTATAAATAAAGGATTTGACCCAAGTCAAAAATCCTTTTACCTCCAACAAATATAATAAAATATTCCTAAAAGGTGGTTCTAGAATTTGGTTAATAATATTTTATTCATGCACCAGGTCCTAAACTACCCTAATATTTTGTTATAAATAGAAGGGTTTTCCCATTCATTTGTCACCTTTCATTGCATATTAGATCACTCTGGATCTATACTCTTAGTCTGACTTTGAGCCATTATCATTGTCACATTCTCCATTATTTTTTTGGTGAGCTCCCTTTGAGTTCTATGTTTGTCTGGGTTTTCTACACCAACAAGAGAGAGAAATTCTAGATCTGAAGTGCTGAGGACTTTCAAGAACCCATCCCATTGAGGAGAATTGGAAACACCTTTCTTATTTTCCTCTCAAGTGCCCTTCAATATAAAAAATTCTTCCAAAAATATTGTTCTTGTCTTGTCTATTGAATGCATGGAGAAAAACTTCATTTTTACTGCTTAATGTCTTTTTATGCATAGATCTGGATTTGTGCAGCTTTGTCTTGATCAACGAACTGCAGATTTGAAGATATTTGCAGCCATAATTGATGTTAGGGCTATTTGTTATGCGTAGCTAAAGTGGTCTTTTTCCGACAAAATATTCATACTAACATTCCTCATAATGATGAAGTGAGAAAACTTTGGCATGAGCAATTAGGTCACTTAAACTATTGCTCTCTTCAAACTCTATATAAATAAAATATGGTGACAGGTCTTCCTATGGTATCTTGCCGAGATGGTGTTTGCTCTGGATGTGTACTAGGAAAACATCATCATGATAGTTTTGACAAACGTGCCTTTGTGTATGCTTCAACCCCTTTGCAGCTTTTGCACAGTGATTTATGTGGTCCACTTCCTATTGTTGCTTTCTCTGGTTGCAAGTACTTCTTAACTTTCATTGATGATTTTTCCAGACGCATTTTGGTATACTTCTTAAAATTCAAGAGTAATTTTTTTAACATGTTCTTGGCCTTTAAGGCCTTTGTGGAGAAACAATATTGACATCAAATTCTTAAGTTAATATCATACAATGGAGGAGAATATGTTAATAGAAAATTTATCAAATTCTACATTGAGCATGGCATTCAATTGCAACATATTTTTCCATATACTCCACAACAAAATGGTGTAGCTGAAAGGAATATCACACCTTCAAATAAATGGCTAATTGTATGCTTCAATCTAAAGGACTTAGTCTCAATTTTTGTGCAGAAGAAATTAACTATGAAAATTACATAGTAAATCGCGCTCCTACGAAGGTTTTAAGGAATATAACTCTAGAAGAAGCATGGAGCTCAATCAAACCAGATGCAAGTCACTTTCATGTTTTTCGAAGTGATGCTTAGGCCCACATCCCAGATGCGAAACATAAAGCCTTAGAACCTAAGAGTAAAAAATGAATTTTTGTTGGATATTCTGAATATGTCAAAGGATATAGACTTCTTCAACCAAAATCCAGAAATATAATCATTAGAAGAGATGTAAAATTTGATGAAAATATATCGGCCTGTGAGCCTAGTTTGGTGGGTGTGCCACCTTCGGCCTGCAAGCTTGATTCGGTATATGTTCCACCTCTCTCTATTTCTTCTATTTTTTATAGCATTCCTTCTAGTTCAAATGATGAAAGCGAGGATGACAATCCTCCTCCACCTCTTGAAGATATTCCTTCCACTCCATAGCTTCCAAGATGGGTTCGCTCTACTCGAGATGCAGTAGGTTCTCTTACAGGTGACCCTGCAGATCGACAACGTACACGTTCTCAGTTCAAAAATCATCTTCCTTATTAGCTCAAGTTCAAGAAAGTCCTAATCCAGAAACCTTTGAAGAAGCTTCCGATCATCCAGATTGGGATGAAGTTATGAATGAAGAATATAGTTCCTTATTGGAAAACGATACTTGGGATCTTGTTCCTCTTCCAAAAGGAAGAAAACTTGTCGGATGCAAATGGGTTTACAAAACAAATTTTGGACCAGATGGAAAAGTGGATAGACATAAAGTTCGTCTTTTTGCTAAAGGATTTTCACAAGTTGAAGGCATTGAATATACTGAAACCTTCTCCCCTATTTCCAAAGTGAATTCTATCTGCCTTGTTCTTTCCCTTGCCGCCTCCTTTAAATGGGAAGTCCATCAGATGGATGTTAAATCCCCCTTCTTACATGGAGATTTGCATGAAGAAATCTACATGGAACAACCCCCTGGATTTATTCAAAATGACTCTAGCCTTGTTTTTCGCCTTAGGAAGTCTCTCTATGGTCTCAAACAATCTCCTTAGGCTTGGTATGCCAAAATGGATAGATTCTATTAGATAATGGATTTTCTAGGTGTCATTCTGACAACACTGTCTACACCAAGAAAGTGGTTAAGTCCATCACCATGCTTGTTATTTATGTTGATGATCTTATCCTTACTGGTATTGATCCCAACCATATAAACCATGTGAAGTCTAACCTCAAGAGGAAGTTTGAAATAACAAACTTAGGACACTTGCATTATTTACTTGGTCTTCAAGTCTTGCAATCCAAAGAAGGTATTAACCTTTCTCAGTCCAAGTATGCCTATGATCTTCTACGCCAATTTCACATGGAAGACTGTAAGCTAACCCCGTCTCCCTTTCAGTGTGGATTCAAGCTTTCAGTAACTTGCACTGCCCCTGAATTTGATGCTACCGTATACCTTCAAATTGTTGGTAAAATTCTATATCTAACCCATACCCATCCCGACCTTTCCTTTGTCATTAGTCTTGTTGCTTGGTTTAGGCACCAACCTCATGACAGTCACTGGAATGTATCTAAAAGAATACTTTGATATATTCGAGGTACAGTTCAGTTTGGGATTCATTACAGTGTAGGAGCATCTTCATTGTTGCTTGGTTTCACTGATTCTGATTGGGATGGTGACCCTGATGATAGAAAATGTACTGCGGGATATGTATTCACTCTTGGTTCAGGACCTATTACTTGGTCTTGTAAGAATTAAAGTGCCATCTCTCTTTCTTTGGCAGAAGCAGAGTATCGTGTTGCCATTGAAGATAGCAAGGAAGCCATGTGGCTTTGTCAGATCTTGTCTGAATTTGGTCTTCATCAGCAACATCCAACTACACTTTGGTGTGATAATCAGAGTTCCATTCAGCTATACAAAGATCTAGTTTAACGTCAGCATATGAAACACATTGAGCTTCATATACACTTCATTAGAAAACTCATTCATGATCGTGTTTGTTGGAACAGGGTCTCCTAAAGCTGTGAATTTTGTCCATTTTGGTATATTTTGTAATATTTAGTCTAATGCAGGGGTTTTGGGGAGGATAAAAGCCCCTAATGCATTGTAATGTGTCAAGGGTAGACCAATAATTTTAAAACCATAGTTTGCAGACCATTCGATGTGAATCGGTATAAATAGATAAGCATTTTTGAGTCATAGTTAAGGAAATATAGAGTTTGATGATAGTTGCGAATTGTTAGATCTGTTTGGGTTTCTAGGGTAAGGACTCCTGCTGACTGTGTGCGCAGAGATCCTTATTCCTGCTATGTGCAGACCCTGCTAGCTGTGTGCGCAGGTTGTGTTGGATTGTATTGGGTTTTGGAGGCTAATATATACGAATCTGGTTAGATTACCTCTTCGTTATCTGAGTTTATGTACTACTGCTGATGTAAACTATTGAATCTGTTACACTTACTGTTGGTTATTCATTGTTTCCGTGGATCTATATTTATTATAATACATAGTATTATTGTGATCTATTGTCATGCGTTTATGATATTACCTGTGATAGTGCTGATGTGGAAGTACTGATTAGATCTATGAATGATAGTAGCTCTGTTAACTGTGGACTATACTGATTAGTGAACCTATGAATAGATCTATTTTATAGCTGCAAGAGTATCCTTGTTAATGTTATATGAATCTATTATCTGACGATTACTGCGATTATGGTTGCTATATTGGTAGCTTGGTATTACGCACGTGGATGCAAAGGTAATTACTAGCTAGGAGCTCTATGATATAAGTCTGTAATTAGATCTGTTAAATTCAAAGATGGTAAGCTAGGAACACAGCTCTACTTGACTTACCTGCTCTCTCTCAGGGTGCGAAAACTTGGTTCCAGCACCCTCCCATACTTCTTCAAGTGAGACTTTGGCCTACACAAGCAGGTCACTATTGAAAGGGCCAGTAGTATAGGGGTTTGTTGGTAAACCTTAACCTCCGAACTTGGGTTAGGACCCCTCGAGCCAAAAAATTGTCTTGTTGCCGAGACCGGGAGCACTTTGAGAGAGAGATTTGGTAATGACAAGAGAGTATTGGAAACCTGAGAAGAAATAAATTGAAGAATGGTTCGAAAAACAAATTCAGGAATTTGCGATAAAAGAGAATTGCAGCACAAGGTTGATAGTGGAAAAGTGGAAGAATAAGTACATTTTCATAGAGATCTATGAAATTTTCTTTGTGGCATTTGCGACCAAGCTTCAGGAGTGGCTTGTAAGGATCGTAGATTTCTAGAAGTGTTGGAAGGATGAAAGGGTCACACAGTGGACTCCAGAGGTTATCTAGCAGTTAGAAAAGACTGATAACACCATCAATTGTACGGTAGATCACTGGGTGGATAGTGTGCTAGGAGGTTTTGTGACAATGTTTTCCATTGATTAATTCATCTCCTATTCTGAAGCAGAGTGAAGGTTCTTCAAGGGTCTCTGGGGTAAGTTTCTAAAAACCTTACCATTGTTGATTAAGATATTTCTATGCGAAAAGAGCATTTTGTGCAGCCACACAGAGTGAATGAGCTCAGATCAAAGTGAGGGTATAACGCGCAATGGTAAATAATACAGAACTAATCAAGAAGGAGATCGATCTGTCTACAGTCCAGTAAGAAATTCTGCTGCACAGAATTATTTGTCTACGCCAGAATCGAACCCTCATAGGGGTAAGAACTCACCGCCTTCACCACCATAAGATGATATGGCCTCGCACATGAAGCTACCCAACTTCAAAAGTGTAGGGGATGAAGATATGGATCAGTTCTGGTTTGTCACAGGATCGGTATGGACTGTGCAGAATGTAGCTAGTGACGCAGTGAAAAGAGCGCAACTATCCCTTGCCTTTTAAGGAAGAGCGTTGGATTGGTGCATGGGATACATCGACCACCATGCAAATGCAACCATTGAAGAGATTAAAAATTCCTTGAAACAACAGTTCAAGAAGCCCATGTCATACTCTCAGATAGTGAACGATCTAAAGGATATCAAGCAGGGACCGTATGAATCCGTAAGGGATTCTGACCCATGGTTAAAGAAGGAAATTAGAGAAGGAGGATTTCTGTATGATGACAGGTGGCACACGGAGTGGTTCATTTCTATGCTGCTTCCCCACCTGCGCGTGCCAATGGGACATCAAGCCATTGAATCGTAGGAAAAGGCCTTGGAAATTGTGATGAAGCTAGAAGCCGCGCTAAGAGATGATACCCAGTTAGGAGTGCAACAGATACAAGGCCAGCTAGAAGCAATGCATATGGAGATACAGAATCTGTGGAAGGGACGAGGAACAGAGGCTAGCCCTAAAAGATGGTGCATACAGTGCCAGGTGAATGGACACACCAAGGATAACTTTCCTCTGTTAGCAGACTATGTACAGGCTAGGGGACCCAGTCTGTTGTGACCTAGGAAAGCTGTAGGACCAAGTGGACCAGTGCTTTGGTGCAATTATTTTTTCATTGCTTGGTTGCACGATACCAACCACTACCCCTGCCTTGCTGCATATGTCGCAGAAATAAAGCAACAATGGTGCAGGTTCTGTAGATCTATGGGCCATGATGAACAGAACTGCTGGACGTATGATCTGATGATAGATCAAGGAAATATATATAGGGTATAGTCGGATCCGTCCTTTCCAAGATACCCCTCGGGCACAGGTGGCTCTCCAACTAGGGGTAGGGGAGGGGGCCGAGGTGGAAGCATGAGTATAGGAAGAGGAAAACTAATTTTCTATAATTGTGGAGAAATAGGGCACTTTGCAAGGGACTACGTGAACCCTGTGAGACAATCCTACAAATATTGTAGATAGTTGGATCATGTGGTTGAAGATTGCCTGATTCTAATAGCCAAGATGTAGGAGAAGCAGCAAAAACCTATGCAGAATGTAGAAAGGGTCAAGGTAGAACCTCAAGACGAAGGACCAAGTATTAATGTTATAACATGCAGTGGCATGGCCACCGGAGGGGCTGCGGAGAAAGCTAAGATGGAGCCTCTTATCCGTAAAGAAGAAGGTTAGGAATTACAGAAGGAAAAGGAAACCTTTGTGACAACTCGCCAAGACCATGCTAAAGCTGAGGCACCCACTCCTTAAAATCCTGCGAACCTCAGAGTAGATGATGAGGTTAAACCATTCTTGCAAGCGTGTATGAAGCTGCTACGCAACCAATGGGCCATAGAAAACCTCCAAGAATTGATAGATAGTTGCGCAGAAAAGACAACCCTAGCTATGGAAGTTAAGGATGTGCACAAACCATATAAGCATAAGAGACACACTAGCAGGGAGATGCGGTTAATCGTGCAGATTGGTTTCTATGAGATGGATCAAGTTATTCTAGACTTGGGCTCAGATGTGAATTTATTACCTAAGTAAACCTGATAGCGAATGGGAGAACCTAAGTTAGAATGGTCCACTATCCAGCTGCACATGGCTAATCAGCAGAAGATCATACCTTTAATAAGATTACCAAAGATCATGGTAGACATCGCAAGGGTCAAAGTTCGGGATGATTTTGAGGTCATTCAGATTGTAGAAGATGCGGACCCCTATCCTGCGCTCCTAGGATTGGACTGCGCCATTGATATGGCCGGTATTATCAATTTGAAGAAAAGAAGCATGGCATTCAAAAGTGAAGGAACACGGGTGATTGTACCACTAGACCCCGCAGAAGGAGAAAGGTATACAGAACCAGTGCATGAGGAAGAAGAGGTGGATCACATCTATAAGTTAACTGCGAGGGACGAATAATGGATCAATCCTATGGCCAATGGTATGCTTTTCTAGGAAAGAGATAGCGAATGCTTCTCAGACTCCGACGAGGAAATGGAAAATTGGAAAAACCGGCTGCATGATGTCTCTACGATGCGCTGCCTATGAATTATAAGGGATTTTCGCTGCATATCTTCAGAGGTAACATAAATTCCCTACTTTGATGGTTTCGGTAGTATAAAAGAGTTTTTGCGAACATTCGAAGCTGAGGTTCCCAGAGAACAAAGGTTATGGGCCCTTAATCTAGCCATGCGCACAACACCTACAAGATGGTGAGACACGCATAAGGGGGAATTCCAGGAGTGGGAGAAATGTTGGGATATGATGGCCCTACAATTTGAGCCTTCGACCGATGTGCGTGAAAATAAATTCCTTGGCCCAGGGGATCCACGCGGACATTTGTCCACGTGGATGGAGAAATGGTGTGATTGTATTACAGAAGAATGGGTTCACTTGTTTATTCATGCCTTGGGACCAATTCCCACTGCATGGTACCTAGATGCGGAGCTACATCAGCGCACCCGCTAGTGGGAAACCTTAAAGGATGAATTTTTGGGGAAATTCAGGTTAACAGGAGGATCATAGGTGCTTGGTGAAGCTCTATAGGCTATCGATACCTTTGTATTTGGTGAATCCAGCCCCTACGAAGCATACGAAATACCCACATGGGAAACACAGATGTGGGATATTTTTAATTGTCACAATATAGCTATAGAAGAATGAGATGAGGATCTGCACAATGCATCTACCCTAGAATCAACGGGGGAGCACGCAGTTGCAAGACCTCCATTGTAGATTGTGGATGTGACGAAGCCTCTGAAACTGTGGGAAGTCAACATTGGAACGATAGAGCAACTTAAGTTGGCTAAAATTGGGGACTACTGGGATGATGACACTGTAAGAAAATTTGTTGAATTGATCACAAGATATCAAGACTTATTCCCATCCAAGTTTTCAGAGCTCAAAGGGATCATAGGAGACCTAGGGGTTATGCGCATCACGCTAAAACCAGATGTGTACCCTGTAAAGAAGTGGAATATCGGATGAACCCTAGGTATAAGTAGAAGGTTAAGAAAGAAATCGATAAAATGCTCACCGCAGGTATTATCGAGCCGGTCGAGCAGTTGGATTGGGAAAGTCCGATGGTGGTTCAGGAAAAGAAAACAAAGGGAGAAATATGAATTTTTGTGGACTTACACAAGCTAAATGATGTCTACGTACATGACCCCGTTCCGACACCATTCTCCGATGAGATCCTAGATAGCGTAGGAGGCCAGGAAGCATACTCATTCACTGATGGGTTCTCAGGGGACCATCAGATCACAATCGTGCCAGAAGATCGTAGCAAAACTACATTCACCACTGAAAGAGGATCCTTCCAGTATACCGTAATGTCGTTTGGACTCAAGAATGCCCCTGCTACCTTCTCACAGGTAGTTGTCCCAGTGTTCAAGGAATTCATCCACAAATTCCTAGATGTGTATTTCAATGATTGGACTATCTTCAGCTTAGTAAAGATGCATGTTTCGAACCTGCGCATGATGTTGGACGCCTACCAGAAACACCTGATTTACCTGAATATAAAGAAATGTATCTTCTGTGTACCCTTCGGAATCTTGCTCAAACATATGGTTTGTTGACAAGGGTTGATGGTGGATCCTGTGAAAGTGGCTGTTATCATCAATCTGGCAGTGCCTACAAATGAGAAACAACTACATTCGATCCTTGGACATATGGGCTACTACAGAAAATTCATTTAGGGATACGCACTAATCATAGTACCTTTGGAAAAGCTGCTTAAGAAGGATGTTTCAATCCTTTAGGATGGCGAGTGCCATAAGATATTTGAGCTACTCAAGGCAAAGATGGTATCTACACCTATTCTTATTTTTCCCGATTGGGAAAAGGTATTTCATGTTCATGTTGATGCTTCGGGGATTGGCCTGGGAGTAGCCTTTACGTAACCTGGCACCGGAGACATTGATCACCCAATCACATTTGCTAGTCAAAAACTCTCGAGTGAGGAGCGCAATTATGCCACCATGGAGAGGGAAGGGTTTGCCATGGTCTATGCACTACAGAAGTATCAACACTATCTGTTAGGTGGACACTTTAAGATGTTTACAGATCATTCAGCTTTAAAGTACCTAGTGAATAACCTGTGTTGGGGGGAGAAATTTGGAGATGGCTGTTGATGTTTCAGGTATACGATTTTGAAATTATAGTCAGGCCAATGAAGTTGAATGTTGTGCCGTATCACTTGTCCAAAATTGAGACGGGCGAGGAACCCACTAACTTGGAGGAAGGATTGCCTGATGTGTAGTTGTTCGCCATTAAGGTCGTTGATGCGCACTTCGCTAATATCATTTAGTTCCTAACTACAGGCATGGCACCTACAAAATATTCGGTACAACAAAAGAAGGAGTTGGTTACTCGAGCGGCGTATTTTACCATTATCACAGGTCATTTATATAAACTAGGTGTTGATGACGTACTGCACAGATATGTTCTGGGGCATGAAAGGCACACTATCTTGATAGACGCTCATGAAGGCATAGAAGGAGGTCACTATGCAGGCAAGGCAACATCACAAAATATCTTGCGGGTCGGGCTATGGCCACGTAGAATTACATTTGGAAGGAATAGGATCAGACTGCAGCTGGTGCGCTGGGAGCACAGGAGGTATGCTCAAAGCACATGGGTGCGCTGGGAGCGCAGGGGTACACTGAGCGCACCCAGGGTGCAAAAACTAGCCGTTGGAACAATCAAATTGGGTAAAAAGAAAAAATTACCATTGGATAGGGCGGGAGGCTAGAATTTAATGAGGTGATTTCTGGATATTTTTTACCGTTTACTTGATGGTAATTTCCACATGAAATATACCCTACCGTTGGGTGATCACCAAAGCTATAAAATAGGTGGGCTAGATCAGAAAAGGGTTCCATATTGATTGAATAGCTCATACTTGGCATGTTTGTCCTCGACGAATTTGTGTTGTAAGAATTTTTGTGCCTATAACATCTCTTTCATGTCTGAGAAACTTTCTCCCTCTGACAGTAGCAATCCCGAGTTTGTATTTCGAGCCAGGATGATAGCTACGAATCCTGATGAACCATTGGAACCAGTAATATTGGTGGCACAATGCACTAAGGAAGTGGTGGAGATTGAGTCTAAGGCTCATGAATTTTTCTCCACCCCAGTCACAAAGAAGGGTAAGGAAAAAGCAACAGGCTCAGGGAAGCCCTCGAAACCTGCAAAATGGGTTGGGGGGAAGCCTCGTACATCCCCGTGGAATCTAAAATACCTGAAGGCGATGCCCCTAGCGTGTGCTGCTCAGGAGGAGGCCCAACCTGCTAGTCTGATCAACTGGTTACCTCCCTTCATTCGGCTACGCAGGTCCTCGATTCACATCCAAAAGAACCTTGACAACCTGATCACTTTTTTGCAGATGTCGCTGACCTTGGGAGAGCTCCCTATCATTTGTGAACCTGTTGGGAAGCTTCACGAGATTAAATTCAATAATCACAACTTGGCCAGTTTAGAGGCATTCCCTGAGCTAGTGCCTGAATTATAACTTGACACAATTTAGGTAGACGATGGGATCAAAAATTTTCCTCAGCACTGGGTGCGATGATTGGCCAGGTCTGGGCTCCTGAACTTGCTAAGGATGCCACACTTTGGTCAGTAGAACTTCACGGACCGACTAACCTAAAAATTGCTTTCCCTAATTCATGATGGTTGCCTGTGGATCCAAGATAGGATCCCCATCGAAGCTACACTGGTTCACAGAATTACTGGCCTTCCCATGCATGATCCCAAGCCTCTGGAGTGCGTGGGTAAAATGTATGAGGCGGAAAATGTTGAGTATGTGTGCCAGAACTACCATGTGGGGTGAAATACTTGGGGTTTTATAATCAAGTCCACCAGTGACCAAGGCACGCAGTTGGGCATGATGTTGTTGGCGTACAGAATGATGAGAAAATGTCAGGTCACCTATGTCCCAACCTACGTAATTCAGTTAGTATGCCAATGCGGGAAAGGGGTATGTTTTAACTGGGCCCAGTATTTGTGTGATGATTTTTTGACTAATGTTCACTTGTCCCAGGAGTAGGGCCGTGCCTTTTGTTATTCCTGGTTACTAGTCCTCATAGCATTGGTTGCCTGGGAAGCCCCTGCAGAGTTAGTCCTCCCTAAGCTTACCTCAGACATGTGCGAAGGGGCTTGCTATGCACACTTATGGGATTCTGAGGATCCACAACATCTCGAGGACAACCAAGTTTTTTGGGTCCTCTTTCAGAATATCTTGGCCACAGCCATTAACTCCCGACCACGGCTGTCCCCTACCATGTATGACAGATACATGGGAATTTCAGGATTTCAAATCACTATGCACAACGTCCAGATCAGAGCACACAAGGATGAGGCCTGGACTTCGCTCCATTATATGGTGGCGGATGAAGAAGTTGACAACATCATTGTGCTCTGGCCTCCTAATTGGAAGATCAACTTTAAAACTGGCATGAAGGATGTTGAAGGACCCAACACATCAAAAGTCACCCCCCCTGTCATCATCAAGGATACCAGGGGTGCGACCAAGAGTACCAAACAAGATACGAGCGTGGGCGCACACAAGGATGCACAGAACAAGCAGACCCTTGAGAAGGACTTCGAGGTGGAGACTTAGGTAGATTTTTATCCTGACCTGGGCACAAAAGGACTGGATGTAGGAGGACCTGCCTCCCCTCACGGCACAAAGCGAACAAGCAAGCCTGTCAAAACGCTCCGCAAGAAGCAACCCTCTTAGTGGATGGAATGAGACGAGACAATCATGTTGACTGACGAAGACCTTGAACAAATTGCTGATACAGTCACTTTGGCCACGGAGGACAGGTGGGTCGCCTTAAAGGAGCAACAGAAAGCTGCGATCAACACAATCCAAGCCGAGCTCCGTGCGCTATAGTTGAAGACAGATACCTTGTAGACCAGTGTAACTCAGGTACACACACCTTTAGCCGCCGGTAGTGCAACATTAGTTACAGACGAAAGCTGCCTCTACTCTCTACTTGACGCAACCCTTGTGATCAGTCCACCCGACCTAGGAATCCAAGTCCAGGCCAGTACAAAATTCCAACTGAATTTATCTAGGCTACCTCATGAGGCCTTGTAGGGTCTCCACACCTCTGTATTTCAAAAAATTCACCATCAAGACCAACAAGTGCACCAACAGATAGGAGTGGTTGAACAAACAGTTGATGCAAAGAATGCTGAAGTGTGCCTTGCCACTGCGAAGCACACAGAGCTCGAAAACGTGATTCACCAACTTTGTGCAAATGTTACCACAGAGATCCGGCCACAGCCACCCCTCAAGCGAAGGTTGAAAGGTTGGTCACAACACTGAAGGCCTCCTAGGAGGAAGTTCAGATGGTCAAGGCACGAATGGAGCAGCAGGTTGTTGACCTCCAGGCTAAGTTGTAGCCTGAAACCCCTTTAGAGGTACGAGCCTAACAAACCGCGCTGGTCACTATGGCTACGAACTCCATTACAGGGAAAATTGTGCAAGGTGCCCAATTATTAGAAACGGCCATGCAGCCATGGACCAAGGTCCAGCATGACCTGATCCTATGTGGCATCAACCAGAACCTATGGCAGAAAGAAGAAGAGTTCGAGATGTTGGAAGCCACCCTACCCACTTTAGTTCCTGCTCAATTTTTGACACGGCTGCGCACCAGTCACGCCCTCCAAGCTGATATTAATGAACTCTGGAAAAATAATAAGGTCCTCGGCGACTGCCTGAAGCCTTGGGCTACTGAGGCCCTCAAGATTTCATAAGATGTTGATGTCACGGTTAAGAAGCTGAACCAGACTCTGCAGAGTGTCACCGCAGTGACGGAAGGCCCAATTTCAGAAACGTTGGTCAATATCACATAGAATGCCACTGCTTAGAGTGAAGGCGTGCTGCCTCCATTTGTCAAGGCGATCAGATTGTTGCAGGCATAGGTGGAGACCCTGTTATCACTCTAGTAAATTATTAAGTTGTGGGACTTTGGATTTAAGTCAAAGAACTCTAGAGGTAACCAGAAATCTACTTCAAACTCTAGGATCTATCCTTCCTAGGGTTCAGAGAGGGCTCTCTCTTTAAGATTTATCTTTGTTTGATTTACAAATGTTAGGCTAGTTATGAATGGGCAGTTTTGGTTTTGATTGATTTTTTTGGTGGTAAAAAATAACTGGAAGGGGTGAATAGAGGGAAATTTACTTGTCCATTGGGCTATGGAATATAAATCAAGTTAGCAAAACTAGGATCAGGGCCTAAAAGGTCAAATTTCTTCAGGGCAAGATAGATAACCCTTGGAGATTATGGGATTTTTTTTTTTGAGGTGGTATGATCTGGATAAAGGGCACTTAAGGATCCTTTGATCTAGAAAAGAGAAATAGTAGATAGAGGTCAAACGAGAGAGGGATAAATTAAGGGTTCCCTACACTGGAAATCAGAAGAAAACAAAGAAATGATAACTAGTTAAAAACAGGGTGCTATTAACATGTCCTATAGTAATACTCCTAGTTATACATTCAGATTTTGAATTAAAACATAGATGTATGAATGTAACAAAGCAAGATTAAAAATGACAAGTTTAGAGAGTACTTCACTCCAGATAGCTTATCACAGGGATCATGAAGTATGATGCCAAGTAGGTGATCCAATCTGCTACTCAAAGTCGAAACACACAGCCTTCAAGTCAACAATATATCTATAATAATCTTCAGAAATTTTATTCCACACTTAATACTTCTGAAGTTGAAGTATTTATAAAAAATGTATTATAAATATCCTAGAAGACTTATAGGAAACAAATTAGGAAAAATAAAATATCATTACATAATAAAAGGGACAGTTGCTTAACAAATCAACAAGCTGTCCTCTTTTGTCCAAAATAAATAGAACTGTTTTGATGACGAGTTATTGACTGCCTATGTGTCCTGCTTGCTGTCTGCCAGATATTATGTTGCAATATACTTGCCTTCACTGATACTCTTTCCTAATGATACTCTTTAAATTTATACTCTTTGACACGTATACTCTTTGACCATCAGTTTTACTGTCCTACTGCTGTAAAATATATCTTTTAGCAGTAAAAATCAGCAAATTGTTTGTTCTTTTCTTTTTCTTTTCTATTAACTATATTGAGGCAAACTGTTTTACTTTTTTTATCTTCAATTTTTACATCAAGTTTGTGAAAGTCTACCACTCTTCTGCTTAAGGAATTTGCACATTCTTCAACTTCCTGAAATTATCATCAGCCTCAATATATATTTCAAAATTAGGCTTGATGACAAAGAGATGCTTAATTTCATGTTGTAAGAAGAATACATCCTCAAAATACTGAAGTAAAACTTTCCCTGTAGGAGTGCCTTGTGCTGGTGGCTTGTTTACTTGCTCTTTAGCAAATTCCCTAATATTTTTGTCATAGTCCTTCTGTGGCATAAGATTTTCATTGAAAAGATTTATATCAGGTAAGCCTTTCTGTCTAATATTTGTATACTTTACCATAAATATAGTTATGGCAAGGTTCGTGGCTTCACACTTTTCTTCAAGATTCTTCATCAAGTTCTTTTTAGTGAAAACCTTCTTGATTTGTAGGATTGTCTTTGTCCTGTCTAATACTTGAAGTTCCTCAATTTCTTCTCTATTCTTTATATTGAAAATTTTTATGAGCTTTAATGCATGTTCAAGTTTATCAGTCAATTCATCCTTGGTCTTCTGTATCTCTGCATGAGCTGCCAATAAAAATTCTTTCTGATCAAATATTACTTGAATTGAAGGCCATTGATTATGAATGGCTTCAATGATGTTGGTCCAGAGATGATTTTTGATGTAGGAGATCTGCTCTGTGAAAGTCAATTCCTTTTGTAGATTTTTGAGTTGCTCCCCTAATATGATAGCTTTCTATTCATGAGTTTTGGCATTAATATGAGCTATTTTATTAGCACTCTCAAGATTTTCAATCATCTTGTTTAATCTGTTTATTTCATTTGTCTTCAAGGACATATCTTCCATTGCTTTTACTATCTGGCTGGCTTCATCTGTATGTTGTACTGCTGTGGTAGAAGATTATGTAGCTGAAATGGTGGCAGGAGTCACTGGCACTGCAGTTTCCAGTGGGCCCTTTGGTGCTAACTTTTCTCCTAAAGTAGAAGGCACTGTTGTAGTAATCACTAGGATGACTGTAGGAATTGTAGGAATTTGTAGCTATTTTACAGTCTCTCTTTCTTGGACCAGCTTGTCCATTTGTGTTTCCATCTCCTTAATTTGAGCTATCAATTGAAGTATTAGTTTCATCATTTCCTCTTTTTCACTTTTATCCTGGAGGACTTCTTTTGTTTGTGGATGCTCACTTTGAGGAAGTTTGAGCTATTTCCTCAAAGATGTTATATCTTCATTATTTTTCTTAATCAATAATTCTGCTACTTTGATGCTTGAAGGATCATATCTCACCTGTAATACTAGTTCCTCTAAGGCTTTGATCCTTAAGTCCTCGACATATAGTGAAGCTTTGTCCATCTTTATCTGATCTTGCATGTTGAGGATGGTATTTTGGAGTTTATTAGCACTCATTGCTTTAGTTGCCACTGTAGAATTTAACATTTCAAAGCTCTGCCTATGGAACTCAAACTGTTCCAACTCATGAATTTTTTCTGTGTCTACCTCAAGATCAACATTTTTATAGTCTGATACTGTTTTTGGTACTGAGGTAGTAGGCTATAGAAATGACATCATTTTATTGCTTGAATAATCAAATGCTGATAATAATCTATTCTGATTGCCAAGCTTCTGTTTCAAGAATTGAGAGTATATTTCTGTCTTTATTTCTTCATTTTTCTGCTTAATTTGCTTGAACTTCTTTTTTATTTCTAAGTCCTTTTCCTCAGTTGGCTGTGAGGAAGAGGCTTCCATGCTGTGTTGTTTCTCAATCATCTGTGTTTCATCCTGAATTACTAGTTTTTCCTTTTGAATTTCCACAAGTGTTTCATTGATTATGGTTGTTGCTATATCATCATCAGTCACTGGAGCATCTATCTGATCAATATCAATTGTTACTTTCTCCTTATCAACTGAACTGATCTTGGGCCTTTTGTTATAGATTATTTTAAATTTAGTCTCAGTTGTTGTCTCTGTTGTTTACAGTCCTTCTTCCCTAACTATTTTACTTGATGTTTTTGGCTGTTTGGAAACTTCCAATGCTTGTGTTGTATCTTTTTGGCTTGTTGCCTCTGTCAAGGTGTTTTCAATCCATTCAACTTGATTGAATTTTTTTTCTATTTCAGGCTTTGACTCATGGATAAAGGGTGTTAATTTAAATTTCACTCTTAGTTGGCTTAAGATCCCTTATGGATCATAATTCCGTGGAAAACTCTCTTCAAATCTGAATTCTGATAGCATCTTTGTCACTTCTTTGTCAACATCTTTGTGGTTGCAGATAAATGAACCAATTTGATTTTTTAGCTTAAATTGGGTCTTCTTCTAGGCTAGCATAAAGTTAATTGAATCTGAATTGAGAATTTGTCTAAGATATTCTAATGCAGAAATTCTCATACACACATGCTTGGGAAACTTGTAGGGTAACAAGTTTGACCCAAAAATCCTTAATTCAGTGTGTTTTTCATAGAGGTACCAATCTCCAACCTTGTTCTACTCTGAAAGTTCTAAAATTATTTTCAGTTCTTCACTGATCCTTGGCTGCTCTGATTTATTCAATATGGTCATTGTTGGATGCAAAAATAGCTCTGAAAACTATGAATAAGTGAAATCATTACATTCTTTTCTCAGCAATGAAGTCCAAAAAATAATTGATAGAGGTTTTCCCTCTATATCCATTTTTTGCAAAGTGACTGGAAATTTGTCTGCTTGAAAGAATAGGAACAAATGAAAAAGATAAGAAGTATATCTAAATACTCCTTCTGTGGGTAATTTATTCAATTGGTAGTGGATGGTATCTGCTATGAAACCAACATAGTAAAAAATGACTGATGGAGGTTGACCGGGAGACATGGTGGATAAGAAACCAAGAATAGATTCATCAGCATGCTCATCTGTAAAAAATCCAAGGATGAAAGAGAGCATAGAGATAATATGTCTAGAACCTTCAGAAAATTTAGCTTGTGAGTATGGAGGATTTATCTTTGGAATATCAACATGAGAAGGCATAAAATTTTGAAAGATCATGAACCTTTTAGGGAAATCTAGGCCAAGGTATAGTTGAGTTAAGGCCTCTATAGACAAGAGGATTTCTTGGGGATCAGGCTGCAATTGTAGCTTTTGATTAATAGACTAGGTCATAATAGTGAAAAGTATATCTTTATCAGCATTTACTACAACCCTTTGATCTGGTTCATAATATTTTTGACACAGTCTTATGAATTCTTGACCTAGGTGGGTTAAGGGAACTATATATCTGGGTAAATGTGTTTCCAAAATAGGAATTTCATCTTTGTCTAGATACTTTTCATAACACCAGGTGTGTATATCTAACAGATTGAATTCAACAGCAGGATCAACAATTTTATAATCAATATCAGTTAAAGGAAGGCTTTCAACAGCAACCACAGGTGGTTGAAGGGGGTTTATTGATATAGCAGATTTGGCAGTGATGACTGGAGTAGACTTAGGGGTTTTGGATCCCTTAGGTTTGGGTGCTTTGGATCCTTCAGGTTTTTTGGTACTCTGTTTTTAAAGCATTTTTAGGTTAATTTTGCAAGATTAAACAATTTACAAGAGTAATTTTCTTTTAACAAAGGGAAAAATGGGCAAATTTAGGCTAAGGATAGTCTCTTTTAGGTATTATACTCAATCAAGTTTATCTGAGGATGTAACAACTGGTATAAAACATAAAACAAGGGTTTTCTAAGTTTGTTTTGCTGAGAAAATAGGAATTCAGTGTATTTCAAAGGTTTTTTGGCCTTTCAAATCTTTGAAATTGATCTTTAAATTATAACAATTCAGGAAAATTGCTTGAAAAGGGCACAAAGGATAAACAGGGTTTTTGGGAAAATTTTGCCAGGGTTTGGCCTATTTTTTGTGTTTTTAGGCTGTTCAATTTGATTGATTTTCTTAAAAAAAAAGGGACTGGTTCTCTTCAAGATAATTTAAACTCAAGTTGCAGGTTTGATTTCTTCAGAAAATACCTTTTTTATGCAGGTATTTGGCTCTAAAAGGGTTATGAGGTTTTCTGTTGACTTTGAAGACTTCAACAGCGTTTTGGAGTGGTGAATAGCTCCTCAATTAGTCTTAAATGGTAAATTTTGATGAAATTCGGAGGTTCTGGGCACAAAAGGGAAAGTCGGGGCTTAAAGATTGTTTACACAGTCGGGAGCAACTACTCAGAGGTTTAACATGCGCAAATAATGAAAAATGTATGTTCCAAATGTTTTAACCATATATCTTCTGATTGTATTAACTGACATTTAATCCAAGTAGCGTCATGGCGAGAGGCGGTTTCAGGATTTAAAAGAAAACTGGACGGTTGTTATCACGCAGCATTTGGGAGGTAAGCTGATTTGCACCAAATGCATGCGATCTAGTAGGAACGTGACATGTTGATGAGAGAGAAATGGGCAAAACTTCCCATTTCGTGTCCATTTTTCATTTGGTCGATTGATTACTTTTTGTATGCGATATTGTGTATTGGCCGTCGGATTTGGAGATCGTATGCGAAGGGTCAAGATTAAAATGGAAGTTGCTGCTTAATGAAATGGTGGGACCGGGCTTCATATGCGCGCGGGAAGTCAATTTTTAATTATATAAGGTGAACGACTTATATATAATGGCGGGGAAAGGCATATGGGAAAGGGTTATTATTTTTAAAACATCTAATATAATGTTTTAAACTTATATATAATATTTTAACGGATATGGATGCGGGGCGGGGTCAAGGTTTTATTAAAAATAAACCTTAGCTTATCTTAACAAAACTTTGGGTTAAAATGTATTTGTCTTTTCAAAACATTGGCTGAATGTTTTAATAAAACACAAAGAAGCGCGATATTATTTTTATTTATATAGTAATTAAACCTTTTTGAATGGTTTAACGACCATAGGGGTGGGATATTTATTTAGTGATAGTTTTAGACCGAAGGGCATTTGATTGGGGTTTTTATTTAGCACATGGGTAATAACTTTGGTCAAAAAACTTTATAATAGTGGGTTTTTGGGGTATTTAAGATATAGGGAATTAAATAAGTAGGATAAGGTAATTAGTTAGGGAATTAATAAAATAGGTTAAAAGTTAATATGAAAGGGAAATGGAATATAACACAAAATACATAAAATCACTAAGTAAAGTGTAATAGTAAAGCATAGCTTATCTTTTTACCATTTCACCAATACTTAGGATAAATGTATTTTTAAGAATTTTATGCATGTTTCTGAAGGGATGAAGTTAATTATATGGGGTTTTATGCTTCATTAAGTAATAATGAGTATTTAATTATGAAAAGGAGTTATAATGTATGAATGAGGGATGAATAATGATAAATGGGGATTTTAAAATAAGAAATCAACATTTTCAACTAACGAGTCATCGAGCCTTAGGTCTGGTCCCAACAAAAGTCAGAGAAATGCTCTGAGCCTATTTGACTGATAGCTTAGAATACTGAATACTTATAGGGGAGGAAAAATTAGTGATTTTTCCTGATGATCAATATTACATGATTTCTCCACTTCATTCTACCTACTCAGCCTTATTCTAACATTTTTTTTCTTCATTTGGCAGGTGCTTTTAGACTTGCAACCTTGAAAAATTTATTCTTTTGAAGCATAAACTATCTAAATCTACCTTATTTCATCCGAGGGCTCAGATTAAACTATTGGGCTCCTAATTATTCTCTACCTATCTACTAATCTATCAGGATTAAACTATCGGACAAACCTTTATTCACTATCTAAAACTTGAAATTGAAAACATGACAAATTAAGTTTAAACAGTTTAACTCATCATGGATTATGGCATTTAATGACACTTTGCACATAATCGTTATTCTTGTAGTAAAATTAAAAGTAGTTGCATTTGGATTTTCTCAATTTCAGGTCTTATTTTTATCTCTTTTTCTTTTGGGGTATGTATTTTTTCTAAGTCCTTTGATCTTTCTTTGAGGACTTCTTACCCTCTTTTTGATTTTTTATTATTTTTCATTTTTTCAAAATATGGGAAAACAACTTGTAGAAAGAAAGGTATGTACATATTTACAAGACTATCAAAATAAATTCAAAATTTTATGAATCCTATTATTATAGGACCCTAACAGATCCCACCATCACAGTGACTTAGGACGAGTCACAAGATTGTGTTGGGGGACTGTTGGAACAAGGTCTCCTAAAGCTGCGAATTTTGTCCATTTTGGTATATTTTTGTAATATTTAGTCTAACGCAGGGGTTTTGGGGAGGGTCAAAGCCCCTAATGCATTGTAACGGGTCAAGGGTAGACCAAGAATTTTCAAACCACGGTATTCAGGCCATTGGATGCGTAGGCTAAATGGGTATAAATAGATAAAAAAATTTGAGTCATAGTTAAGGAAATATAGAGATTGATGATAGTTGCGAATTGTTAGATCTGTTTGGGTTGCTAGGATAAGGACTCCTACTAGTTGTGTAAGCGGAGATCCTCAGTCCTGCTGTGGGCGGACCCTACTAGATGTGTGCATAGGTTGTGTTGGATTGTATTAGGTTTTGGAGTCTAATATATGCGAATATGGTTAGAGTACCTCTGCGTTATTTGAGTTTATGTAATATTGTTGATGCGAACTGTTGAATCTATTACACTTAATGTTGGTTATTCGTTGTTGCTGCAGATCTATCTTTATTATAATACAGATTATTACTTTGATTTATTGTCATGCGTTTATGATATTACATGTGATTGTGCTGATGCGGAAGTTCTGATTAGATCTATGACTGATAGTAGCTATGTTCTTTGTGGACTATATTGATTAGTGAACCTACAAATAGATCTGTTTTATAGCTACGAGAGTATCCTTGTTCCTATTATATGAATCTATGATCTGTCGATTACTACGATTATAGTTGTTGTACTGGTAGCTTGGTATTACACATGTGGATGCGAAGGTAATTAGTAGCTAGGAGGTCTGCGATATAAGTCTGTAACTATATCTGTTAAATTCGAAGCTGGTAAGCTAGGAATGCAACTCTTCTTGATTTACTTGCTCTCTATCAGGGTGCGGAAACCTGGTTCCAACACCCTCCCATACTGCTTCGGGTGAGACTTTTGTCTATGCAAGTAGGTCACTGCCAAAAGGGCTAGTAGTATAGGGGTTTGTTGGCAAACCTTAACCTTCGAACCTGGGTCAGGACCCCTCGAGCCAACAATGTTCTTGAAGTACATTATTGTTCAACCAATGATCAAGTTGTTGATATCTTTACAAAGGCTCTCACAGAAGAAAAGTTTACCAAACTTCGATCCATGCTTGGATTTTAGGAAAGTTATCATTAAGGGGTGATAGGCTATAATGCCTCCTTCCTTCTCTGATTGTGTCACCTTTGTAAATCCTTCAATCCTATCCAAAGTTGTTCTTAAGGGGGGATGCTAGGATATTTTGACACATAGGAAATAGGCTCCTTTTGTGTCACCTTTGTAAATCCTTCAATCCTATCCCAAGTTGTTCTTAATGGGGGGTTTTAGGATATTCCGACACATAGGAAATACTTAATTATAACTTGGTCTACTGTAGAGTTCGGTAAAGTGTGTTTCCTTACTATGTACATTTGTAACTTATAATCTGACGGTCATGATTTGTAGTGATCCAATGGTTCACTCTATCCTCAGTATTAACGACACTTGATCCTTGGCTTAACAAAATATTGGTCCATGATCTCTATTTAAAGAGCATGGCGGGTCATTTTTCCAGTAACCGTTTATGAGAGAAACATCTGTAAACTTTATTTTTATATTAATACATTGCCTGAAGTGGCTGCGTTGGCTTAGGTCATGGACTGTTTCCCTCTTCGAGAGTTTTAACCACGTGATATACTGGTGTACTAATTTGTGATATGTTTTTGAGCGGTGACCTTTGGTTTTTTATCTAAGGAACTTACCCTATAAATTCCTACACAACATACCTCAAAAGGAATTTGTAAACAACCCTTGTTAAAACTTGATATTAAATTTGAGCCACCTATGTATAATGGTGAAGTGAATGCAGATAAGCTTGACAATTAGGTTCGTCAGTAGGAGATCTATTACATGATTCAAAACCTTAAAGATAATGATACAAATATTCATATAGCTTCCTTGAGACTGGAGGGTGCTGTTAGCCTCCTATAACTTGTTGTCAAGAAAACCCGGGGGCTACTAAGTTTTTGAGCCTTCAAGGAGTGCATTTCACCTGAAAACACACAATCCTTGAAGTCTTTTCATACCCTTTTTCCTTTGATAAACCCTCACTACTGTTTCATAAGTCAATAAGCCTTTCTATTGCGAAGAAGAATACCCAAAAAGCCTTTTTATCCTTATTTCATCCTCTCTTAGCCTCTTTTTTCCCCTCCTTTTACCTCCCTTAAATGCCTCTAAATCATCCCAAATCCATCCTAAGCCTCACAAATACCCTTTTTTTGGCCCAAAAAACCCTTTTCCCCTCTACCGTTATCCCTTTCCGGCCTCAAATTGCATTGAAAATAGGCCAAAGAACCCATATTCTTCATATATAAGGCTTAGCCCCTTTCGGCCAGCCCCCGCAAACCATTTCTCCACATGACCTGAGTGGTGAAACCAAGCGCTAGCCCGTGACGTGCTTATCATATCTATGGTTGGGTGAAATATCAACCGTTGATCTGATTCGTAGATCAACGGTCCATAGTCCAGCCATCCCGGTGGTCCCCGCGATCGCTCGCCGTACAAAACCGACGGTCTTTATCGCACCGCTTTTGAAAGGAAGGTGGTATTTTTCTTTCGGTAGCAATCAATGTCACCGGCCAACATGTGTCCTCAAGCTGTTTTGATGCTCTCATTGCGCGTTAAAAATTGACCGCGGGCCCAGCGTGATATGCCCATACGCCGTCCGATCTGAGGCTAGCCATCCGACGGTGATTGCACCCCCAAGATGCTCGGGTGCTAACCAAAGCAAACAGGGCCCCTGGCCCACCATCAGTCGCCCTCTGGGTTAGATCGCCCCGCCATTGACTGAGTCCCACCGCTAGAGCTCCACGTCACCTGGTTTCGTGGCTTTTTCCCGTGTCTTGGTATTTTGCCCGATTTACTAAGCCCTTCATCATTTAATTTCTGCCGTCGATCATCACCCTCATGCATTTCTTCACTCAGAACCTCATCAGACCAGATGTCCACCATTTTGCTGCACCTTTCCACCATTTTCGTTTGCATCCACCCCTTCCCATGCATGTTTTTCTTAATGCGTTTACGTGTTTTGCAGGGTTACAGGAAGGAGGAAAACGTCGTGATGCGTGGTCACTATTTTAGTGGCACAAAGCATAGAGAAACTGAGTTCAGAGCTTGATATTACAGATTTCAACTCTACGAAACCTCTCCAGCGCCATTAATGCTCAAATTTCACAGATAGGGACAGTAATGGAGCGGATAAGAGTGTCAGTGAAAGATCAGAGAATTTAAGGCTGGTAATCAAAGATTTTTTAGCCTTAATTCAGTAATTGAAAGGAAAAATGCACCAGGTTGAAGACTTCATGATTATAACAGAGGGCCTAAAAAAGTCTAATGCAGAAAACAATATATCAGTGTCACCATCAGTAGACCATTCTTTTCCATGAAAGGACAGGGTTCCCATACTGTTGCATTCTACCGTGTTCTAGAGAAGACCTCTGCCCTGACAACAGTCCTGGTGCTACCAGAAGCATTGGGTACATGGTATGGCAGACCCTAGAAACATTGTTCCACCTTTTTTTTTATTTCACCAGAGTACCACAAGTACTGCAGCCAAGGATACATCAAAGACATACCTGGAGTAAATTTCAGCCTGTCAAAGACCACTCTTTCACCCAAAAGAGTACAGAAGTTCGATGCATAGACATTAAAATAGAATGGGTTTTGAACCACTGCTCCTACTCTGATTAATGTTTCATTTAGTGTTTCATCTACCTCCTCCACCTCTCTTTCTGATATAAAAACTCATGAGACACTCATTATTGTTGTTGATCGGATATCTGTGAATTGTAAGCTGTTTCGCTTGAGACATAGTTCTCCGTGTAAAGTTGTGAGATAGGCCGAGGAAGATGTTTTCAGACTGAATACCAAGCTTTTGGTAACGTTGTACATGACTGGAGTTGCTCTTTAATATGACAAGCACATTTCTTTGGATCCTGATTTAAAGCAGCGGTGATGTTTCTCTATCTTTGTCCTTGTTTTACTTTGTAGTTCATTACATTTCATTTCTTCTGGCACGCATCAGAAATCTGGCATAAGATTTACCCTTGTTAGGTACCCTATGTTTCTGCTCTCCTTGCCTTCAATGTTTTCTATTGTATGTGTTATCTAAGAATTGATTTCAAGCTAATTTAACCAGTGTAATGGTCAAATATATACTGCTAGCCGATGTATGAATTAATGAATCTGTTCTTAGATGTTCTTGTTAGGCTTTAATTAAAAAAATTAGGATACTGGGAGTTTAGAACTCTGTCTCTATCTCACTGGGGTCCTTTTCAAATGATTAAACCTTCCTAAGTTCCCTCAAGCTGGATGCCAAAGCATTGCGAGCTCAAAGTGTCTCTCTGATCTCAGGTTTTCACCTTTGTGTTTAAATCTTTAATGTTCCCTTGTTTGAAGAGTTAACCTTTTAGGTTTTGGATCACAGGTTGTCCAATGGCATGTCCTGTCCCTGGATCTAATTTTTGAAAGGTCACCTTGGAGGTTTCCTTGCTTTCCACCTTCTTTCTTACCATTTCGTGCCACACTATCATCTTTAAGATCCAATGCTTTAGATGACTAGCCCAACTGAAAGCCTGCATATTGAATAGCAAGTAAACCCTTTCCTGACTCCATTACCCAATGGTCTCAAGTGTTCCTTGAATTCATCCCTCCTTTTCCTTAAATCCTCTTTGCACATCCTTGCCTCATATTGAATCCTTCCTTCCTGATTCCCAACAACCAAACAAACAATCAATCAAATAGAACCGTGCCTATAACTAGCCTAATATCTTAACACGGAGCTTAAAGCACATAAAACCTTGCATACATAGAGAGATCCCTCTCTAGACCCAGGAGGACTAGATCTTGAGGTCTAAAAGTGGTTCTGATGTTATCTCATCTTTCGGTATTTCCAATCTTTCCAAAACATGGGAACCCCAACAGGTGCAACACGAGTATGGTGGGAATCCAACACACTAGAAGAGATGAAAAACCATGGTAAGATTTCAATCTTTTGGTCTGAATTTATTGCTACAATTAAAAGGCAATTTTACCCTTCAGCTTATATACAAAAATCCATAATGGATTGGCATAATTTTAGACAACTAAAGGGATCAAGTGTTCAAAATTATACACAAGAGTTTAGGAGAAGAGCAATAGTCTTGGGTGTCAATTTATCTTCTCAAGGTTCTTTACTAAAGTATATTGGGTATTTGCACAACTATCTTAGACATACTATTATCATGTTCAATCCCACAACATTAGATGAGTTTTTTGTTCAAGCCACACATCTAGAAGCAATATGGAAACATAGTGCAGATGAGAAAAGTGATAGTTTCCTTGAGTATGAAGGAAAAGGAAAGGGTGAGTTTAAGGGAAGAGGAAACAAAAATGGTTATGTTAAGTTAGAGAAAGAGAAACTCACATGTAAACATTGTTCTAAAAATGGCCATGATGAAGAACATTGTTGGAAACTCCATCCAGAGTTGAAGCCCAAAAAACTTAAAACCAAAGAGAAGGAGAACATTAGGGATAGAGAAACCCCTCCATCTACACCTCCTGATATTCACTTCATTCAAAAATTTGGACTCAGTCATCCTAAATCATATGAATAGACTTCTGGTGGTCCTAGTATCCCTGTCATCCATATACCAGCTGCTCAGGACAACCCCTTACCTTCTCAGAACATCATCATGGCATCCTGGTATGCACCTCTTATGTTACCTCAGCCCCTAGTACCCTTACCCAATGATTACCAATCAAAGATCCCACACTTCATTGCAAAAGAATCTACCACAGCTCAGCACCATGTAGACAGGATTGAAGATTATTTTGACTACATGGAGATAGATGATGATACGGTCAAAATGAGAATATTTTCCCAGAGCTTGGGGGGTGATGTGAAGAAATGGTTTAAAGGTCTGCCTCCTAATAGTATCCAAGACCTTCCTGCTTTACATCGGACCTTCATAAACAAATGGGAAGTTAATACCAACCCTCTCCAAATCTTATTGGGAGAGAGTGTCCATGACTACTCTACAAGGTTCAATAGCATTTATAATGCTCTTCCTCCACATAGGAAACCTCCCCAAGGTATGGATTTAGTGAAACACCCTGAAGGATTTGATGTTGACATGGCCTACTAGCTTAGGGAGAGAGATTACAACATGTTAGAAGACATGCAAAAAGGAGCAGTGAGTTTTGAGGCTAACCTAATTGAGAAGAAAGCAAGAATAAGGGTTGAGAAAAGGGTAACATATAGAGATGACACTGTAGCTTCCACATTTGACCCCAATTATGACCGTCTATACAAAAACGTGGAAAAGCTACAACAAATGATGGAAAAAATGGTTGTCACAGTTAATAATTAGAACATGAACCAAAATCATAACCAGAACCAGAACTTTAGAAGGAACAATACCACTCCCAACAGACAAAGAGAATCAGATCAACAAGTCATACCCCCATTTCAAGAGAACTTCCTTGATGAAGATGAGGGGATTATAGAAGAGTCTAAGGAAAACACTATAAATATGTTTGAGATAGATAACTCAATCCACAACTGTTCCACAGAAGAAGATCGAACCTCACCCTCATATTGGGACGAGAAAAGATTATAATCTGAGGATTACAGGCTTGGATTTGAAAATGCCATCATGCAGGTCAGGGAACAATATGAGCTTAGAAGCAAAAAGAGCTTAGACAATTCCAAACCAAAATATTTTGAGATTACCATTAAGAAAAAGTCTGAGAAAACTTCTAAAGCAAACGCTAAAAGTAACAAATCAGCAGTTGAAAGTTCTGGGAAGAATAAAGAAAGGGATAACCAGCACACCGACAAACAAAGTCAATCTACTAGCAGCACTAGCACTGTAGCTAGTGCTCCTGATAAAACAGTTCCTAATCCTGTACATAGTGAGAATCAACACACTGAGCCTGCCACTAAAGTAGTGGCTGACAAAACAGAGTTGAATGTCATAAAGAGTCAATCTCTCTTCAAATTGGAGAGTGAGATTGCTAAAAGTAAGATCTCTATCCCACTCTCTGAGCTGGCCACTCAGGATGTATATAAAGGCCAAATTTTGAAAGCATTAAATCTAGGGGAAAAACGTGATACTGTCAATCTGAGTGATGATTAACCAATGCTCCTGTTTGGTCCAAAGATAGAAGGGAAAGTTTCAGGAAGGGGTAATACCTCCTTTTTATATCAGTCTCAATATCCATGACAAGATCCTTCACAATGCAATGCATGACTCTGGGGCCTCACACAACTTAATGCATAAAGTAGTTATGGAAAAGTTAGGCCTAGAGATAACTCGCCCTTATAAATATTTATATTCATTTTACTCGAGCAGGGTAAAGTGTCTTGGCCTAATCAAGGACCTTTGTGCGAACTTAACCCAGATTCCAGCCAAATGTATGGTTATGGATGTTGTAGTGGCAGATGTGCCACCTAAGTATGGCATGTTAATATCAAGGTCATGGGGAGCCAAGCTACAAGGTACAATGCAGATGGATGGGGCATATGCCACAATCCCTGTCTTTAGCCAGCTTAGGAGACTGTATAGAGAGGTACAAATGAAATTCCTAGTCAACAGCCTTGAAAAGCCTGAAAATTCTCATCTGTACTCTATACACACAGATCTGGACTCCTTTATCCTTTGCAATGATGAATCCTTAGAAGATCTAGAGCTGGAAAGAAGAGATATAAACAATAGGGAAGAGCCCATAGATTTCAACATAATGACCTCTCTAACCTCAGAAGAAAACAAGGATGAAATTTGTGGACAGTGCACTGAAAACAAAACTTCGAGTAAACAAGAAACAGAATGTGAACAACCGGTTAGTCACTCCTCACAAACTCATATACCACGCGAAGAACGAAACCATCCACAACCCAAGAATGAACCCTTATGGGAAATGAATTTTGATGGGTCATACGCTAAGAAAACTGCAGGGGCGATAGTGTGGTTGCATAACACGAAGACTGACTATGCTGAGAGTCATGCCTTCAACCTGAACTTCAAATGTACAAACAATATTGCAGAGTATGAGGCTCTCATCCTAGGCTTGAATTTGATGAAAAAGTTAGGAGCCCGTAGGATAGTTGTTCAAGGAGACACTAAGTTAATCATGAAACAAGTGAATGGTGAAGACACAACGAAACACCCTAGGCTGAGAGCATACAGGAATGACGCTATGGATTTATTGAAAACGAGAATATGAACTAGTGTTTATTCCTAGGAGTCAGAATGTAATTGCAAATGGATTAGCTTGTATAGCCAGTTCATATCACAAGCCTCCCAGTGACCAAAAAATCATCATTCAGACGAAGTTCAGACCTGCAGTACCTGATAATGAGAAATATTGGCAGGTTTTTGAAGGTGATAAGTAGATTGAGGATTTCTTGATAGGCAGGAATGAGTTTGAATTTCCCAATTCAAACTCTAAGTCCAATGATAGCTGCCTAAGTGAAGAGCCCTCACACGAGGAAGAATCACCATGTAACATAGAAATACACACTTTAAATGAACAGATTGTAAATCCAACCGAAGAATGTAAAAACACAGATAATGAGAAAATAGAGGTGCTACAGGCAAAAGATAAGAACATACCCCGAGGTCTGGCACCTTTAGAAGATCTTTTCAATTTCAATGATGTAGTGAAAAAGCCCACCATAGAACGGTCAGACTTTGACGTCGAGGAATGCAACATAGGCATAGAAGATAAGCCCAAGATGATTAAATTGGCTAAGTCCTTACCCGTAGACATGAAAAAGAAATATATTGACTTATTCAAGGAATTCATTGATGTGTTTTCCTGGAGCTACGAGGACTTGAAGGCCTATGACACAAACATCATACAGCACAAAATACCTTTGAAAGAAAATCAGAAACCCTTCAGACAGAAACTTCGCAGGATAAATCCAAAACAATTGCCTACAGTAGAAGAAGATGTACGAAGTAGGAATAATAGTTCCTGTGAGGTTCTCTGATTGGGTCTCAAACCTTGTAGCTATGAGAAAGAAAACAGCTAGGATCAGGCTGTGCATAGATTTTAGGAACCTTAATAGAGCCTCACTTAAGGACAATTACCCCTTACCAAAGATGGAACATATCCTGCAGGGGGTAGTTGGCTCAAGATGGATCTCCCTGTTAGATGGTTTTTCAGGTTACAACCAAGTGTTACTAATCCCAGAAGACCAACTCAAGACAGCTTTCACCACTCCATGGGGCACCTTCATGTATGTAAAAATGCTCTTTGGACTAATAAACGCTAGTGCAACCTTCCAACAAGCGATGGACATAGCTTTTTCGGATGAAATAGGGCACTTCATTGTCATCTATCTGGATGATATAACAGTCTACTCCAAGACTGATGAAGAACACCTAAAACATCTGAGAAGAGTGTTTGAAAAATGTAGAAGGTTCGGTCTGTCATTGAATCCTAAAAAGACTGCATTCGGGCTGCAAGAATGTAAGCTTCTCGGCCACATTATATCTGAGAAGGGAATTAGGATAACCCACAAAGAGTTGAGGGACTACTACAAATCACACACCTGAGAAACATTAAAGAGTTACAGTCCTTCATTGGGAAAATTAACTTCCAAAGGAGGTTTATTCCCAACTTAGTTGAACACCTCAGGAATATGACTAATATGTTGAAAAAAGGTGTGGGGGTTAAGTGGACTGTTGAGGCTTTAAAATATTTTGAATTGGTTAAAATTGCACTCACCCAGGCTCCTATCCTAATCAACCCTGATTTCTCAAAAGATTTCCTGATCTTTTCATTTGCCTTTGAGCATACAGTAGCTGCAGTCCTACTACAGAAAAATCTAGAGGGAGTGGAACAACCCTTTTCTTTATTCAGCAAAGCTCTGAGGGATGCACCCTTGAAATATAACATAATGGAAAAACAGGCCTATGCCTTTGTTAAGGTCTTGAAAGACTTTAGGGTGTACATACTACATTCCCACACCATAGCCTACGTGCCAAACATAGTGGTTAAAGACATATTGTCCCAAGACCCGGATGGGAAGAGGGGCAAATGGATTGTCGTGATTTTAGAATATGACCTGGAAATAAAACCCACAAAACTAATCAAAGGTCAGGGCTTAGCTCGACTAATGGCTGAATCAAATTTACAAGCCCTTGAAATAAACATGGTAGATGCCGTGGATGAGCAGGAAGGATTTCCTGACCCTACCATTGAGGAGAAATTTCAAAACTCTCCTTGGTATTCTGACATCCTCTATGTGCTCACAAACCTTAATGGCCCCCCTAGACTATCAAAAACTAAGGCCAGATTCCTAAAGCTAAAAGCCAGAAACTACTGCATGCTGAATGAATGTTTATACTAGAAGAATGCAAATGACCTATTGGTTAAATTTTTGCCTTGTTATCCCCCCTATAAATTCTTTACAGGCAAATAGGGGGCTAAATTATTTTTGAGTCTTCAAGGAATGCCTTTCCTTTGAAAATACAGTCTCCTTGAAGCCTCCGTGGGTCTTTGTCCTTTGATAGTATCCCCTCTGCTGTTCTCCCATCATAAAGCCTCTCTGTTATGAAGAAAAAATGCCCGAGAGCCTCCTTTTTTCCCTCTTATTTCCCCCCCACTCAGCCTCTTTTTCACCTCCCTTTCTATTCCCCTTCTCACCCTTCGATTTCCAAAACAAAAATCCCCTCTAAATCCCTCCCCTAACCTTTTTCCCTTTTCCTCAGATTAAATCGCATTGTAAATCATGCTAAAACAAAATATGTGATTTATATTAACCACTTCCCCACGTCTGCCCATCACCCAAGACCAAGCGCTTAAGCCTTGGGGGCCAATCGTAATCGAAACAACCGGCGGGTGCATTTCCTTTGTAACACTCAAAGAAAACCGATGCGATTGCTTTATTTCGATAGGTCCCGCGGTGCGTTCCGCACCGTTAATCTACCCTGATGATCCAACGGCTATCGCTCTCCCCTGTCAATCGCAATCGAAATTTTGTATGTGTCTCATGTTTGTGCCCTTCCGATTGCATCTCTTCTGATTGCATTCTTTCCGATCACACCCTCCTCCGATTACTCAATCGCAAGTCTCGGCGACGCTGTCCCGACTGAGCCTCCCCCGATCGCTCCATTCTCTCCGATTGCGATTAGCCACGGGCCCACCGCACCATACTCTCCGCCCATACATGAAAGAAAGGGATCTCCTTTGTTAAGCCCAAAAAACCGGTTTTATTCGTAATACAAAGGTTTATGTCCAATCGCATCGGGAAGTTTGTGATCCATTTGTTTAACCCTCCGCCTTCGCCAACTCCCGATTGCGATTAGACCCTAGGTCCCACCTCATCTCATTTTTTTGCATTCTTTGCGCATTTCTATGTATTTCACCCTAGGTTTAAAGTTTAAAGACTTTACACCAAAGTCATATATTCCATAGTCATTCCACCCGTTTCCATATAGTGTTCCGCCACTTGATCTCCACTGTTGATTTTCGTCCCCAGACCATGATCTAATGGTCTGCGCTGCATATCACCACCAAACCCTATTATTCACATGTTTCAGCACTTCGCTGCATTTTCACCTTCATTTCCCATAATGTCATTATTTACCGCTGCCGCTATATCACCATATGTTTCACCCTCCGCTACACTAGTCTGCATTTGCATCAATCTTCCTCACACAGTTGTGTGCTCTCCGCAGAGTACAAAGGTTGAGACGCCACCATAATTTCACAGTAAAGGGGTGACAGCAAGTTTCCCACTGACAGGGGAAAAGAGTTAATGAATGGCAGGTGTTATACATCAGCGGAGTGGTTTTCTCCATCAAAGGATGGATTCAAAATCTGAAATCTCTAAGGCCATTAAGGCTCGTATTTATCGGAAAAGACAAGACTGGAAGGCAAGATGCACCGTATCGGTGTCGTGTTTAACATGATAAGCAGTTTTCATTGGATCCCGATCTGCAGCAGTTGGTGATGTTTTTCTTATCTCTGTGTTATTTCCATTTCATTTCATGTTCTTCTGACTGACATCTGAATGCATGATATAAGATTTACCCTTGTTAGGTACCTTATATCCCAGCTCTCTCAGTCTTTAATGTTTTTTGCTCATATGTGTGTCCGAATATTGTTTTTAATTGACTAAACCAGTGTAGTGGATGATTATTGCCTGCTCTCTGATGTGCAAGTTAATAAAATCAGTATTCAGATGTTTTGTTAAGATTTAATTGAAAGAGGTTAGGAACATTGGGAGGTGTAAAGCCTGTCGCTGCCTCTTCATAACCTGCCCTTCCAATACAAACCTTTTCAAGACCCCTCGTGTTGCCTATGGTTTTGTCCAAGCAGGCCTGGAGTTAGATGACCTCTGGCCTGATCTATAGACGGGATCAGGTGGTTTTCCATCCTTCATTCTCATCCCTTAGTGTTCCATCCCGCCGATCAGTCTTTGAGATCCAAATGCTCTAGATGACTAGCCCAATTGAAGCTTACACCTTGAACATAAGTAAATCCTTTCTTGACTCCATTTCCCAATGGCCTTGATGTTCCCTGAGTTATCTACCTTTGCCTAGCTTCCTTCTTTACCCATCCTTGTCTTATGATGAAACCTTCCTTCCTGATTCTCAACAACCAAACTCAAACAATCAAACAAACAACCTTGAGCCTATAACTAGCCTAAAATCACAATTGGGAACTTCAAAGACATATATCCTTTGATAATCATAGAGAGATCCCTCTCTGGACCTAGGAGGGCTAGATCCTAAGGTCTGAAAGTGGTTCTATGTTGTCTCATCTTTTGGTCTCTGTCAACCTGGCCAAAACATGGGAACACCAACATAATGGCGACTCCACTCGGGAATTCTGAGTGCTTTTCATTTCAAACGTCCTTAGAAGCTTAGAGCTTTGGCTAGGTTGACAGTAAGTCACACCTTTCTTGAATCAGCCTCCATTATTGAATATCCACCATTCTCTTAGGCAGAGCCTGGATAGGGCCAAGTAGCCTCCAGATCTCATCCTCTCTTCAGGGGTGACATATCTGGTAAATGCCCTCCCAGTCAATATCTGGTTGGAGCTTGTTGCTTTAGAAGAGATTCCTGAAAGGTGATAGTGTTTGAGCACTGTGGTGGACAGTGTACCCCTAGAATCATCCTAAACCCTCCACCTGGCGACTCCATTGTTCCTAAACGTTAAAGACTCCACTGGTGATCAGCAGGCCTGCTGATTATCTTGGTTTCACATCAGACTCCACTGGGAGACCATTCCCAAGCATAATGAAGACTCCACAGGGAGGCCAGTCCCCAAGACAACATTAACCACAGTAGAAGTAACAAGTAGGGCTAAGCTGCTGGGCTTATAAACAACACTCTGGCTCACAAAACCATTCATACAAGAGCTTTCCCTGATCCAAACCCACCTGAAACAGTTGATAATCCTGAGAGAATCCTTAAAAGAACACCTATGAGTAGGAGATCAACTATTTCCAGCAACATTCATAGAGCCAATTCTGCACTGGAAGATCTTGCAGCTCTATTAGACCCTTTCTTCGATCTAGACCTCCAAAACAGACTACCTAGTACCAGGTCATTCAGTGTTTCAGACCAGCCAGACACTAGGAACAGCGAAACCCCTCCTTCCACACCACCTGATCTCCACTTTCTCTAGAAATTGGGGCTTGCTCACCCTAGATCTGCTCAACAGACTTCTGCTGGTCCTACCATCCCTGTCATCCAACTACCAGCTGCTCAAGCCAACCCTATACCTCATCAGAACATCATCATGGCAGCCTGGTATGCACCTCTAGTTTTACCTCAGCCTCTACTGCCCTTACTGAATGATTATCAATCAAAAATCCCACACTTCCCTGCTAAAGAGCCTACAACAGCGCAACAACATGTAGATAAAATGGAGGACTCTTTTGACTATATGGAAATTGATGATGAAACAATCAAAATGAGAATTTTTGCGCAGAGCCTGGGGGGAGAGGTTAAAAAGTGGTTTAAGAACCTACCTGCTGGTAGTATCCAAGATCTCCCTGCTTTATACCAGACTTTCATCAACAAATGGGAAACCAGAGCAAACCCTCGCCAGCTCTTAGCAGAATACATGTCCCTTAAGAGAAACGTAGGGGAAAGTGTTCATGATTACACCACTAGATTTAACAGTATTTACAACGCTCTTCCCCCACACATGAAACCTCCGCAAGGTATGGCCCTGGCCAAATATCCTGATGGATTTGATGCCGATATGGCCTATGAGCTTAGAGATAAAGAGTACACCACTTTGGAAGACATGCAGAAAGGGGCAGTAAACATAGAGGCAAATTTGATTGAAAAAAGGGCCAAACTAAGAGCCGAGAAGAGATTAACATACAAGGATGACACTATAGCCTCCACTTCAGATCCTAATATTGACAGATTGTCTAAGAATCTGGATGGCTATCACTCAGAATAGGAACCAAAACCAAAACCAAAACCAAAACTTTAGAAGAAACAACAACACCCCCAACAGACAGAAAGAGTCAGATCAGCAAGTCATTCCCCCTTTCCAAAAATTTCTTGATAAGGATGAGGGAATCATAGAAGAGTCTGAAGGGAATGTGATAAACATGTTCGAAACAAAAGGTTCGATCCTAAACTGTGATTCAGAAGAGGTCCAACCCTCAACCTCTTATGGGGAGGAGGAATGGTTTGAATCTGAGGATTATAGGTTGGGATTCGAAAATGCCATGTTACAGGTGAGAGAACAATATGAGCTCAGGAGTAAAAAGAACCAAGACACTTCCAAACCTAAAACTCCTGAGGTAACCATCAAAAAGAGGCTTGAAAAATCTTCTAAAGTAGCTGCTGTGAACAACAACTCAACGGCCAAGAGTTCTGAGAGTAACAAAGAAAAGGACAACCAAAACAATGAAAAACAAAGTCAACCAACCAGTAGCACTAGCACCTCAGTTAGTGCTCCTGATAAAACTGTGTCTACACATGTACATAATGAGAAGACACAAACCGATCCAGCTACTAAGGTGGTTGCAAATAAAACAGAGTTGAACGCTTCCAAGAGTCAATCCACTTTCAGTTTAGAAAGTGAGATTGCAAAAATCAAAATCTCTGTACCATTATCTGAGCTGGCCTCTCAGGATGTATATAAGGGCCAGATTTTGAAGGCATTAAATCTGAGTATAAATAACGACACTGTAAATTTGAGCGATGATCAGCCTGCCCTCTTATTCGGTCCCAAGATTGAGGGGAAATTTCAGGAGGGGGTAGTTCCACCTTTTTATATCAGTCTTAACATTCATGACAAGATCCTCCATAATGCCATGCATGACTCCGGTGCATCACACAATCTAATGCCTAAGGTAGTCATGGAGAAGTTAGGCCTCGAAATCACCAGACCCTATAAAGACTTGTATTCTTTTGACTCGAGTAGGGTAAAATGTCTTGGCCTCATCAAAGACTTATGTGTGAGCCTAACTCAGATTCCTGCGAAATGTATGGTCATGGATGTAGTGGTGGCAGACGTGCCACCCAAGTATGGCATGTTATTATCTAGATCATGGGGAGCCAAGCTGCAAGGCACCATGCAGATGGACAGCTCATATGCCACTATCCCTATATTTGGCCAATCAAGAAGACTATATAGAGAATCCCAAATGAAATTCTTAGTCAGCAGCCCCAAGAAACCTGAAAATTCACCCTTATATTCTGTGCATACTGACCTCGACTCCTTCATCTTTTGTAATGATGAATCCTTAGAAGAGCCGGAGTCCCAGAGTAGGCATACGAATGAGAACACCGAGCCCATGGACCTTCACATAATGGCCACTCTGGAAGAATATGATCAGGAAAACCATGGACAGCACACTGAAAATGAAGAGGAAATCAACAATGAAGCCTGTAGGATCTGTGGTGGACCTCTCACCCCAAGTGAAACAGAAACAGAACAAGAACAGCAAGCTAACCACCTTCCTGACATCCATGGCCCCTACGAACAAAAAGATAGTTTACGACCTAGTACAGGTCTCCCAACGCAACCTAATGACGAACCCAGCTGTAAGAGAGAAAGCGAAGTGGAAGTAAACAAAGAGCCCCTGTGGGAAATGAACTTTGATGGGTCCTGCACTAGGCAAAGCGCTGGAGCTGGAGTGTGGCTGCGTAACACCGAAAATGATCACGCAGAAAGCCACGATGTCAAACTGCATTTCAAATGCACGAATAACATTGCAAAATATGAGGCTCTAATCTTGGGCTTAAATCTGTTGAAAAAATTAGGAGCCCGAAGGATAATCGTGAGAGGAGACTCTGAGTTAGTAATCAAACAGATGAATGGTGAGTATTCGGCAAAACACCCCAGGCTTAGGGCATATAGGAATGATACTCTAGATTTGCTGAAAACGTTCATTGAATATGATTTAGTATCCATTCCTAGAGGTCAAAACGCTATTGCAGATGGACTAGCCTGCCTAGCTATCTCCTATCCTAAAGCCCCAGTTGACCAACAAATCATCATTCAGACTAAATTCAGGCCTGCAGTGCCAGACAATGAAAAATACTGGCAGGTCTTTGAAGGAGACAAACAGATTGAAGATTTCCTGATAGGCAGAAATGAGTTTGAATTTTCCGATTCAGACTCAAAATCTGATGACAGCTGCCCTAGTGAGGATTCCCCAGATGAACTAGAAACACCTTGTAGTATAGAAATAAATTCTTTTTCTGAAGAAACTGGAGATTCAGCCATAAAACGTGAAAACGCAGATAGAGAAGAAATAGAGGTGCTGCAAGCCAAAGACAAGAACATACCAAGAGGCTTAGCACCCTTACAGGACCTCTTCGATTTTGATGATGTTGCAAAGAAGCCCACAATAGAACATGCAGAATCAGATGTAGAGGAGTGTAACATAGGCACTGAAGACAAACCCAAAATGATAAACTAGCTAAGTCTATACCTGCAGACATGAAGAAAAGATACATTGACTTGTTTAAGGAATTCATTGATGTGTTTGCATGGAGCTACGAAGACTTAAAGGCCTATGCCACCAACATTATACAACATAAGATACCACTGAAGGAAAATCAGAAACCTTTCAGACAAAAACTCCGTAGGATTAATCCAAAACAATTGCCTGCAGTAGAAAAGGAAATTAAGAAGATGTATGATGCGGGCATCATAGTCCCTGTAAGGTTTTCAGATTGGGTGTCAAACTTAGTGGCTGTAAGGAAGAAAACAGGGGAGATTAGACTGTGCATAGACTTCAGAAACCTTAATAGAGCCTCCCTGAAAGATAACTACCCTTTTCCTAGAATGGAACATATCTTACAGAAGGCAGTGGGCTCTAAAAGAATCTCCCTGCTTGATGGTTTTTCAGGATACAACCAAGTTCTGGTACTCCCAGAAGATCAACTCAAAACAGCTTTTACCACTCCATGGGGCACCTTCATGTATGTGAAAATGCCTTTTGGATTGATGAATGCTGGAGCTACCTTCCAGAGAGCAATGGATATTGCTTTCGCAGATGAGATTGGACACTTTATAGTTATCTACTTGGATGACTTAACTGTCTTTTCTAAAATGGAAGAAGAACACTTAAAACATCTGAGGAAAGTTTTTGAAAAATGTAGAAGGTACGGTCTGTCCCTAAATCCTAAGAAGACTGTTTTTGGACTGCAAGAAGGTAAGCTTCTGGGCCACATCATATCCGAGAAGGGGATTAGGATAGACCCCCAGAGAGTTGAGGGAATACTTCGAATTTTGCATCCAAGAAAAATCAAGGAGCTATAGTCCTTCATTGGGAAGATCAATTTCCTTAGAAGATTTATCCCCAATCTTGTTGAGCATCTTAGGAAAATGACTAAAATGCTAAAGAAAGACGCAGGAATCAAGTGGACTGTTGAAGCCAAAAAATATTTTGAGTCAGTAAAGCTCGCACTCACCCAAGCCCCTGTCCTTATCAGCCCTGACTTTTCAAAAGACTTTCTGATCTTTTCATTTTCCTCCCCACACACCATAGCAGCAGTTTTGCTGCAGAAAAATGCGGAAGGTAAGGAACAACCTATTGCCTTCTTCAGTAAAGCCCTGAGAGATGCATCCTTAAAGTACAACATCATGGAAAAGCAGGCCTATGCCCTGATTAAGGCCTTAAAAGACTTTAGGGTGTACATTCTGCATTCTCACACCATTGCCTATGTACCAAATATAGTGGTCAAAGATATCCTGTCCCAAGACCCAGATGGAAAAAGGGGCAAATGGATGGCTACAATTTTAGAATATGACATTGACATCAAACCCACCAAGTTGATCAAAGGTCAAGGCCTGGCCCAATTAATGGCTGAATCCAATCTACAGGCCCTTGATATTAACATGATGAATGCCCTGGATGAGCAGGAAGGATTGCCCCATCAAACTGTTGAGGAGCAGTTTCAGAACTCTCCTTGGTACATTGATATCCTTTACGTGCTCACAAACCTCAATGCCCCTCCAAAACTGTCCAAAACAAAGGCCAGATTCGTAAAACTCAAAGCTAGAAATTACTGCATTCTGAACGAGAGTCTATATTGGAAAAATCCAAATGGTCTTTTGCTGAAATGTTTGCCTGAAACTGAAGCCGAAAAAATCAAACAAGAATTCCATGCTGGGGAGTGTGGAGGCCACCTGAGTTGGAAGGTCACTGCAAATAAGATACTCAGGGCTCGTTACTATTGGCCCACACTCTTCAGTGATGTCCATAAGATGATCCTCACCTGCCACAAATGCCAAATTTTTGAAGGCAAAATAAAGCTCCTCCCCCTCCCTCTGCAACCTATCACCATAGAAGGTCCTTTCATGCAATGGGGCTTAGACTTCATTGGAGAAATCCACCCCTCTTCTTCTGGGCAACACAAATGGATGTTAACTGCTACTGATTACTTCACTAAGTGGATCGAAGCCATACCCACTAGGAATGCCACTGATTCTGTCATCATTAGGTTCCTAGAAGACTTCATCCTCTCTCGGTTTGGTTGCCCAAGGAAAATAATCACTGACAATGCTGCTGCTTTCAGATCCAAAAGAATGATTGATTTCTGTCACAGGTACGAAATTGTGCTTGGACATTCAACTGCCTATTACCCCCAGGGTAATGGCCTAGCTGAATCATCAAACAAAAGCCTGGTTACAATCATTAAGAAGCTGCTGGAAAAAAACAAAATATCGTTGCATAAAAAGTTGATACATGCTTTGTGGGCAGACAGGCTCACTACAAAGAAATCTATTGGCATGTCACCCTTTCAGCTGGTTTATGGGACAGAAGCAGTTTTTCCTACTAGCCTTGGGATACCAGTGGTAAAGCTTATTCAAGAAATCCAATAAGAAGAAGACAGCATGATAAGGATAATTAATGAAACAATCCACCTTCAGCAAACAAGGGAGCAATTTTACGACAGAGATGTCAGAGTGCAGGAAAACATGAAGAGACAGTTCGACAAAAGATCCAAAGCAGCAAATTTCAAGGTTGGGGACAAGGTCCTGAAGTGGGATTCAAGAAGAGAGGATAAAGGCAAACATGGCAAATTCGACAGCTTGTGACAAGGTCCATTCATCATTCAGGCCACTGTGGGTCCTAACGCATTTTTCTTACAAGAACTCGATGGTACAGAGCTGTTTGGGGGTCCTGTCAATGGCAGGATGCTCAAGCACTATTTCTGCTAATTCTCCATTTCCAGTTTCATTTCCATTGTATATACCATTGCAAACTTTCATTTTCAAAAAAGAAGAAGAGGAAATCGTCCCAAAAATGGAATGAGAAGAGAGGTTCAGGCATGCTCAAAACATGAACCTCTGCAAAGGAAAGAAGTGGCTCAAACATGCTTAAAACCTGAGTCACGAGAAAGAAAGAAGGATGTTTCACAGTTGCAAAATTCCCTGCCTTCATAGTTTTGTTTCCTTCAAGTTTCTGCCCAGCAAGTCAGACTGTCTAATCCTGGCTTGGCTGTGTTTAAATTTCCAGTCTTAGAATGTAGGTGAAGAAACCTGTTGGACAGTTTAATCCCAACAGGTAGTAGATTATGTAGAGAAATAGATGAGGCCAACAATCTAATCTGGCCTCATGGAGCAATAAGGGTAGAATTAGAGCATGTTTGTTTTTGTTTTGCAAAATAAAATGTAAAGGGTCTGCTAGTTCAAATGCACCCAAGGGAAAATTGTTAGAGCTCTAGTTTGGGTAGGTAGATTGGTTGGGAAAATGTTTCTGCTGATTTGTGTATCCAATATATTGTGGCAGCTAATCTAAAGAGAGAAGAAAGATGGCTTATAGCAGCAGGCATCTGGCCTACACCAAGAGATCAATTTCTGAATTCTTGACTCCTTCAAGAAGAAGCCATCCCCATGTGGAGCCACTGTTAGCCCCCCTATAAATTATTTACAAGCAAATAGGGGGCTAAATTATTTTTGAGTCTTCAAGGAATGCCTTTCCTTTGAAAATACAGTCTCCTTGAAGCCTCCGTGGGTCTTTTTCCTTTGATAGTATCCCCTCTGCTGTTCTCCCATCATAAAGCCTCTCGTTATGAAGAAAAAATGCCCGGGAGCCTCCTTTTTTCCCTCTTATTTCCCCCCCACTCAGCCTCTTTTTCACCTCCCTTTCTATTCCCCTTCCCACCCTTCGATTTCCAAAAAAAAAATCCCCTCTAAATCCCTCCCCTAACCTTTTTCCCTTTTCCTCCGATTAAATCGCATTGTAAATCATGCTAAAACAAAATATGTGATTTATATTAACCACTTCCCCACGTCTGCCCGTCACCCAAAACCAAGCGCTTAAGCCTTGGGGGCCAATCGTAATCGAAACAACCGGCGGGTGCATTTCCTTTGTAACACTCAAAGAAAACCGATGCGATTGCTTTATTTCGATAGGTCCCGCGGTGCGTTCCGCACCGTTAATATACCCTGATGATCCAACGGCTATCGCTCTCCCCTGTCAATCGCAATCGAAATTTTGTATGTGTCTCATGTTTGTGCCCTTCTGATTGCATCTCTTCTGATTGCATTCTTTCCGATCACACCCTCCTCCGATTACTCAATCGCAAGTCTCGGCGACGCTGTCCCGACTGAGCCTCCCCCGATCACTCCATTCTCTCTGATTGCGATTAGCCACGGGCCCACCGCACCATACTCTCCGCCCATAAATGAAAGAAAGGGATCTCCTTTGTTAAGCCCAAAAAACCGGTTTTATTCGTAATACAAAGGTTTATGTCCAATCGCATCGGGAAGTTTGTGATCCATTTGTTTAACCCTCTGCCTTCGCCGACTCCCGATTGCGATTAGACCCTAGGTCCCACCTCATCTCATTTTGTTTCATTCTTTGCGCATTTCTATGTATTTCGCCCTGGGTTTAAAGTTTAAAGACTTTACACCAAAGTCATATTCTCCATAGTCATTCCACCCGTTTCCATATAGTGTTCCGGCACTTGATCTCCACCGTTGATTTTCGTCCCCAGACCATGATCTAATGGTCTACGCTGCATATCACCACCAAACCCTATTATTCACATGTTTCAGCACTTCGCTGCATTTTCACCTTCATTTCCCATAATGTCATTATTTACCGCTGCCGCTATATCACCATATGTTTCACCCTCCGCTCCGCTAGTCTGCATTTGCATCAATCTTCCTCACACAGTTGTGTGCTCTCCGCAGAGTACAAAGGTTGAGACGCCACCATAATTTCACAGTAAAGGGGTGACAGCAAGTTTCCCACTGACAGGGGAAAAGATTTAATGAATGGTAGGTGTTATACATCAGCGGAGTGGTTTTCTCCATCAAAGGATGGATTCAAAATCTGAAATCTTCGGCGCCATTAAGGCTCAGGATGCATGGGAAAAGACAGCACTGGAACATCACAGGGCTCGAGGCAGTAAAGGAAGACTTTCGCGCCCCCTCAAGGATTTTAGGAAGCAGAACAGTCGTTTAAAGACCCTGAAGATCGATCCAAAAAGATCCTGAACACTGTAACAGGTACCTTCTAGGTTTTTTCATCAGCAAAATGCTTTTCTCCATCAAGTACAGGGCACCCTCACTGTCTTTATTATATAGAATGTTCCTGAAGGAGTTTCCGCCCTAGCCACAGTTCAAGACAATCAAATATGTACGAGGCTAGCCTTCCCGACGGTTTATTTCATTTTTGATTCAAATCACCTGGAGTACTACAGCCAAAAGGACAGGTCGTATCTGGAGCAGATCTTTCTTTCATGAGGAAGGCGACATTGATTAGATATGCAGTGTATTAAGCAGAATGGGCCTCGGCCCTACATTCATTGTTGTGCTTAAATGTAACATTTAAAGATTCACCTACCTCCTCAGTCAGTCCTCTGTGTCTCTCCTGCTATAAAGCACAGAAGGATATCATTGTACTGGTTGTTGCTGCATTATTAGTGAATTGCAAGCCTTTTTGTCCCGAGCCAAGTTTCCTGTGTGGTAGTGGTATGATAGGCTGAGGAATAGGATGTATTCAGGCTGAATGTAAAAGCTTTGGGCAGTGATGTACCTGATTGGTGTTGTGTTTAACATGATAAGCAGTTTTCATTGGATCCTGATCTACAGCAGTTGGTGATGTTATTCTTATCTCTGTGTTTATTTCCATTTCATTTCATGTTCTTCTGACTGACATCTGAATGCATGATATAAGATTTACCCTTGTTAGGTACCTTATATCCCATCTCTCTCAGTCTTTAATGTTTTCTGCTCATTGTGTGTCTGAATATTGTTTTTAATTAACTAAACCAGTGTAGTGGATGATTATTGCCTACTCTCTGATGTGCAAGTTAATAGAATCAGTGTTCGGATGTCTTTGTTAAGATTTAATTGAAGAGGTTAGGAACATTGGGAGGTGTAAAGCCTGTCGCTGCCTCTTCATAACCTGCCCTTCCAATACAAACCTTTTCAAGACCCCTTGTGTTGCCTATGGTTTTGTCTAAGCAGGCCTGGAGTTAAATGACCTCTGGCCTGATCTATAGACGGAATCAGATGGTTTTCCATCCTCCATTCTCATCCCTTAGTGTTCCATCCCACCAATCAGTCTTTGAGATCCAAATGCTCTAGATGACTAGCCCAATTGAAGCTTACACATTGAACATAAGTAAATCCTTTCTTGACTCCATTGCCCAATGGCCTTGATGTTCCCCGAGTTATCTATCTTTGCCTAGCTTCCTTCTTTACCCATCCTTGTCTTATGATGAAACCTTCCTTCCTGATTCTCAACAACCAAACTCAAACAATCAAACAAACAACCTTGAGCCTATAACTAGCCTAAAATCATAATTGAGAACTTCAAAGACATATATCCTTTGATAATCATAGAGAGATCCCTCTCTGGACCTAGGAGGGCTAGATCCTAAGGTCTGAAAGTGGTTCTATGTTGTCTCATCTTTTGGTCTCTGTCAACCTGGCCAAAACATGGGAACACCAACGATTATAACGGTCTGAGAGCACCGAGATCACTTTGACACACCGAAATTTACCCAAGAAAAATAATCACTTATAATGCTGCTGCTTTTGGATCCAATAAAATGGTTGATTTTTGTCATAGGTATCAAATATCACTCGGTCACTCAACTGCTTATTACCCACAAGGTAATGGGTTAGCTAAATCATCAGACAAGAGCTTGGTGACCATTATCAAAAAACTGTTGGAAGAGAAAAAGAAGTTCTGTCACAACAAGTTAGTGCATGCTTTGTGGGCTGACAGACTTACAACAAAGAAATCCATTGGCATGTCACCATATCAACTTTTCTATGGAACAGAGGCAGTGTTTCCTACCAGCCTTCGGGTACCAGTGATTAAACTTGTCCAAGAGATTCAGACAGAAGAAGACAGCATGGTAAGGAGGATAAATCAAACAATTCATCTCCAAAAAATGAGAGAAGAGGTCTATGATAGAGCCCTGAAAGTTCAGGAAAATATAAAGAAGTTGTTTGATAAGAGAACCAAGGCTTCTATCTTCAAAATTGGAGATAAAGTTCTGAAGTGGGATTCAAGAAGAGAAGACAAAGGAAAGCACGACAAATTTGACAGCTTGTGGCAGGGTCCATACATCATCCAGGCCACTGTTGGTCCCAATGCCTTTTTTCTACAAGAGCTATATGGTACAGAGCTGTTTGGGGGTCCTATCAATGGCAGGATGCTCAAACACTACTACTGTTGATTTCCAATTTCCAGTTTCCATTTCCATTGTAAATACCGTTGCTGTGTTATGTTTTCAAGAAAAGAGAAAATGTTTCAAAAAATAGAGAGAAAGAGAGGTTCAGACATGCTCAAAGCATGAACCTCTAGAGTGTTGAAAATGCAACAAGATGATGGAGCTTAGTGAAATGAAGTCGCCTTCAGTAAGTGGGCCCGCAGGCTATTTTTGGCGCAAAGTCTATTTTTAGACTATGTCTATTTTTAGACATATGGATCATGGTCTATGAGTTGTAGGATGCTATTTATGGATGATTGGTCGAGTTGGTAAAAAATATATGGACCTCTATTTTTAGACATTGGGCGGAATCTATTTTTAGACTGTCGGGCTAAAAATAGAACAATCAAATATTATTAACCCTTAATAATATTTAGACTATAAACATTATCTTATCCTCTTGGAGCACTTCATTTTGATGCTTGGATGTGGCACATGCAGCTGACAGAAGGAAATACGCTTTTCCTAAGGGTTAGTTGAGCTATTGCATGGTTGACTTCAGTTAGAACTCATGTGGCAGAGTTTGGTGGAGTTGATGAGACAGTTGGTGGAGTTGTGTTCGGTTTAACTTAGTTGAACTAGTTGTATTTAGTCTAACTGAAAAATACACCAGTGATGAGTGGTGTGAATTAATTATTAATTAATTCACTAACTATTAACTCATAAATCAACTAAAGAACACATCAGTTAACTGCAATGCATGGACAGTTCAGTGGAGACCAGTGTTAGAGGTGGGTGAAAGGGTGAGTCTACTATCAGTTGTGACTATTGGCTATGCATGAGATTTGCACACACATTGATGGAGATTGCCAATGAGGATTGCGCAGTTGGAGCTAGTGGGATTCGAACTTGGATCTCATTCATTACTCACTTGGATTGCGCAGTAGAGGCAGGCAGACTTGTGGAGGAGATTTGAACCTGTGACTTGTTCATCTTCACAACTAGTTTTGTGTGTAGCATTGAGATAGTGCTGAGAGCTGTGAGAGCTTTTTGATATGTATTGTTACATCTTCTCTATCATTATAATATACAGATAGTTGGGGGTTTTCAGGTATTGCTTTCCCCATTACATACTGTGTTGATATGTGTGCTTGATTATGTTTTAATGAGCGCATGCGACTGCTTTCTATTTCCGCATATTGATGATCAATTGTAGAAGAGGTTATGTATTATGCATGAAGCTTAAATAGTGTGTAATCAAGATAATCTCGATGAATAATTCAGAAAATTATTCAAATTTCTACATAGAGTGCAAGAATTGGCTCTAACATGATCAAAACCTGAGCCAAAGTAAGTAAAGACAGTTGGTTCTAACATGCCCAAAATCTGAACCAGCAAATAAGGAAAGAGATGTTAGCTCTAACAAGCCCAAAACTAGAGCTGAAATGAAGAAGAAAGTTACTCTAACAAGCTCAAAACCTGAGTCACAAAGGAATGAAAGATTCTTCAAAGTTTCAGATTCCAGGCCTTCAAGATTTTGTCTTCAGTTTCCTGCAAATTTTTCAGTCCAAAGAGCGGTTTTGCCTTATGCCTTAGATCCATGACAAACTAGACTGTCTAATCCTAGTTTGACTGTTTTAAATTTCTGTTGTAGAATGTAGAGAAGAAATCTGTTGGATAGTTTAATCCCAACAGATAGTAGATTAGGTAGAGAAACATATGAGGCCAACAGTTTAATCTGGTCTCATGGAGCAATAGGGATAGAAATAGAATAGGTTTATTTTCTTGATTACAAAAATTTGATGTTGTAAAGGGTCTGCTAGTCCAAATGCACCCTGAATAAAATGATAGGACTATAGTTTGGGTAGGTAGTGGTTTGGGAGAATTTTACTGCTGATATGATGACTTTATTATTTGTGGCAGCTGGTCCAAGAAATAAAATGGATGTGTCAAGCAGCGAGCATCTGGCTTACACCAAAGATCATTCTCCAAATTCTTGACTCCTTCAAGAAGAAGCCATCCCCATGTGGAGCCACTGTTAGCCCCCTATAACTTGTTTTCAAGCAAACCCGGGGGCTACTAAGTTTTTGAGCCTTCAAGGAGTGAATTTATGCTGAAAACACACCATCCTTGAAGTCTTTTCATTCCCTTTTTCCTTTGATAAACCCTCACTACTGTTTCATAAGTCAATAAGCCTAGCCATTTCGAAGAAGAATACCCCAAAAGCCTTTTTCTCCTTATTTCATCCTCTCTCAGCCTTTGTTTTCCCCTCCTTTTCCCTCCCTTAAATGCCTCTAAATCATCCCAAATCCCTCCTAAGCCTCACAAATACCCTTTGTTTGGCCCACAAACCCCTTTTCCCCTCTACCGTTATCCCTTTCCAGCCTCAAATTGCATTGAAAACAGACCAAAGAGCCCATATTCTTCGTATATCAGGCTTAACCCCTTTCGGATAGCCCCCAAAAACCATTTTTCCACATGACCCGAGCACTGAAACCATGCGCTGGCCCATGACGCACTTATCATATCAATGATTGGGTGCAATACCAACCGTCGATATGATCCATATATCAACGGTCCGCAGTCCAGCCATCCCAGTGGTCCCCGCGATCGCGCCCCGTACAAAACTGACAGTCTTTATCGCACCAATTTTGAAAGGAAGGTGGTATTTTTCTTTCAACAGTGATCAACGTCACCGGCCGACACATGTCCTCAAGCTGTTTTGAAAACCCGCTCTCATCGCCCATTAAAAATCGACCGCGGGCCCGGCGCGATATGCGCGTACGCCGTCCGATCTGAGGCTGGACATCTGACAGTGATCACATCCCCAATATGCTCGGGTGATAACCAAAGCAAACAGGGCCCCTGGCCCACCATTATTCACCCTCCGATGTGCTTGCAGCCATCGATCTCCTCTTGAGATCATACGGTCCGGGTTAGATTGCCCCACCATTGACTGTGTCCCACCGCTAGAGATCCACGTCACCTGGTTTTGTGTCTTTTTCCCGTGTCTTGGTATTTCACCTAATTTACTAAGTCCTTCATCGTTTAATTTCCGCCGTCGATCATCACCCCCTTGCATTTCTTCACTCAAACCCTCATCAGAGCAGATGTCCACCATTTCACTGCACCTTTCCACCATTTTTGTTTGTATCCACCCCTTCCCATGCATGTTTTTCTTAACGCGTTTACGTGTTTTGCAGGGTTACAGGTAGGAGGAAAATGCCATGATGCGTGGTCACTGTTTTAGTGGCACAAAGCATAGAGAAACTGAGTTCAGAGCTTGATATTACAGAGTTCAACTCTACGAAACCTCTCCAGCGCCATTAATGCTCAAATTTCACAAATAGGGACAACAATGGAGCGGCAAAGAGTGTCAGTGAAAGATCAGAGAATTTAAGGCTGGTAATCAAAGATTTTTGAGCCTTAATTCATTAATTGAAAGGAAAAATGCACCAGGTTGAAGACTTCATGATTATAATAGAGGGCCTAAAAAATTCTAACGCAGAAAACAATATATCAGTGTCACCATCAGAAGACCATTCTTTCCCATGAAAGGACAGGGTGCCCATACTGTTGCATTCTACCATGTTCTAGAGAAGACCTCTGCCTTGACAACAGTCCTGGTGCTACCAGAAGCATTGGGTACACGGTATGGCAGAACCTAGAAACATTGTTCCACCTTTTTGTTTATTTCACCAGAGTACCACAAGTACTGCAGCCGAGGATACATCAAAGACATACCTGGAGTAAATTTCAGCCTGTCAAAGACCACTCTTTCACCCAAAAGAGTACAGAAGTTTGATGCATAGACATTAAAACAGAATGGGTTTCGACCCACTTCTCCTACTTTGATTAATGTTTCATTTAGTGTTTCATCTACCTCCTCCACCTCTCTTTCTGATATAAAAACTCATGAGACACTCATTGTTGTTGTTGATCGGATATCTGTGAATTGTAAGCTGTTTCGCTTGAGACATAGTTCTCTGTGTAAAGTTGTGAGATAGGCTGAGGAAGATGTTTTCAGACTGAATACCAAGCTGTTGGTAACATTGCACATGAATGGTGTTGCTCTTTAATATGACAAGCACATTTCTTTTGATCCTGATTTAAAGCAACGGTGATGTTTTTCTATCTTTGTCCTTGTTTTACTTTGTATTTCATTACATTTCATTTCTTCTGGCATGCATCAGAAATCTGGCATAGGATTTACCCTTGTTAGGTACCCTATGTTTCTGCTCTCCCCACCTTCAATGTTTTATGCTGCATGTGTTATCTGAGAATTTATTTCAAGCTAATTTAACCAGTGTAGTGGTCAAATATATACTGCTAGATGATGTATGAATTAATGAATCTATTCTTAGATGTTCTTGCTAGGTTTTAATTAAATGAATTGGGATACTGGGAGTTTAGAACTCTGTCTCTGTCTCACTGGGGTCCTTTTCAATTGATTAAACCTTCTTAAGTTCCCTCAAGCTGGATACCAAAGCATTGAGAGTTCAAAGTCTCTCTCTAATCTCAGGTTTTCACCTTTGTGTTTAAATCTTTAATGTTCCCTTGTCTGAAGAGTTAACCTTTTAGGTTTCGGATCACAGGTTGTCCAATGGCATATCCTGTCCCTAGATCTGATTTCTAAAAGGTCACCTTGGAGGTTTTATTGCTTTCCACCTTCTTTCTTACCATTTCGTGCCACACTATCATCTTTAAGATCCAATGCTTTAGATGACTAGCCCAACTGAAAGCCTGCATTTTGAATAGCAAGTAAACCCTTTCCTGACTCCATTACCCAATGGTCTCGAGTGTTCCTTGAAATCATCCCTCCTTTTCCTTAAATCCTCTTTGCACATCCTTGCCTCATATTGAATCCTTCCTTCCTGAGTCCCAACAACCAAACAAATAATAAATCAAACAGAACCATGCCTATAACTAGCCTAATATCTTAACACAGAGCTTAAAGGACATAAAACCTTGCATACATAGAGAGATCCCTCTCTAGACCCAGGAGGGCTAGATCCTGAGGTCTAAAATTGGTTCTGATGTTGTCTCATCTATTGGTATTGCAAATCTTGCCAAAACATGGGAACCCCAACAGGTGCAGCACGAGTATGGTGGGAATCCAACACACAAGAAGAGATGAAAAACCATGGTAAGATTTCAATATTTTGGTTTGAATTTATTGCTACAATTAAAAGACAATTTTACCCTCGATCTTATATACAGAAATACATAATGGATTGGCATAATTTTAGAGGACTAAAGGGAAAAAGTGTTCAAAATTATACACAAGAGTTTAGGAGAAGAGCACTAGTATTGGGTGTCAATTTATCTTCTCAAGGCGCTTTGTTAAAGTATATTGGGGATTTTCACAACTATGTTAGACATACTATTATCATGTTCAATCCCACAACATTAGATGAGTTTTTTGTTCAAGCCACACATCTAGAAGCAATGGGGAAATATAGTGCAGATTAGAAAAGTGATATTTTCGTTGAGTATGAAGGAAAAGGAAAGGGTGAGTTTAAGCGAAAAGGAAACAAAAATGGTTCTGTTAAGTTAGAGAAAGATAAAATCACATGTAAAAATTATTCTAAAAATGGCCATGATGAAGAAAATTGTTGGAAAATTCGTCCAGAGTTGAAGCCCAACAAACTTAAAACAAAAGAGAAGGAGAAAGCAACTGTAGTCATTGAACATAACTTAGGTTCAGATTCAGGGGAAGAAACCTAGATTACAAAAATGGGTTTAAAAGGTAATAACATAGCAAGAAATATTTCTTCAAGTTGTTCTAATGTAACTAAATATCATGATACAAGAATTTAACTCTTTCATAATAGAGTTGTTTGAAAGCATACCAAAATAGAAACACTATTTGATAGTGGTTCTCAAGCCAATTTGATTTATAAAGACTTAGTTTAGAGGTTAAATCTAGAAATTGTTACACATCCAAGAACTTATCCTTTAGACTGGATATGCAAGAATGAAAAATTGCAAGTAACAAGGAAGTGCATCCTAAGGGTTGCAATAAATTCAAACTTTCTTGATGAAGTTGAACTTGATGTAGTTCCACTTGAGATTTCAGGTATTGTTTTGGGAAATCCTTATCTTCATGATAGGAGGGTAGTATTTCATTGCGAGAAGAACAAGTACCACTTGTTCAAGAATATAATTGAGTACATAGTTAGAGCACATAAGAAGAAGATGCATTTTTCTCTTATGCATGTAGGAAAAATGAAGAGAATAGTGAATGAAAGTCAAAATTTGGCTTTATTAATGTTCAAGCATAGTGATGTTTTGAATGATACCTTTCAAGGAGATGCTTCAAAAGAACAAGGTGATTTCATTGAAGTTTCTAATGGTTGTAATAAGATGTTTCAAGGCATTAACATGTTTCCTTTGAAAAGAGGTAAACAAGATGGGAAAGATTTGCATCAATCCACATCATTGTTGAACAATGATGGGAACGAGATGTCAGTGTTGAATGGTGCAGAAATCAAAGAAAAAGCACCAAAGAAAGATGAAAAAGAAGGAATAGGTTCCACAGGTAACTATTTTGGGTTTCAAAATGGTACATGGCAATGGTGAAAACACTTGGTCAAAAGTCAACGCAAGTACAAGGTAAGACAAGCTAAAAAGCACCATGTCGACAGTGTTCAAGGTGAGAAATTCTTCAAGTTATTCAAGTTTCCTTTGATTGATGACCAAGGAAGGAACATGTTAGTTTCTTCAAGGAAAATTTTTTTCTCTACAAATTCTGGGAAAATTGCAGAAAAATGGTATCTCCAACAGCAAAACAGGGTTTCTAGAATCAAGGAAAAAAAACAATTTTTATGAAAAGATCAAATTGTTGTGTTAGCGCTCGAATATGCCTCAGGCTGAAAAAGGCAAAACTCGAGGCAACATCAAACCAACCTTAGCATCGTAGCTAGCCCTACGAGGACAGGAGAGGGCTCTCTCCGGGTCTATCTCGGCGGAAAATTTTCAAAGGGGCTGAGATGACCAATAAAGAAAACTGATTTTAGGCTAGTAAATTGATAGAAAAGGGTTTTTAATAAGTGATGGGGTTTTATGGGAAGCATGGGATTAAGAACAGCATGAGCAGAGTTTTAATCAAAGGCGCAGATTATTCTATAAGTGTTGTAAAGTTTGTAAAGAAGTTTATCAATTAAATTGAAATTAAGTGAGGTGAAAGACTGTTTAAGATAGCTGAAAAGGGCATTGAGCAATGAATCCTTTACAGACAGAAGAAAATTACACAAATACTGAAAGCTCCTTCAAAGCAGAGCAAATAAATTGAATTCTTCCTATCTTACTGCAAAAGCATCCAGTGAACTGATTATGAATGAAACAAAAAACATTACGAGATTACATATGAAACAATAGAAGAAACATAAGCTAAACTTCAAACCACAGAATCTTAAGCATCGTGAGTAAACCATTTAATTACTCTCACAAACCTGCATAATAGCTCGCTTTCCTCCACGCACTGTAATCCTCCCCTACTCATAAAACATTTGCTAATGCATTAAATAAACTATCCTAGGAGAAAACAGATCGACCCAAAACAAGGGCGCTGTTTCACCTGAAGCCATGAAGATAGAAAAGAATCCTCGATCTACTCTAAAGATAGAAAAGCCTCCCATTATTCTAGCTTGAGGATTTCTAATGACCCATGAAAACTAATCCTGGAGCGTAGACTAGCTAAAGACAAAAATAGGTAGTCAAACCTTTGAATGCCACTTTACAGAAATTGGGAGAGGTCCCCAATATTTTAATGCTAAAATATGGGTGAAACCGCCACATGTGCTCTTTAGATGAATCGAATGCACACATATTGCAACGATTGCCACGTTACATTTTCCATGTGCTTATCACCACATCATACATATACTGATACCTTTAATTCATCTGAAGAAGGTTCTATCATAAAACAACGACTTATATAAACAACTCAATGCGGCTATCAACTATCTGATGCGAATAGACCATTTTCCTGAAAATACTGTTTCCATTTCCACTTTACTCCATGACAACATACACTATCTATTTTGAATACATGCATTAGAACTGGCAGTGATGATGTCCCACTGACATCTGAGAAGATTCCTTTGACTCCATTAAGATGATAATAACAACTGGTTGTCATTGAAGGCATCTTTATGAACACAAGGCCCTGGGGAGCATGCTAATTTCAAATGTCCAGTAAAGTGTAGCTTTATAAAAATGGGCATGCTGTATTATAGCAAACACAAAACTCTGTTAACTTTTCTGGCAAAACAAATAATTTGGCTAAAGCCAAGATTTTCCACATCAACCAGAAGCTAATAACAATCAAAGCCATTAGTGTGCAGATGTAAATATCTGAAACATATACCAATGCACATTGAACCAAGAAATTGATGATTTTACTGAGCCACGTCCCAGCGCCACATACTACCATCGTCACAGCAGCAGATAATGGTACTTCCATCATGAGATATAGCCGTCTGTATAATAGGATGTTTGAAATGTGGATGTGATAACCTGGCAATTAAATTAGGAGGGCTCGACTGTAATTCCCAAACATAAACATTTCCTTCCCTGTTGCCAATTGTCATAGAATTATAGTGGAAATCGCATGAAAACTTGATAAACCAAATGTCACATTCTGGCACTGGATACTTCTGCAAGATGTCCACAACTCCATCACTAGTACTTTGCTCCTTGCTGTAAGGCTCCCACAAAACTACTTCATTGTCCACACTCTTTGATAGGATGAAACTGCCAAGCCATCTAGTGCAATCCACATAGTTTGAATCCACTGTAGCAATAAAAACAGGAAACTGCACATACTTCGTGGGGAATTTAGATGGCAAATCCGTCCAGGTAAATGACTTCTCAACATAGGTCCAAAACTCTTTCATAGACCGTGTTGTCCATGCCACAGCTTGCAATCTGAAGGATGAAAATCTACACTGAGAACTTCATTGCGATGTCCCCTAGCTCCAGCAAATATCAAAATGCATATTCCAGTTTGAAAATTCCAGAGTCGTACAGATTCATCTTTGCTAGCAGATAAAATAAGGGAAGGTTTCAATGCTTGGGTCCTTATTTCATTCACAGAATCTCCATGGCCAACGAAACTCTTATGGACCTTTTCATTTGCAACATCAAGCACTCGAATTATACCATTGTGACCACCTGCAACTAATAATGGTGAACCATTCACATCACATGCCCAACTTAATGTGTAAAATGATTCATCCTTATCATCATCAACATATGCCTGCAAAACAGAAATAGCACCTCCTTTCAAGCATTAGTAAATGGTCACCTTTACAGGTCTACGAATATCACAGCCATTATAACACTTCTAAATCATTACGGATTGCCACCATATCTGCACAAGTGAGGACGTCGCCCTAGTTGACACACTATACAAACCAGCAAGAGATAGAAACTCTAATTCTCGGGCCTGTCTTTCCATAGTGATTATCATCTTCTGAGCTTGGCGTGCAGCCCATTGATTCAAAATTCTAGATTGCCGTTTTCTTACAGCAGAAGACTCTGTCAATTCGATACTACTGGATCTATGATGCCTGCGTGAATGCTTTGAAGAGCCTATAACTGACATTGATGATGATGGCGCGCTTGCAATTGAAGCGTATGGGCACGAAACTGGGCGCAAAACGAATTTTCTGGGCTCTATTTTTAAGTGGGTCGCAACCACTCAAGTGGGTCGCACCCCTCAAGTGGGTCGCACCCGTGCAATTTTACACTGGCTGAAGCTATCAAGTGGGTTGCACCCCTCAAGTGGGTCGCACCCGTTCAAGTGGGTCTCACGCCCTCCAAACGATGTCCAGAACGATGAGAACTTGTCCACGGCCTTCAAAACACGATTTCGACTCCTGCCTTGGCGAATTTCTTGCAAATGATTATGTTTGTCATGCTCATATATGAAATAAATATCTCATCAAATCAGATTTCTTTTCAAATGTGTTAGATAACCCACTCTTATAATGTTTCTGCATTTTTACATTTGGCTATTTAATACAATGCTTTGCTTTGGCTTTTTTGAATTTTGGACTGAAAATGTTTGTTGTCTTTTGCAGGATCCCACACGAACTTTGGCAAGAACCAAATCGAGGAACTACATGGTGAAAGATATGCATTTCTTCTTCAAAAACCCTCGTTTTGAAGAAGAATCAATTTCTCATTATTGATAATGACATAAAAATAAAAAACTTACTAAACCTTCCTCTAGTCTCAGCATGAATCCCCGGACTCAAGAATTAAAAAGACTCTTTTCTGACCACAAGAATGAAATATCATGACTGCGTTAACCTCAAGGAATGAACTCTGAGAATTGATCGGCATTGGGTCGACAAGACTAGGCCTAACATTGGCTCCAATGGGGATGGCAGCTGCCGCTTCTTGGAGGTGCCAAGAACCGCAGAGCTTTGGGAGAGCAGACAGTGCCTCCGTCCATTGGGCGATGGAATCATTATTCTGACAAACAGACTAAAGACTAATGACTCAACTTATTAACTGGAAAATCGACTCAAACTGACTTGATACAAACTGAAATGACTGAATTAAAACAAGAACTTTCTGAAAAGGGCAGCAGTCCATCAAGCTTTAAAATACTGATGGCAACCACCTGCATACTGATGAGATATGTACAATCATGTATAATGTGCTTTCCAATGTAACCAATCCAGCAAATGGCTGCATACCATATTTCTGCTTTTACTCTCCCTGAGCAGGCGGACTGATGAACCTGTAGGCCGCTCAAAGTAACCACTGAAACCAAAGCTTATGATAATAAACCAGGCAATATTTATCCTTTCTAATGTTTGCAGAAGAATTCTGAGGGGGTCTTGAAAATCTTGAAGCACTGGCTTATCTGGAGATCCAGCAGCAAAAATACTAGTATCCACTTCATTCTGATCTGAAAAAACAATTGATTTCTGAGGGATAGAAATGCATAGAGAGGTATCTGCCATCTGAGTGTTAGCTGTAGGTTCCTTGACTATGAGAAATTTTGACATATATTCCTCAACTTCATGATCTAGGTCATTCTTAAATAAAAAACAATCTTCAGGATTATCAAACATGACAGCCTTATCATCTTTGTGAAGGAAAAAATTATCTGTTTGCTGATCTACACAACTGATTACAAGACAGTCATCTTTCTCAAAAGAGGAAGAAGTTTCACCAACACTTTCCTGACTATGTGTGCACTGCAAATCTGCTGTAGCTTGGGCTGTAACAAGACCTTTCAAAAGCTGATCTATCTCATCTTCAAACAAAGGAGAGAATGCTTTTTGTTTTCTTTTGCTTAAACAGTAATTATCTTCATATGACATGGCATTCAAACTATCATTTATTACTGAGTTATTGAAAGGAGATTTATCACTTACTTGCACAAGGGTCTCATTTTGTTTTTCATGCACTGACTGGATTGCTTCTTCATGAAGGCTGTGTTCTAATGATGGGTTGACAGTATGACTGAGAAAATTTGGATCCATTACTATGTCTTCTGCATTCCAGATGATTTCAACAGCAGAATTCTCTTTGATGGGCTTCAGCACAAGATATGCTTGGTCATTACGATCTGAATTTGAAACTGAAGTAGCAGGCTGGTCATTACCACATTCTGAAATTAGCACTGGACTTACTTGCATGCTGCTGTCTTCTGTGGGCAGATCTGAAATGACATTCTCCCTTTCTTCATTTTCAGCCATATGGCACTCTTCAACCTGTTGATCTTGATTCTGCTGCAAAATTTCCTGAGCATTTTGATGGGTATCCTCTAGGTTCTCTTCATGTTGCTGAAATGGTTTCTCGTACAGAGCCTCCATGATTTCTCCGTCCATGAAATCATTATTACCATAAAAATTCTCTAGATCTTCAATGAAATTATGTACATGGCTACAACAGTTCCGAACTAAAATCAAGGATGGATATGATGCTTTATACTTTTCAAAGAACACGGTATGAAAATCCCTTAAACAATAAATAGAAGCAGCTGGCAAACCTTCATACCATGATCGGGCTTCGTCTTCCAGAGTAGCCATAAACATTTTCATCAAATAGTCTTCAGGAAAACTAATCTTAAATTTATGCACATGAATGTGAAATTTCACCAGATGAAGAGCAGCGTCATTACCTTCCTCATTTATGAACATAGGAAAATTCTGAAGCCAATCCACCTTGGGCATCTTATTCGGAAAACCTGGGATGTGATCTCGGCTCATGGGAGCGTATCTTCTTGCAATCCGGTCCGTCAGCAGTGAGGTCGCCATGAAGCATTGATTTCTGGATTGTTCAGTGAATGAAGTTGCTGGTGAATGATTTCAGCCTTGTGGTGTCTGACTGCTGTCCACCATCAGCAATCGGATCTGAACTTTGTTATCCTTTACCGGGGAAAGATCTTCCCCAGTATGGTTGCCACTATGTTAGCGCTCGAATATGCCTCAGGCTGAAAAAGGAAAAACTCGAGGCAACATCAAACCAACCTTAGCCTCGTAGCTAGCCCTACGAGGACAGGAGAGGGCTCTCTCCGGGTCTATCTCGGCGGAAAATTTTCAAAGGGGCTGAGATGACCAATAAAGAAAACTGATTTTAGGCTAGTAAATTGATAGAAAAGGGTTTTTAATAAATGATGGGGTTTTCTGGGAAGCATGGGATTAAGAACAGCATGAGCAGAGTTTTAATCAAAGGCGTAGATTATTCTATAAGGCAAGGTAGGAGTGAAGTTTAACAATTAAAATTGGAATTAAGTGAGGTGAAAGACTGTTTAAGATAGCTGAAAAGGGCATTGAGCCATGAATCCTTTACAGACAGAAGAAAATTACACAAATACTGAAAGCTCCTTCAAGGCAGAGCAAATAAATTGAATTCTGCCTATCTTACTGCAAAAGCATCCAGTGAACTGATTATGAATGAAACAAAAAACATTACGAGATTACATATGAAACAATAGAAGAAACATAAGCTAAACTTCAAACCACAGGAATCTTATAAATCAGAGCTGACCATTTAATTACTCCTCTGTCAAACTGTACAATAGAGCTCTCTGTTTTCCTCCACGCACCTCTCAGAACTCTCTCTCCCCTACCTTTACAAAATGATTTACAATGCATTAAATAAACTATCCTAGGAGAAAACAGATCGACCCAAAACAAGGGCGCTATTTCACCTGAAGCCATGAAGATAGAAAAGAATCCTCGATCTGCTCTAAAGATAGAAAAGCCTCCCATTATTCCAGCTTGAGGATTTCTAATGACCCATGAAAACTAATCCTCGAGCGTAGACTAGCTAAAGACAAAAATAGGTAGTCGAACCTTTGAATGCCACTTTACAGAAATTGGGAGAGGTCCCCAATATTTTAATGCTAAAATATGGGTGAAACCGCCACATGTGCTCTTTAGATGAATCGAATGCACACATATTGCAACGATTGCCACGTTACATTTTCCATGTGCTTATCACCACATCATACATATACTGATACCTTTAATTCATCTGAAGAAGGTTCTATCATAAAACAACGACTTATATAAACAACTCAATGCGGCTATCAACTATCTAATGCAAATAGACCATTTTCCTGAAAATACTGTTTCCATTTCCACTTTACTCCATGAGAACATACACTATCTGTTTTGAATACATGCATTAGAACTGGCAGTGATGATGTCCCACTGACATCTGAGAAGATTCCTTTGACTCCATTAAGATGATCATAACAACTGGCTATCATTGAAGGCATCTTTATGAACACAAGGCCCTGGGGAGCATGCTAATTTCAAATGTCCAGTAAAGTGTAGCTTTATAAAAATGGGCATGCTGTATTATAGCAAACACAAAACTCTGTTAACTTTTCTGGCAAAACAAATAATTTGGCTAAAGCCAAGATTTTCCACATCAACCAGAAGCTAATAACAATCAAAGCCATTAGTGTGCAGATGTAAATATCTGAAACATATACCAATGCACATTGAACCAAGAAATTGATGATTTTACTGAGCCACGTCCCAGCGCCACATACTACCATCGTCACAGCAGCAGAGAATGGTACTTCCATCATGAGATATAGTCGTCTGTCTAATAGGATGTTTGCAATGTGGATGTGATAACCTGGCAATTAAATTAGGAGGGCTCGACTGTAATTCCCAAACATAAACTTTTCCTTCCCTGTTGCCAACTGCCATAGAATTATAGTGGAAATCGCATGAAAACTTGATAAACCAAATGTCACATTCTGGCACTGGATACTTCTGCAGGATGTCCACAACTCCATCACTAGTACTTTGCTCCTTGCTGTAAGGCTCCCACAAAACTACTCCATTTTCCACACTCTTTGATAGGATGAAACTGCCAAGCCATCTAGTGCAATTCACATAGTTTGAATGCACTGTAGCAATAAAAACAGGAAACTGCACATACTTCGTGGGGAATTTCGATGGCAAATCCGTCTAGGTAAATGACTTCTCAACATAGGTCCAAAACTCTTTCTTCATCGTGTTGTCTATGCCAAATGCTGTAATCAAGGATAAAAATCATACTAATTTCATTGCGATGTCCCCCAGCTCCAGCAAATATCAAAATGCATATTCCAGTTTGAACATTCCAGAGTCGTACAGATTCATCTTTGCTAGCAGATAAAATAAGGGAAGGTTTCAATGCTTGGGTCCTTATTTCATTCACAGAATCTCCATGGCCAACGAAAATCTTATGGACCTTTTCATTTGCAACATCAAGCACTCGAATTATACCATTGTGACCACCTGCAACTAATAATGGTGAACCATTCACATCGCATGCCCAACTTAATGTGTAAAATGATTCATCCTTATCATCGTCAACATATGCCTGCAAAACAGAAATAACACCTCCTTTCAAGCATTAGTAAATGGTCACCTTTACAGGTCTACGAATATCACAGCCATTATAACACTTCTAAATCATTATGGATTGCCACCATATCTGCACAAGTGAGGACGCCGCCCTAGTTGACACACTATACAAACCAGCAAGAGATAGAAACTCTAATTCTCGGGCCTGTCTTTCCATAGTGATTATCATCTTCTGAGCTTGGCGTGCAGCCCACTGATTCAAAATTCCATATTGCCGTTTTCTTACAGCAGAAGACTCTATCGATTCGATACTAATGGATCTATGATGCCTGCGTGAATGCTTTGAAGATCCTATAACTGACATTGATGATGATGGCGCGCTTTCAATTGAAGCGTATGGGCACGAAACTGGGCGCAAAATGAATTTTCTGGGCTCTGTTTTTAAGTGGGTCGCAACCACTCAAGTGGGTCGCACCCCTCAAGTGGGTCGCACCCGTGCAATTTTACATTGGCTGAAGCTATCAAGTGGGTCGCACACCTCAAGTGGGTCGCACCCGTTCAAGTGGGTCTCACGCCCTCCAAACGCTGTCCAGAACGATGAGAACTTGTCCACGGCCTTCAAAACACGATTTCGACTCCTGCCTTGGCGAATTTCTTGCAAATGATTATGTTTGTCATGCTCATATATGAAATAAATATCTCATCAAATCAGATTGCTTTTCAAATGTGTTAGATAACCCACTCTTATAATGTTTCTGCATTTTTACATTTGGCTATTTAATACAATGCTTTGCTTTGGCTTTTTTGAATTTTGGACTGAAAATGTTTGTTGTCTTTTGCAGGGATCTGACATCAAACTTTGGCAAGGAGAACTAGCATCTGCAACTGAGGAACTACATGGTGAAAAGATACATCTGATGATTTCTTCTTCAAAACCCTGTTTTGAAGAAGAATCAATTTCTCATTATTGATAATGACATAAAAATAAAAACTTACTAAACCTTCCTCTAGTCCGCAGACAAAACCCTGGACTCAAGAATTAAAATGACTCTTTTCTGGACCACAGTAACATCAGTGACTGCGAATAACAAGGAATGAACTTCGGAGAATTTGACTGCAGCGGGCTGACAAGATGGAGTCTAACATGTTGAATTCAGGAAAATTATAATGGAGTGAGATTAGAAGGGTGAGGGGGCTATACCCTCATCCACATGTTTAGTAATGAAAGATATTTTGGGGTCCAAAAGCTTCCATTGGGGAGGCATGATCAGGTGCTCAAAATTATGCTAAAAAATTAAAGTTGTCAGAATGGTGTGGAACCTAAACGACCGTGTAGAGCTCATCGTTCTGAATTCGACGCAACTTGTTTAGTGAAAAAATGACATCGTATGTTCCCAGAAACACATTATGTCCACTTTTTCAAATAGGAAAATTAAAAAAAAAAAAATACAGAACAACCCAGTCAGTAGTCCGTGCAGCTGACTCGGCATGCCCATGTGGCAGTTTGATTGGTCAAAGGGAAGATTCCTGGTGAATGAGATAGTGAAAATTGACATGTTTTCATTTGGTTGTTTGTGGCGCGATTTGATTTCTTTCATGATGGCCAATCACAGTCTGCCACATGGCCCAGCCAGGGGCCTTCACGAGGCAACCTGAGGGCCACCAAAATATATGTTGAAGTCCAAGCAAAGTGGGCAGTGGTCAAACCCATGACCTCCAAACTCCAAGCGTGATCTGAAATTGATTGTTAGTGAATGTTGTGCTAATATCAATTTCAGAATTAACATGAAAATGCTTTGGTTTTCTTATCATACAAGGGTTTATTCATGTTTTTATGAGTGAAAATTCATTAAACTTGATGAGATTAAGTGTATTTCATGAAATTAAAAGCATGGAAACTCAATTCCGAACATCAAAATAATAAAACACAGCAAGCAAAAATAGCATAGACAGATACACAAGTTTTTGATGAAGGAGTTCACCCCTCTTGGGCTACATCTCCTTGGTCCAGCTTCATAGTGTGGGCATTTGTATTAGTTTAAATTGTGAAAAAGTGTTGTTTACAGTCTCCTATTACCTCTGCAACATGCTCCAATGGCTCCAATACATAAAAATCTACCCAGAATGACTCTTCATGAGCCAAAATTGGTCGAACATTGCCTGAGTTATGGAAAAACCATTTTTTCCTAGTTTTTCTCCACTAAATCTGGATGTTCGCCAGGTAACTCCAGTAAATGTGGAAGTCCATCGAATCTGGCGGGTCCGCCAAAGATGCCGCCAAGTTAAACACACACTTAAGATAAGCATGAGTTAATGTATTAAGTGGGCATGTTTTGTTGACACCTAATCCTAAGGGGTTGCGTGAGATTGTATATTATTGTAATTTAGTAAATAAGGAAGGCCAAGAGTCATTGGGAAGTGAATCACAATAGCCTCACCTCCATGTATAAGTACACACACAATCTCCATCTAATACACATTGAGTTTTGCGGAGTTACCTCCTGGTCTGACATGGTATCAGATCCAGTCCCATTTTTGGCATTCCTTCCTTTGGTGTAACTCCATCATGTTCTGTATTTTTGCAGACTGTCATTAAGCATTCAGTTTTCTGCTTTACTGCTCCAGGAATTTTGGAACTCTTGGAATAATTTTGCAATTTTTTTCTGCACATTCTACCTACTTTTGTTTCTGAAGACCACTATGCAATTTCTACTCAAATTTTGAGCACAGTTAAATTTACTATACATTTTTTTTATTGTTCACACTCATTTCCATTCGCCTCCCTCACGCTCGTGCTCACCTCCCTTCCCCACCTGCTCCCTCATAGTCCGTCGGCCCCATCTCCCTACTCTCTCACAGTACCCATCCCCGTCACCCGCTCTCACCCATCCCCTTCACCTCCCTCCCATCAGCCCTCAGTATTCCCATACACCCCCTCACATTCCCTCACCCATACCTCTCACCTCCCTCCCCTCGACCTTGCCACGTACCTCCTCACCCCTCGCCCCGCTCTCTCCCTCACAGTCGTCCCCTATCCCTTTGGCTCCTCATGCCTACCCCCACAGTCCACTATCCCCTCCCTCGAGCCCTCCTTAGTCTTCCCACACACCCCCTCACCCCCTCACCTCCCTCACCCAGCCCCTCCCTTCGTCCACCTTACCCTTCCACCCCACGCGGGCTCCATCCTCTCCCCGCACTCCTACTCTCGCAGCCTCTGTTGCACCTCCCTCCCTGCGTTTTTTTTTTAATTTTTTTTCTTTTTCCCAACCATAATATCAATCTGATTTTTACACAGTTTGGCCTCCTCTAGTAACCACCTCCCCCAGAAAACACCTTCCCTAGTAATTACCTCCCCTAGAAAAAACCTTCCCCAGTAATCACCTTCCTCAGAAAACACCTCCCTTAGATAATACCTCCATTTTTTCCCCCAAAGTTTTTACCAAAAAAAAAAAATTGCAGTATTGAAACCAAAATTGAGTTTTTTTTACCTTGACAACAAAGTATTTTTTTCCTTCAAAAGAATGAATTCTCTCATATCTATTGTAGGAGTTGTTCTCTCCAGTAAGGAGAACTATCCTGAATTGTCTAGGAAAATCAAGCACACTCTCATTTTTAATGAGCTATGGAGAGGAATTTGTGAAGGAGAAGAAGACCTTCCACCAGCAAAGCCCACTTCAGACAAGGAGATCGCCATTTGGGAAAACAAGAACTGCAAGGCCCATTCCTTGATTACAGCTTTCATAAATGAAGAGGTGATTCACCATATTACACCATTCTCAAATTCCTATGAAGCCTTGAGCAAGCTAAAATAACTCTATGACTCACATTCAGAACTTGAAATTGTTCAATTAATGATTAAGTTGTTCAGTCTAGAATTGAAAAATGATGACCCTCTTGCTTTAGCTTCATAAGTAATATCTATCATGCATGATATTAAGAGTAATAGTGTATATGTTGAAATATCTCTCATAGCATATGTTAAGGCTTTGTATCCCACTTACTCACATTATCTTGAGTCATTGCAAGCAAGTGGAAACCTCGTGAAAATCACTTTTGAGTCCCTTGAGAAAAAGTTTGCAGAAAGAGAGAAAGGTTTTGGAAAGATGACAACCCCTGTGTCTTCTAAAGAGGCTGTATGCTTTGCACATAGAGAGAATAGTCATGCTCAATATTCTTCTAGAGGAAGAGGTGGCCGAAGAGGAAGAGGAAGAAGAAATTTTAGAGGAAGGGGGGGCAGACAAACTCAAATTGAAAATCTGATCTTCATTGTATACGTTGCAATAAAGACTATCATGATGCATCCACATGTAAGCTGCCTTGGGATAAAATTAAGCAGCAAAGGAATCAAGAAAAAGGTAAAAATGATGACAGAGACACAGGTAAAGCACCTAAATCCACTCATTATGTTGTAGCACATTGTAACAATGGAGTAACTAAAGACTTGTTTGATGTTTCATTTAGTTCTTGGAGAAATGATTGGTTGCTAGATTCAGGAGAAACATGTCACATAACATTTAGAAAATATTCTTTTGAAGAATTTACTAACAAATCTGATGGAGTAGTATATTTCACAGATAAATCAAAACTCAAGCCATCGGGGCTTGGAACAATCAGGCTTAAATTGCCTGGTCTTCCAGATCATCTTCTACATTGTTAGGGTCCTATAAATATAGGATTCATAGTTTTGAATTGAATTTTGATAGTGTTGTAAATATGTACATACCTTGATTTCTACAAGTTGTTTTCCCATATTTTGAAAAAAATAAAATAAAATAAAATAAAATTAAAATTAAAAAAAGGGTAAAAAGTCCTAAAAGAAATATCAAAGGACTTAGAAAATATAGACCCCAAAAGAAAAAAAGATGAAAATAAGACATGAAAGTGAGCAAGTTCAAATGGCACTACTTTTTACTTTATTACTAATGATTATGGTAGAGTATCAATAAATTCCATAATCCGTGATGAGTTGAATTGCTTAAACTTGACTTGTCATGACTTCAATTTTATTGTTGTAAAATAGTGAATAAAGATTAGTTAGACAGTTTAATCCTGACTAATTAGTAGATAGGTAGAGAATAAAGAGGAGCTCATCAGTTTAATCTGAGCCCTCAGATGATATAAGGTAGATTTAGATAGCTTTTATGCTTTCAAAAGAATAAAATGTTTCAAGGTAGCAAGCTCAAATGCACCTGCAAACTGGAAGAAAAAATGTTAGATTAAAGTTGGGTAGGTAGAAAGAAAGTGGGAAAAGCATGTAAATATTCATCACCGGGAAAATAATCGCTAATTTCCCCTCCCCTATAGTTATTCTACATTCTAGACTTTCAGTCAAAGAGGCTCAGAGCATTTCTCTGACTTTTGTTGGGACCAGACCCAAGGCTCAATGACTGATAAGTTAAAAGTGTTGAATTCCTATATTAAATCCCTAATTATCATCATTTACCCTTCATACACTCATTACTATTCAATTTCATAAGTAAGCACCTTTTTTACTTAATGAAGTATGAAATTCCCCATTTGACTAATTCCCTTCATTCATAAAAACATAAAAAACCCTCCAAAAATATTATATTTTAGGTCAAAGTGGTCAAATTATAAATGATAAAGCTTTGATTTTAAATTATCACTTTGCTTAGTCAAATTATAAATTTTAAAGCTTTGAAACCCTTTCGACTACCAAAATACCTGCAAAAAAGGTATTTTCCCAATCTAGCTTGCAAAATTCATGATTTAAACCTCCAAATTGAACCAATTGAGCTATAATTAGTGAATTTTTCCATCCTAGTGTGTCTGAAACCTTGAAATACAGGGCAAACCCTCACAATTTTTTCCCAGAAATTTTTGTTTACATAAAGCCTTTTTAGAAGCCAAATCCTCAGTTCTAAACCCCTGAAAATTCATTCCACTGTTTGAAAAGGTATTTAAACCTACAGATTTCCTAAAAGAATCTATTTTGCAACCCTATTCATTCAGAAAACCTGTGTTTTCTTTCTTAAACTTGTTGAACAGATCCCAGATTCCTAATTGCACAATAATTGCTCAAATTCCCTCTGATTAAGAAACATTAACTATTTCAAATAGTGTAATCTTGCTTCAGTTATCTTAAAATGACAAAGAAACAAATCACACCTAAAGCTGGAGGATCCAAACCTCCCAAGTCTGAAGCAGCAAAAGCCCTAAAATCTACTCCTGCAATCACTGCAAAAACCATTGTGTCTGTTAATCCCCTTCAGCTACCAGTGTCTAATGAAGAAATTATCCCCTTAATTGATGTGGATTATAAAATTGCAGACCCTGTGGTAGAATTCAACTTATTAGAATTTCACAATTGGTGTTATGAAAATTTCCTAGATAAAGATGACATGCCTCTCTGGGATACAAATTTACCCATATATGTAGTCCCAATAACACATCCTGGTCAAGACTTGGTAAGAATGTGCCAAAATTACTATGTTCCAGACCAAAGAGAAATTGTGAATGCTAATACGGAGATTCTTTTTTCTATCACTGCAGAGTCTATAAATGAAATGTTGCAACTACAGTTTGACCCTGGGGCAGCTCCCCTATCCATTGAAGCATTGACTCAGTTATATTTGGGATTGGATTTCCCTAAGAGATTTATGATTTTTCAGAATTTTATGCCTAGTCATGTGGACATTCCAAAGCTAAATCCTCCTTACTGCACCTCTAAGTTTCCTGAGGGTTCTAGGCATGTGATTTCAATGTTATCTTTCATACTAGGTTACTTCACTGATGAATCCATCCTTTGTTTTTTGTCTACTTTGTCTCCTGGTCAATCTCCTGCTGTGATTTTTGACTTTTGCCAAGTTTATAGTTGATTCTATCCATCACCAGTTGACCAAGTTTCCCACTGAAGGGGTATTCAGATATTCTTCATATTTATTTCACTTGTTCTTATTCTCACAAGCTGATCACTTTCCAATAGCATTACAGAAAATGAATGTAGAGGGCCAGCCTCTATCAATTGTCTTTTGGACATCACTATTGAGAAAAGAAGGAAGTGAATACAACTACACAAATTTTACAGATTTGTTCATTAGGCCAGCTATGAATTTTCTACATAAATCAGAATAGCCTAGGGTAAGTGAAGAAATGAAAAGGATATTACAAATATCAGAGCAATGAAAAATAGGAGATTGGTACTTGTATGAGAAACACACTGAATTGAGAATCTTTGGAACCAATCTGCTTCCATAAAAATTACCTAAGTTTTTGACCATCAGATTCTTTGCTTTAGAGTATTTGAGACATGTTTTGAATGCTGATGCCATTAACTTGATGGCTTCCAAAAAGAAGACCCAGTTCAAATTAAAAAATCAGATTGGTCCATTCATAGTGAATAATAGAGATGCTGATAAAGAGATAGAAAAAAGATTGTCAGAGCTTAAATTTCAAGTCAGTTTCCCTTGGAATTATGACCCCTGTTTTCGTTCCTAGAGACAGCCTTAAGTTGTGAAAGACCAGTGCCTAGGACATCTTATACAACAAGGAGCATATGATATAACAAAGTAAGTTATTAGGAAAGGCTCTCATGCTATCTCTTGTAAACAAGAAATGTTAATTTGAATGGGACCAAAAATTTCAGAAAATGAACACAGCGAAAGCAATACTTTAGAGGCAAGGTGTGGAACTCTAATACGAATGCCTCAAACAATTCAAAGGCAGCTTACTGTAAAGAGGGCCGGTTCAAAAATACCTCACAGAAATAAATAATCAAAAGGTGTTTGCGGCGCATGCAAGATGTAAGATGATACTAACTGTCATTGAGCTGATATCTAGGAACACATATTAACATGTAATGGGCTTACAAATTTAAGAATCCATACATGACAATAGCGTTGTAAAAATAGCATCCCAAAGAGGCTAATGTAGCATAAGTATGGTTGAAGTGGAAAGTGAAACAGTATATCATGCCTGAGCCATATTTAAAGCACTTGACTAGTTCAAGCATGAGTAGCAACTAGAATAAATTCATACCAAAAACCAGTGAGCTGCTCACATTCCAGAACATGATACAAGAAAGGTGGATGAAACGAAATGAACAATAAGACTAGCACATATAAGAGAAAGCTACAAACTGTGAGACACCAAATACCAGAATCCTCATTAAAGATGAAACTCCTCCTCACTGAAACCCAACAGGCTCGTACATTCACATAAGGGTTCCTACAAAATGCATACAAAAATTCTCTCACCGCATAATTTTCTGATAAATCTGGAGCCCTCAATAATCTGTTCTTCGGGAGTTTTATAGGATAAAAACTAGTAAAGGGAGTGGATGGATGATGAACATTTAATTTGTCTCATTAAGACAGGATGGCGGAAGCATTCACGCCCATACTGATTAATGACTATGTAGTGTTGTATGTACTCTGTAGCCTATGTCTTCTCAACTTAGTGTTCCTAAATTGATGTCATAAATTGTCAACCAGGGTTAGTAAACTGTTGAAGTGAAGTGCACTATATGTGCCTAGGTATCTTCTTCCTACTTCGTTGTGTTTAGTGTTTTTTTAGTGTTTTTGGTTTTATGTTTTTGTGCTAAGAGGAAAAGAACTAAATTGTTGGCAAAGAGAAGTTATTGGTCACACTAAAATAGAGTAAAATCTACTCTAAAGTATGTATGGCACCTAAGAACTAAAAATGTTAATTCACCAATTGCAAAGCTTGACAAAGAAAGTAACTCATAACCTCAACTCGGTCCAATTCATTTCATTAGAGGTATGTTGGAACAACTTGAGAAAAGGATAAGTTTGATGCAATGAGGTTCTTCTAAGTAAACAACAACTTACAATATCAAAGAGAAAATATCATCCGTGGTTAGAAATTTGTTGGAACACATTGAGAAAAGATTGTCTGCAACACAGTAAGGAACCCTATGCTAATTTAACTTATGACACTAAAATCAACCCATTCTGCAACTCAAAATTTTACTATTAAGCCTCATTCAAGGGTTAGAGATCTCTTGGAATAGATTTGGAAAGGGTTGTTTGTAAAATTATGAGAAATTGCAGAATAGTCAAGACCTAAAAATGATACTACTAATTCTTGCCCATATGACAATGATGTGTCAATAGAGATTAAGAACAAGAGCAGTTTGTAAATAATGAAGGCCTTTTAAGTCTAATTTAACAAGGCTATAATGCAATTAATAAAACTTGAAATACAATGAACAAAACTGAACTAATATGAAATTAGCCTTCGAAATACTACAACTCTATCTCATTCAGTGTTAGTAATATTTTGGGACAATTCATAAGAACAAGATTGACTGCACTATTCGATGTAAGTGAGCATAAAAAATGAAGTTCAGAAAACTACTTAAATTAGGAACAAAACAGAGATAAAGTCACTTATCTATAAAATATGTACAAAGCATTTCGGACAGTAGGGGCCCTCTACCATCGTATTAGCACACGAATCTCCTCAATATTACTTCAGATCTTGCATTAAAGTTTTACTTCTTTCATTAAAGAAAAACGCTTCCAAAAACAGAGTATTACAGTCTTGGACAACTTAACAACAAAACATCAACTAGCTAACTGTCTCTCGGTCCCTCGAGTTATTCTTATAAGAAAAATACATAATTTTCATTGAGAAGAAATAGGGATAAGTGTATTTTTCAATTAAAATCGAATTAGAACTCCTTTTGAGGCCTCGTACTTTGTTGAAGACATCTGTAGAGTCCTTGTCCTGGTAGAAGTCTACTTCTTAGTTTTGGTTTCTTCCACGTGCATAACCACCTGTAGATTTTTTCTTAGACTTCGTAGAGGTCAAGGAATGATGTAGGTGAGTTCTAGAACTCAAAAATATGCGTTTTTCCTGTAGGTGACACCTGTAACCTGTGTGAACATAAAGATAGCTGCGGAATATGTGACTAGCTACAGAATGGCTGCATTCTGTAGCTAAGTCTAGTCAAAAATCACTACAACAACAGAACCATAAAAGTATAGCAAGTCAGTCATTGTATGCATTCTTAAAGTGACTTTAATCAATCCTATTGATATTTTAAGCCTATAATTGATAAAGCACAAAGGAAATGAAGTGAAATTTGGTGAAAGGCAAGGACATATTTGGGGCTCAACAGCCTGCTTCAGGAGTCCTAGTTAGGTCGAGATTGACCTCGGATGTGTTCTTGAAGTCCTTTCTGGCTGTTTGGAGCTCTGCACTAGCCTTCTGGAATAAATGAACTAGGTGGAAAATCTGCAAGGCCTCCATGCATCATAACTGCTGACTGACAGGCGTAGAAACTTTTGTCAGTGTGTTCATCTGTTTAAGGGCTCGAGGAGGCATGGAGGCTTTAATGGGAAGATGTACGGCCTGGAGAAAAATGTCCCGCAGATATTCAAACACAGACCTGGCTATTGCGTGTGCTCTTCAGGTCTTCAAACTGCATCTTTATCCTTTTGAATGCGGGGTTAAGCTTGAATAATTCAATGACAGGATTAAACCCCGTTAATCCTTGCTGATGATACACTCTGCCGCTGCTGTAGTGGCACCTCTATTTTTTGAAACACAGTGACTGTGATCACGGTCAGTAGAGTGAAATTTCCACTCTGTAAAACCCTGCACAATGAAAATAACTAGTTATAAAATCCATGGGATGGCGGAAGCGATACTGTGAAGGCCTGCGAAGCGGTGGTGGCAATGGTGGAGAACCGACGGAGAAATGCTGTTTAGTGCGAACTATAAGGTTTGAACCTTCGGATGGAATACGAAGGAAATTGCATGAGAACATATGAACAGATCGGTATGGTGGGACCCGGTCAAGGGCAGAGGGCGATTGAACACGAGTCGTTAGATCTCGGGAGGGGATCAATGGGGGAGGTGAAATGATGAAGTTAGTAGGAGTTGCGATGAAGAAATATGGGTGAAAGTGCGATGCGATGTGGACCTTCGATCTTGGATCAATGAACGACTCTAATCGAATCGAAGGATCGAAATCAGGGGAGGCAGCAGGAGGCGCATTTGGGAACCTGCGATTACGATTGGAGCGACGTCGTGATTGAGCGCCAGCTGTCAAATCTAGGATAAGATTGACGGCTTTGATGAAATCAGAGGAATGGATGGATAGGTTGATGGGCGCACTGCGATTGGCGCTGGGCCGTTGGATCAGAGCGATGGATCAACGGTAGAGACTGCAATCGTAGGGGTAACAAAGGGGAGAGGCAGGGCATGATAGGACTTTGCACAGACCGTCAGATCTGTTAAGATCGACGATGGGTATTACACCCGCATTCCATAGAACATATCACCGTCGCATCGAAGATTTTGACTTTGCTAAGAAAATGCGCTCTACTCTGACCTTCTGATTGCGACTAGCGCCCAGGCCTTAAGTGCTTGGTTCTTGGCACGGGTCAAGTGGGGAAGTGGTTCAAGGGGGCTAGCCGAAAGGGGCTAAGCCTGTGTGTATTAAGAAGTGGGTTTTTAAGCCAGAAAAGAGGATTTTTAAGGCTAAATAGGGAATCGGTAGAGGGAGAAAGGAACTCTTAAACTAGACAAAGGGTATTTGAAGGGTTTACAAGGGGATTTGGGATGATTTAAAGGGTAAGAAGGGAATTAGAAGGGGAGATAAGGGGATGAAAACAAAGGTTTAGTAGGAAATGAAACAAGGGAGAAGGAGGTCTTTTTGGGCATTTATTCTTCACCGAAATAGAGAGGTTTTTTTTTTTAAACTGGAAGTAGTAGTGGGGTTCATCAAAGGACAAAGAGCATAAAATGACTTCAAGGATGAGGTGTTTTCATCAGGAAAGCATTCCTTGAAAGCTCGGAGACAGTTTGACCTCGTGTTTTCTTGTCAAAAATTAATAGGGGCTAACATGATCAACATTGGCTCCACCTGGGGATGGCATGTTCATCCCTGGGTGTGTCGAGAACTTCGTAGACCACCTGTTAATCTTGTGTGAGGACACCACTCTTCAACACTTTTTATTTTTATCGTCATGATCCATCACGACACCCACATCATTCAAACAAGGATGAAAACATAAAACTAATGTACAATATAATACATTAGTCTCTCTCGACCTCAATCAGAACTGGAAGTAGGGTTTGAGGAACTGACTGTTTACAGGGGCATCGAGAAAGTCTCCCTGTAAATTTTCTAACCTAAAAGTGTTATTTCCCCCTTGTTCCACGATTTTAAAAGGACCGAACCAGAGAGGGTCGAATTTACCATGTTTCCCCTTTTCAGGTCTTTGGATATCCCATATGAGCACTAAATCCCCAACCTACAACTTCCTATCCTTGGCATGCTAGTCAAAAAGGTCCTTCATCTTCTCTTGATATTTAGTTAGCCTTTGAATTACCTGGTTTCGTGTTTCTTCTAACTCCACTAGCTGATTTATTCTCCTGGTCACATCATCGGGTTCTTCTTGACTTTCTTGCATGAATCGGGCTACTGGTAAGGCTAGCTGTACAGGGAAGACTGTTGCCCTCCCATATACTAACTCATATGGGGACTTCCTGGTTGCTCTCTTGCTGGTAATCCTGTTGTCCCATAGAGCAAATTTCAACTGGGAATCCCAATTTTTCTGATTTTGATTGATAGCCTTCTTCAGTGCCCTCACTAGAGTTTTATTTTAAGACTCTGCCAAGCCATTTCCTTGTGGGTAATAGGCCATTGAGTGACCCAACACAATGTTATACTGCTGGCAGAAGCTGACGAACCTTGTAGACTTAAAGGCCTGCACATTTTTGGTCACTATCTTGGCAGGGCAGCCGAATCTGGATATGATTTTTTCCTCTATACATTCATTATCACGGCATCTATTGAATTCCTCGCAGGTATAGCTTCCACCCATTTTGTGAAATAATCTTTGGCAGTTAATATCCACTTGTGCTGACTTCTTGATGGAGGATGTATTTCACCGATAAAGTCGATTCCCCATTGCTGGAATGGTTCATCTACGTGAACAAGGACCATGGGCAGAGGTGCCAACTTCTGTCTTTCAGCAAATATTTGGCATTTCTCACAAGCTCTAACCCGGGCAAACACATCTCCAAAGAGTTTGGGCTAGTAGAAACCAGCCTTCAGGATTTTGTGAGCAGTGGCCCTCTAACTATAATGACCCCCACAGATCCCTTCATGGAATTCGGCCATTATATTCTCTACCTCATCCTCTATGAGACACAGGAGTAGAATACTTGAAGGATCTCACCAATATAGCCGGCCATTGGTGACTATGTACTTCTATGATCTCAACCTTAGTGTTCCGTATTTAGCTTTGCCACAGCTAAGAGGGCAACTGAGTGTTAGGAGATATTCCACTATCTCTTTGTACCACGGGCTGATGAGGTATTTCATATGTGTCTTCTGAGTAGTCATCTCTACTCCCTGCTGCTCTTCTTTCCCCTCAGACTTCTCATTTGCTATCATGGACAAATTTATACCCAGAGCCTGACAGTTTGATTCGGATAAAATTTTGGCTAGCCCTTATCCCTTGATCAGTTTAGTAGGATGGATGTCTAGCTCATACTCTTGTATCTTGGCAATCCATTTCCCTCTTTTCCCTTCGCTATCTCCTTGGATAAGAATATCTTTCACTGCAGCTGTAGGCACAAATGTAGTGATATGGGACTGCAAGACATACATGCGAAATGCTTTAAGAGATTTCACCAGAGCATATGCTTGCTTTTCTAATATGTTATATTTCAGTTCTGCATCATGGAGCACCTGACTGAAGAAAATGATGGGTTGCTCGTACCCTTCTTCATTTTTCTGCAATAAAACTCCTGACACTGTATGAGGTGATGCAAATGAAAAGATCATGAAAGGTTTGGCATAATCTGGTCTTGCTAGCACTGGAGCTTCTGTGAAGGCATTTTTTATCCTGGAGAAGGCTTCTCGTGATTCCTGGGACCACTTTACCTAATTATTTTTCTTCAGCATGTCAGTTATATGTCTAACTATCTCAGTATAGTTAGGGATAAATCTCCTTAGAAAGTTAATACGCCCTAGAAACACTTGCACCTCTTTCTTATTTCTGGGAAGAGAAATACCCTTTATAACCTCTACCCTCTTAGCGTCTATTTTTACCCCATATTTAGTCACAATATGTCCCAAAATCTTACCCTCTTCTAATGCAAACAATGACTTCTGTAGATTAAGAAATAGACCATACCTTCTGCATTTCTCAAAAGTTCTGCGCAAATGCTCAATGTGCTCAGTATCATCCTTCGAAAACACAGTGATATCATCGAGGTAGACCACCACAAACTTATCTTGCTCCCCAACAAAGGAAATTTCCATGGCCCTTTGAAAAGTGGCCCCTATGTTGATCAACCCAAAAGGCATCCTGGCATACATAAATGTACCCCATGGTGTTGTGAAAGCAGTCTTCTTCTGATCTTCTCGAAGTACAGCCACTTGATTGTAACCAGAGAATCCATCCATCATTGACATCTGAGAAGCTCCTACCACTTTCTGCAGGATGTGATCCATCTTGGACAGTGGATAATTATCCTTTAAGGATGCTCAGTTCAAATTTCGGAAATCAACACATAGCCTTATTTCTCCATTCTTCTTTCGGACAGGGACTAGGTTTTCCACCCATTCAAAGTGCCTCAATGTTTCATTTATTTTGGCCTTTAACAGCTTCTTAATTTCTTTCTCAATGGAGGGGAGCGGTAGGGGATTTATCTGTCTAGCTTCTGCTTATGGGGTTTCGAATTTCCATTTACTGGAATTTTATGCTGCATGATATTGATGTCAAAAATTTTTAGGTCCTAATAAGACCATGAAAACACATATTTATATGACTGGAATAATTTCTGGTAGAGCTCTTTATATTATCCTGTGACCTTTTTAGATAGCTTTACAATTTTGGGGGCAACATCAGTGCCAAGGTTCAGGTCTTCTACCTGATTTTCTTGTACCACTTTATTTGGCTGCAATGGGATATCGTTCTTGTCGAACAATCGTTCTAGAGGCACCAACCCTCTGGTTATAACATTTCCCTTCAATTGCAACACTTTGTGACCTGCCACCTTTTTCTCCCATTTGTTTTCTGAAGTATCCTCAGCCTCTTCTTCTTCACAAGAATTAATCTCCATGTTTGAGAATTCTCCGAATGTTTCCATAAATATTTTCTCTTGCTCTTCATCCTCAAACACCTGCCACTGCTTGATGTTATCTGGGATTGATGGTCGATAACGTACCTCAATTTCATATCTTAAGAGAGGGTTTTGAGGTGGACGGAAGGTACTGGCAGCCACTGTAAGGGAGTCTGCCATCCTATTCTGCTCCCAGGGCATGAACTGAATATTGAATGCCAAGAAAAAAATTTCCACCAGGTCCCAAACTTCATTCCTATAAGCCCTCAGCCTAGGATGTTTTGTTTGGCATTGATTCTTCACTTGTCTAACCACCAGTTCTGAATCTCCCAGAACTTTTAAACTGTGTATTTTCATACTCCTGGCTATCTACAATCCTAACAGAAGTGCTTCGTACTCAGCCACATTATTAGTGGCTTCATATTCTAGTTTGAAAGACAGCGGGACCCATTTTCCGGTAGGAGAAATCAATAATACTCCAGCCCCATTACCTTCTCTGGAGTTTGCTCCATCAAAATGAAGTGTCTAGATTCCTACTTCATGGTTCTCTGAGGGCTGCTTGGTCTTGATCTTGCAGAATGATGGTTCTTGAGCATAATCTTGATTCTCTTCTAGCATCAAACATGAGAAATCACCTTCCTTGCTGTAAACTGAAGAATTAATTGATTTTTCAGTCTTAGTAACCATCTTGACAAATCTGGTTTCCTTGTACAACCTCCTCTCCTGGCCACCAAATACCAGGATAGTAGCATATGTTAAGTCCAACTTGATTGACCCACCAATTTTAGTTCCCCGGGATCTTGACAGCAACATGCCGAAGTGATTTGGGATGTCAGCCACCACGATGTCCATTACCACACTTTTTGCTGGGATTTGGGCCAAATTGACCACCAAATCCTTGATCATCCCCAAGCATTTAAATCTTTTGGAATCAAATGAATAGAGGTCCTTGTATGGATGGGTGATTTTTAATCCTAGTTGTTCCATGACTGACAAAGGTAATAGATTATGGGAAGCTCCCGATTCTAACATACAATTATGTAATAGCAGGTCATGAATCACTAGAGACACATAGAAAGGAGGAGTGGAAGCATCCAATTCCTCAATGTGTGGACCAAATACAACCATGGGTCTTTCTTCTTGAAGGTTCAGACTATCTGGAATATGTGCTACTTCTGGGGGAAGAATGAAAGAGGTGACCTGGGACTGATATGCAGGCTGCTTCAGTAATTTAGTCAAGGGAACAGGGATTTTGACCTTCTCAAGCTCCTTTTGTAGACTAAAGGCAGGAGAGGAATTTTCTGTTACGACCTCTTTTGACTCTTTATTTTCGGCCAAGGGTTTGGCTTCTTTTGACATAGACTTGGTATTAGGGGGAATGAATACTTTTGAAGAGGAAGGAATTTGATCATTAGACTGCAAGGGTTCGTTTAGAGGCCTCTTACCTTTGTCTGTGGCCTTTTTCACAGTCAACTCCTTCTGAGTAGGTGCTTCCTTCTGGGGTGGCTCTTCTTCTTGATCTTGAGTATGAGTCCTCTTCCTAGAAGACCTGATGCCATATCTTCTATTGAACTGTGCTTGCATGAAATCAACAAACTGCTTACAATAGTCATCGATCTCAGGGTCTTCTTTGCCTCTAGCCTGCTCTTCTTCTTGTAATGAGATCTCGGTTCCATCACTTCCTTTCAAGGGGAATTCTACTTCATCACTATTCGAAAAGGCAAGATTTACATCCTCTAGCTCATAGGCAACGTATTCAATAGGAACATTTACCTGTCCTTCCAAGTACAACGGGTGTGCTACTTGATCTTGCTGTTCTTTCCGTTCCCTTTGCAGTATTTGCAGGGGTGGTTTCCTGTACTGAGGATTGTAACCCCTGTTTGGAGCATTCTGGAAATTCTTGGAGGATGAATTCTTGGCTTCTAGTTCAAGCTTAACCAACTTACTAGAAATGTTCTTAATCATTTTTTTAATTTCTTTAATTATGTCATTAGCTGAGTCTCTATCTTGGCTGGAGGTAGACACTTCTTCTTTGCCTTTTCCTCTAGTATCTTGTTCAGATTTTCCCTTTGATTTACCAGTGGAGGCAAACTTTGCTTCCAATTCTAGCGCATCTGTCTGAGCATCATCTAGGGTGGAATGCTTTCTTTCTCTCAGAGAGAAACTGAATTCTGAGTCAAAAGTTGCCACGAAGACAACCTTAGCAGCAGATTGATGAGGTTTCATATCAGCAGGAAGGCTCAAATAAAATTTGTTAAATCTCTTGATAAATTCTGATACCCCTTCATTATGTCTTTTATTGAGTGTGTTAAACTCAGTAAGACAATGTCCATGATCTTTCTTCTCCCCCCATTTTATGAGAAAACTATCTTCCATTCCTTCCCAAGTGGTTATGGAATGGTCTCCCAATGTCTTGAACCATTTTCTGGCTTTGCCATCAAGAGATTGCACAAACAGTCTTAGGACTACATGTAGGTGTTCCACATTAAAGTTTTCTGCAAAAGAGCAAAAGACCTCAAGATGTTTTTGAGCTTCAATCTCATTTTCCCCATTGAATCTGGGTAAGATCTTCAGATAGTCCTACAGCATGTCATTCAGCACTTGAGGTAATGCCATGGGGGCATATTTATTCAACAAGAAACCAGGAACATTGGCCATTGGAGGAGGTGGAGGTAATGCAAGAGTTTGATGTGTAAAAGGAGGGGGAGGAGGTGGAAGTGAAGTATGAATGACAATAGGAATGTATTGGACAGCGGCTTGAGGTGTTGATGGGAACAATGGGCTGTTAATAGCAGATAATTTGGTGACTTCATTAACCTTTTCAACCTCAGGAGTAGGGTTAAAGTTGGCTTTAATTCGGACACCTCGCCATGGTGGAATATCTGAGTAGTAGTTGGTATCTCCCACAATGGATTCGGGACCTTCTACTTGGGCTACTTGAGAGGTGGATGACGGAAAGTACTCTAAAGAGAATTCAGGAATCTCAGTATGGAATGATTTCCTTTCCCTCCAACTTCTCCTATGTATGATCTTCTCTGGGTCAGACACGTTTGGTGTCTTTGGATGAGACGTATCTGACCTCAGGTGTGGCTTACGAGGAGCCAGGACTGCAAGTAAATTTTTCTGATGAAGGAATGTGGAGTCGCCAAGGTGAGGGATCTAAAACTCTCAACTCTCCATGCTCACCTATTTGGAGAGTGAATAAGGTTTTTTCGAGGCCCAGGGATTCAAATTATCTTAACTTCGTTCCCCAACAAAAACGCCAAAAAGATGTTGTTGTTCCTAGAGACAGCCTTGAGTTGTGAAAGACCAGTGCCTAGGACATCTTATACAGCAAGGAGCATATGATATAACACAGTAAGTTATCAGGAAAGGCTCTCATGCTATCTCTTCTAAACAAGAAAGGTTAATTTGAATGGGACCAAAACTTTCAGAAAATTAACATAGGGAAAGAAATACTACAGAGGCAAGGTGTGGAACTCTAATACAAATGCATCAGACAATTCAAAGGCAGCTTACTGTAAAGAGGGCCAGTTCAAAAATACCTCAAAGGAATAAATAATCATAAGGTGTTTACCACGCATGCAAGATGTAAGATGATACTAACTATCATTGAGATGATATCCAGGAACACATATTAACATGTAATGGGCTTACAAATTTAAGAATCCATACATGACAATAGCGTTGTAAAATTATCATCCCAAAGAAGTTAATATAGCAGAAGTATGGTTGAAGTGGAAAGTGAAACAGTATATCATGCCTGAGCCATATTTAAAGCACTTGAATGGTTCAAGCATGAGTATCAACTAGGATAAATTCATACCAAAAACCAGTGAGCCACTCGCATTCCATAGCATGATACAAGAAAGGTGGATGAAACGAAATGAACAATTAAACTAGCACATATAAGAGAAAGTTACAAATTGTGAGACACCAAAGACCATAATCCTCATTAAAGATGAAACTCCTCCTCACTGAAACCCAACGGGCTTTGTACATTCACATAAGGGTTCCTACAAAATGAATACAAAAATGATCTCACCGCATATTTTTCTGATAAATATGGAGCCCTCAATAATCTGTTCTTCAGGAGTTTTATAGGAGAAAAACTAGTAAAGGGAGTGGATGATGAAAATTTAATTTGTCTCATTAAGATAGGATGGAGGAAGCGTTCATGCCCATACTGATTAATGACTCTGTAGTGTTGTATGTACTCTGTAGCATGCTTCGGGAGTCCTAGTCAGGTCGAGATTGACCTTGGATGTGTTCTTGAATTCCTTTCTAGCTGTTTGGAGCTCTGCGCTAGCCTTCTGGAATAAATGAACTAGTTGGAAGATCTGCAAGGCCTCCATGCTTCATAACTGCTGACTGACGTAGAAACTTATGTCAGTGTGTTCATCTGTTTAAGGGCTCGAGGAGGCATGGAGGCTTTAATGGGAAGATGTACTTCTTGGAGAAAAACGTCCCGCAGATATTCAAACACAGACCTGGCTGTTGCGTGTTCTCTTCAGGTCTTCAAACTACATCTTTATCCTTTTGAATGCGAGGTTAAGCTTTAATAATTCAATGAAAGGCCTAAACCCCATTAATCCTTGCTGCTGATACACTCTGCTGCTGCTGTAGTGGCACCTCTATTTTTCGAAACACAGTGACTGTGATCACGGTCAGTAGAGAAAAATTTCCACTCTGTAAAGCCCTGCACAATGAAAATAACTAGTTATAAAATCCATGGGATGGTGGAAGCGATGCTGTGAAGGCCTACGAAGCAGTGGTGGAAATGGTGGAGAACCGACAGAGAAATGTTGTTTAGTGCGAACTATAAGGTTTGAACCTTCGAATGGAATACGAAGGAAATTGCGTGAAAACATATGAACATATTGGTATGATGGGACCCGATCAAGGGTGGAGGGCGATTGAATGCGAGCCATTAGAGCTCGGGAGGAGATCAACGGGGGAGGTCAAATGATAAAGTTAGTAGGAGTTGCGATGAAGAAATATGGGTGAAAGCGCGATGTGATGTGGATCGTCGATCTTGGATCAATGAACGACTCTAATCGAATCGAAGGATTGCAATCGGGGGAGGCAGCGGGAGAAGCATTTGGGAACCTGCAATTACGATTGGATTGACGTTGAGATTGAGCACCAACCGTCTGATCTAGGATAAGATCAACGGCTCTGATGAAATCGGAGGAATGGATGGATAGGGTGATGGGCGCACTGCGATTGGCGTTGGGCTGTCAGATCAGAGCGGTGGATCAACGACGAAGACTAAAATCGGAGGGCTAAAAAAGGGGAGAGGCAGGGCGCAATAGGAATTTGTGCAGACCATCAGATCTGTTAAGATCGATGGTGGGTATTACACCCACGTTCCACTGAACATATCACCGTCGCATCAGAGATTTTGACTTTGCCAAGAAAATGCGATCTACTCTGACCTTCTGATTACGACTAGCGCCCAGGCCTTAAGCACTTGGTTCTGGGCACGGGTTAAGTGGGGAAGTGGTTTAAGGGGGCTGGTTGAAAGGGGCTAAGCCTGTGTTTATTAAGAAGTGGGGTTTTAAGCCAGAAAAAAGGATTTTTAAGGCTAAAGAGGGAATCGGTAGAGGGAGAAAGGCACTCTTAAACTAGACAAAGGGTATTTGAATGGTTTACAAGGGGATTTGGGATGATTTAAAGGGTAAGAAGGGAATTATAAGGGGAGAGAAGGGGATGAAAACAGAGGTTTAGTAGGAAATGAATCAAGGGAGAAGGAGGTATTTTTGGGCATTTCTTCTTCACCGAAACAGAGAGGTTTTTTTTTTTTAATTGGAAGCAGCAGTGGGGTTCATCAAGGGGAAAAGAGCATAAAATGACTTCAAGGATGAGGTTTTTTCACCAGGAAAGAATTCCTTGAAAGCTCGGAGACAGTTTGACCCCCTGTTTTCTTGTCGAAAAATTAATAGGGGCTAACATGATCAACAACGCCCAAGATCTTCTAAGCAGTATAAGGGTTAAATGTAAGTTACCTTGTTTTATACATGAGCCAAATAGTGATATTGAAAAGTTTTCTAATCAGACAAAATGGGCAGAAAATACATTGGTTGATTCAACTAACAATACACATCCCACAGGAAAAATAGATACCACACTTGCTGTGGTAACTTCAAAATAGCCAGAATTTTCAAATAAAAGAGACAGGGATGATGGAGCTTACACAACAGAAACTACTACAGAGACTAAGTTCAAGCTCATTTACAACAAAAGGCTCAAATTTGGTTCCATAGGGAAAGAAAAAGTTATTGAGGTTGACGATGTCAATGAACCAGAAGTCAGAAATGGTGAAGCCACTGAGATAATTAAAGAGAATTTAATAGAAATAGAAAGAGAACAAGTAGCAGCTAAAGAATGAGACAACCAGATGATTGAAAAGGAGTTTAATATGGAAGCTTCTTCTTCTTCTCAAACAATAGAAGAAAATTATTTAGACATCAAAGAAAGATATAAGCAGATCAAACAAAGAAATGAGGAAATCAAAGGTGAGATTTATTCTCAATTTCTCAAATAGAAGTCAAGGAATCAGAACAGGTTACTTACAGAATTTGATTACTCCACAAATAAAATGATCATGTCATATTTACAACCAACTACTTCAACTCCAAAAATAGTGGCTGACTACAAAAAGGTTGAATTTGAAGTAGATACTGAAAAGGTGCATGATCTGGATCAAATAGAATTCCATAGACATAGCTCTAGGATGCTATATTCTACTGCAGTGACAAAAGCCATGAGTGTGACAAATTTGTAGAATATCATTATCAACCTGCAAGACCAAATGAAACTTGAAAAAGGCTCTTTGTATGCAAAAGATCTAAGGATCAAGGCCTTAGAAGATTTGATTTTACAAATAGGAGTTGACCCATCAAATGTACAAGTTTCTCAAGTATTGATCAAGAATAAAAATTATGATATTGCTACTTTAAGGAAACAGTTAAAACTTCCTCAAAGTGAGCACCCAAAAAGTAAGGAGATACTTCAAGAATAGAAGGAAAAATAGGATATGATGCAGCTGATCATAAAGCTAACTACCCTAATCAAAGATATGGAAAGTCAAATGGATATACTTATAAAAGAAAAAGAAATTGTGAAGGAAGCTGATACTTCCACCATTCCTATAGTCATACCTATTATTACTGTTGTTGTTCCTTCAACACTGGGAGAAAAGTTAGCACCAAAATAGCCACTGGAAACTTCAGTGTCAGTGCAATCAGCTGCTACCTTCAATACAGAATCTTCGACATCACAAGTACAATAGACAAATGATGCATGTCAAATAGTCAAAGCAGTGGAGGAGATGTCACTGAAAAACAATGAAATTAATAGTTTGAAGAAAATGATTCAGAATATGGAAGTTTCCAACAAAGAAGCATTAATTAATGCCAACAATTATGAGAAAAGGGCCAAAAGACTTGAAGAGTAGATAAAAAGTCTTAAAAAAGACTTGAGTTTCACTACACAAACTTCTTACATAAGAAATTACCTATGGACCAATATAATTGAGGCTATACGTCTTCAGTGGCCATCAATCCAGATCATATATGAACAAAGAGACCTACTTATAGTAGCACAAGTGGAAATCCAAAGAACAAAAGAAGAATTGGCAGACAAACCATCACAAGCTTTGAAGCTTATCACTTTATTGAATGGTAAAAACAAAGCAGAGTTGGAAGAATTGCAGATACAGGATAGGACTGAGACCATTCTACAAATCAAGAAAGTTCTGACAAAAATAAATCTGATGAATAGTCTGGAGGAAAAGTGTGATGCCATGAATGTCTCAATCACTAAATTTTTAGCAAAATACACTATGCTAAGACAAGCTATTATTCCAGATATTCATGTTTTCAATGAGAAGTTGATGAACCAAAAAGAGTATGACAAGAAGATAAGGGATTATGCTAAATAACATTTCAATAAGCCAATGCCACAGGGCTCTCCCATAAGAAAGGTCATTCTCCAATATATTGAAGACTTGTTTTTCCTTCAAAATGAAATCAAGCATCTGTTTGTCTTCAAACCAAATTTTGCTAAGTATATAGATGCTAATGAGAACTACAGGAAGCTTAAAAATATGAATATACCAAGTACTGAATAGTGGTAGGTGTTTACAGATTTGTTGTAGTAGCAAAGAAGCAAAACAATGAAAGAAAGTGCAAGAGAAACAGTCAAATCTGAGAAGGAAACGATAAAAAAGTTATTTGATTTTGATTTTTTACTGCTGAGAAGTCTCTTTTTACAATAGTTAAAGGTTAAAATATTAGTTAAAAGAGTATTAGGGTGAAAGAACAGAGTAAAAGTGTATCAGAGAGAAAATCAACATCCAGCTGATTTTACTACTGTAAGTTCCCTTTTTACAGCAGTAAAATGATAAATAAACAGCGTGAAAGGACATCGGGGATGAAGTACAGTGTTAAAGAGTATAAGTGGAAAGAGTATCAGTCAAGTTATCTTCCAAAAAGATATTTTTCAATGTGCCAGCAAGCATGGACAACTATTCAACAAACAGTTTTTGTTAGATAAGTTAGTTCTATATTTTCTAGATAAGAGGACAGCTTGCTAAAGTTGTTAAGAAGCTATCCCTCTTAATGTGTAAAGATATTTTATATCTACCAGATTTATTCCTAGATCTCTCTAGGATATTTGTAATAAACATTTGTATAAATACTTCAGTTTGTGAAGTGTTTAGGGTGGAATAAAATTGCTAAGATTATTATATACTTTTGCTGATACATTGGAGGCTTACATGTGTTGAATTCAAAGTAGCAGTCTGGACAAAGCTTAAAGTGGCATCATAATTCAGGATTCATGCGATAATTTGAAGAGTGAATTACATTTCTTATTGTCATTATTTCTTTTCTGAGTTTTATTCATTCCATTATTGTGTTTGTTCAATCTTAATGAGTAACTAGGAATATTAATATAGGACTAGCCTTTTGCTCCTTGTTTTTAACTAAGTTACCATTTAAATTTTTTTTGTTGATTTCCGGTGTTAGGAATCCTTCATTGCTCCTACTCCCATTTGACCTCTGCCTCCTTCTTCCATTTTCCGGATCAAAGGATCCTTCATTTCCCTTTATCCCGATCATACCATTTCATCAAAAATATTTCCACAAATCTTTGAGGGTTATCTACCTTGCCCTAAATACATTTGTACCCCTTTGGCCTTGCCTTCTAGTACTACTATCTAGACTTAGACTCCATATCCCAATGGACAAGTAGATTTATCTCTAGTTTAATCCTAAGTGATTTTTACCCACCAATACCTTTAAAACAAAACCAATTTTTCTATCATAACTAGCCTAAAAACATAAATTAAAACAAAGATAAATCTTAAAGAGAGAGCCCTCTTTGAATTCTAGGAAGGTTGGATCCTAGGATTTGAAGTAGGTCTGTGGTTACCTCAGACTATTTCTCTTGAACCTGGAGAAATTGCTGAGTGATAACATACATGAGGTTCTATACCTCCCTGAGTTGAGGAGAAACTTGCTATCCTTGGTCCACATTTTCCAGCATGGACACTCCATTCACATGTTTGATGGCAAGGTTGAGGTCAGAAAAGCATCAGATCGCTCACTTGTCATGGAGGGAATAAAAGAAGGAAGACTCTTGAAGCTGCAAGGTTCCTCTGCTCATGCACAAAAATTTGCATTCAGTTCACATCATGATGAAGGTACATTCCCATCAAGTCTTTCATGGAATGCTAGATTTGGACACTTAAACTATGAAAACCTTTGATTGTTGAAGAAAAATGGTGTTAATGGACTGCCTACAATTCCTAGGAAACTTAAGCAATGTGATGCTTGTATTCTAGGAGAGCATAGCAAATATCCATTTCATGATTCACATTCTAGAGCACATAAAAAACTTGAGCTTATTCATTCAGATTTATTTGTCCCTATGCCTGTTGCTTATGCAAATGGAAATAAATATATGATGACATTTATTGATGATTACACGAGAATGTGTTGGGTTTACTTATTGAAGAACAAGTCTGATGCTTTTCAAACGTTCAAGAATTTTCATGCATAGATTGAAATGATGCACAAAATCATATTGGCTCTTTACGTACTAATAATGGAAAATAATACACTTCAAACAAATTTGAAAATTATCTTTGTCAACATGGGATAAAACATCAAACAACTTATAATCCCCAATAGAATGGTGTAGCTGAAAGAACACAATTTTAAATATGGTTTGATCCATGATGTTTTTTAAGAATGTAAAATTGATGTTTTGGGCTGATGCAGTTCTATGTGATGTATGCATAAAGAATAGGTGTCCTTCAAATTCAATCAGAAAAAAATCTCCTTATGAAATGTGGCATGGCCACATTCCTTCGGTAAAGCATTTCAGGGTCTTTGGTTCCACCTGTTATGCTTTGATACCCAAGGTACAAAGGAATAAACTTGGTGCTAGAAGTCAAAAATGTATCTTCTTGGGGTATTCCAATACTTCCAAAGGATATCGTCTTTATGATGAAGTCAGTAAGAAATTTGTAATAGAAAGAGATATCATATTCCTTGAATCTTCCAAGACTAACAATGTTGTTGAGCGGAAACTTGATCACCTTGATAGATTCACACATGAAAATTATTTTCAAGAATTTGATAATCAGATTCCACATCTTGAAGGGGGGATTCCTATACTGAATCAATATGTGGAATCATTTCCTGAAGCACTCTCTCCCCCACATGAAGAACCAACCACGAATGACACCTTGAACGATGTGATTGAAAGATTTGAGAGATTGAATCTTGATTTAATTCTAACTCAGTCAAATGAGTAGCCTGGGCCATCTCATAAAAGCCCCCCCAAATGGCTAACAAAGACACTAGAAAACATTAATCCCAATGAGGTTGGAAAGATAGGAACAAGAAATTCCACTAGACAAAATGAAGGTGATGTAGATAATTATGATTCACCTATTGATATGGATATTTATTATAACTGTGAATTGAGTTTTTCTACAGATCATGAACCAACTTCCTTCAAAGAAGCCACTTCTCATGATGAATGGAATGAAGTGATGGAAAAGGAGTATGATGCTTGGATAAAGAATGGAACTTGGAAGCTGGTTGATCCTCCTTTGGGAACCAAACCAATTGGATATAAGTGGGTCTACAAGAACAAGCACAAAGCAGATGGCTTACTTGACAAGCACAAAGGCAAGCTTGTGGAAAAAGGTTTTGCACATAAAGAAGGGGTCGATTATGAAGAAAAATTTTATCCCACAAAAAAATGAGCCACCATCTGGACACTCTTTGCCCTAGCAGCTCAGAAGGGATGGAAAGTCCATCAAATGGATGTAAAGACCGACTTTTTGAATGGAGATCTAAAGGAGAAAGTTTTTATGTCCCAGGCAGAAGGATTTTTTGTGAAGGGCCAAGAACACAAAGTATGCAAGCTTATAAAATCCTTTTATGGCCTCAAGAAAACACTGTGAGCCTGGTATGAGAAATTAACTAAGCATCTTCTGAAACTTGACTTCAAACATTTTGATCTTGATGATGCAACTTTTTTTGTTAAGAAATTTGGAAAAACAGTTGTATATCTTGTGGTGTATGTAGATGATCTTTTGATGACAGGGAACAATGAGAGTTATATAGCACCCATAAAGAAATAATTGAAGAAAGGTTTTGAAATGATTGATTTGGGTTATGTTCATTACTATTTGGGTATTGAAGTAACTCAACATCCTAAATTTATATTTCTTTCTTAAAAGAAGTACATTGGATATATTTTGAACAAGCTTGGCATGGATGAATGCAATCCCTTAACCACTCCAATGGAACAAAACTTGAAGCTCACATCCATTGAAGGGAAAGAATTCGAGGATGTAACGAAGTATAGACAGCTTGTAGGAAGTCTTATCTACCTGACTACCACTAGACTAGACATCTCATTTGTTGTTGGAATCCTCTCCAGGTTTCTGCAAAAACCTTGTGAAGGACATTGGTTTACTGCAAAAAGAGTTCTAAATTACTTGAAGGTGACTCAAACCTTTCGACTCAAATATACACAGGTAGGCGATTTCAGCTTGATCGGATACTCTGATTCAGGCTTTGATGGGGACAAAGAAACTGGGGTGTCTACTTTAGGTTGTGCCATGAGTCTTGGATCAGGTGTTGTCTCATGGAGATCATGCAAACAATCAGTTCCAGCAGATTCCAAAACTGAGGCAGAATATGTGGCAGCAGCTGAAGCAACAAAGGAAATTGTGTGGCTCAGGAAAATCCTAGAAGATTTTCAGATGAAAAAAATGCATTCAACACCACTCATGATCGACAACACTTCTGCAATAAATTTGGCCAAGAACCCGAAGTTCCATGATCGAACAAAGCACATCAATACAAAATACCATTTGATTCGACATCATGTTTAGGCCAAAACCATCCATCTACATCATTGTTCCACAAATGAGCAGATCGCAGACATCTTCGCCAAAGCACTTGGAAGATAAAAGTTTGAAAAGTTCAGAACGATGCTTGGACTCACCAACATCCCTTCAGATTAAAGGGGGGAATGTTGACACCTAATCCTAAGGGGTTGGGTGAGATTGTATATTATTTTAATTTAGTAAATAAGGAAGGCTAAGAGTCATTGGGAAGTGAATCCCAATAGCCTCACCTCCATGTAAAAGTACACACACAATCTCCATCTAATACACATTGAGTTTTACGGAGTTACCTCCTAGTCTGACATGTTTAGCGCTAATCTGCATTTAATGCAAGTGATGGATTAATGTAATTGACCCATGTCTTGTCGTAATTAATCTTCATTGATAAAAAACTCCACCATATTGCTTTGGCTCTCAGTCTCAGGCACGTGGCCATGTGGGAGGGGGTTGGCCCCCTCTGAACCCCCATACTCCATGACAACAATATTGAAATACATGTGAAGCCCTATACGGTTAAGGATCATGGTGGTAGGCGAGGTGGTAAGGTGGTGGAATGTGGTGGGGGTGGTCATGGGTTCGACCCTAACCCCGACCACATATTTTTGTTGAACAGTGCAAAGGCTCTGAACCATAGTATGAGAAACTTTGGTTAATAATATATTGTGAAATATATATAAGTTGTATTGTCCATTCAACATTCGTTTCAGACTTTGGAAATAAACGTTATATGCCAAAATTAGACCTCACAATAAGATGTCATGCCAACCACCCTTGCCATTCGGGGGGGCTGGGGGCACATGGCAGCCTCTGGCTGAGCCACTTGGCCCTTCCCCATTGGCCTAGAAAATTCCACCATATAAAAATAAGCCACCATAATAATAATTCCAAACTTAGGAAATAGGAGACAATTTGAAATTTCCCAAGAAACATTGGTGAATATGGCGATGACACTTGTCATAGTGTCACTGGCTAAAAAGCTGGAGAATATTCCCTAAATATTCTCGAGGTGCTGACTGGATTGCCAAGTCATCAATTTGCCACTGTTCTGCACAATTTTTACTTGTTTGGGAAAATGAACAACATACTATAACTCACTCATACGAACTCAGATTTTGATGAAATGAGTTGCGCTGGAATCCTGGTGACGAGCTCTATCTGATCGTTCAGGTTTGAAGAATTTCTAAGCACTGTTATTTTTTAGCTAAAAAATGAGATCATGATCATTCTTCCCCACTAGAAGCCTTTTGGACCCCAAAATATACCATCAATTGTTCAGCAAGTGAGGGTACAACTCCCTCACCCTTTCACTCTCCATCCATATGGCCTTTGAAGGATTTTGTACCTTTAGTCCCACTCTAAGGTATTTGACATTCCCTGTTCTTGAGTTATGATTCTTCTGTCATGTATGAGATCTTGTTGAATTTCATCAAGATATTCTGGCGAGAAATCATCTATTGATGGAAGTTGAACATGATATCCTTGATCATCAATCAAAGGAGGCTCAAACAATCTTAAATTCTCAACATTAATGACAGAATATATTTGCATATGAGACAAATCTAGCTTAAATGCATTAGTACCAATATTTTCTAGAATTTTAAATGGGCCATAACAAATTGTCTTGAGATTTTTACCTTCCCCTTGCAATATTTCTTTTATGATATACAACAAAACTTCATCTCCAACCTGGAATTTGTGATCAACATGGTGTTTGTCATGCCTTGCCTTGTAGCTACTTTGACTCTTTTCAAGTTGCTCTTACACTGTGTGATGTATCAACTGAATTTTGTCAATGAACTTCCTTTCCTTATCTATGTCATTATGACCATCTATATTGAGATATTTATCAAATATGAAGTCCAAAGGTGATCTTTTCAAGTAACCATAACATGCCTCAAATGGCGATGTGTTTGTGGAAGAATGCTTTTCCCTGTCGTATCCATGTTGAATGTAATGCAACTCTTTATCCCACAACTTGGGATGCTTGCTGTAGTAACCTCTAAGAAGATGAATAGCTGTCATGTTTACCACATCGATTTGACCATCTGTTTGCAGATGAAATTTTGTACTCTTCTTCAACTCTGTGTCCATCATGTCCCATAATTTTGACCAAAAATTCCCAACAAACCCAGGATCTCGATTAGTTACAGTAGAAGTAGGAAGACCAAAATGAACCCATACATTTTGAAAGAAAAGATTGGCGGTTTTTTCAGTTGTATTTTTTTCTTACATGGCATCAAAAGACACATTTTTCTGAACCTATCTACCACAACATACAAGTAATCATGACCTTTCCTTGACATAGGAAGACCACCTACAAAATCCATTGAGATACTCTCCTAAGGATGTGAAGGAACCGTAAGTGGAGTGTACAATCCAAGTTTCCTATTACTAGGCTTACTTGTTGCACATAAATAACATCCTCTAATAAAACAAGATACATTATCAATCATGCGTGGCCAATAACAATACATTTGGAGATTCACTATTGTCTTGCCTACACCGAAATGTCCAGTAATCAATGAAGTGTGTGCCTCCCTTATGATACTATATCTTTCTCCTTGTGGTATACATAACTTGCCCAAGTGATACAACAAACTCTTATGCACATGATAATCTAACTCTTCATTTTGGTTTCCTTGACTTAAACTTTCATACACATCTTGAAAATCACTATCATATGCATATTGTTCAATGTAACTTTCATGCATAATGGATTTGTGCTTGAGTATAATAGATGAATTTAAAATAGGCCTAGAGATCATATCAACTACCTTATTGTAGATTCCTTTCTTGTACCTGATAACCAAATGAAATTTTTAAGAAATCCCATCCATCTAAAATGTCTTGATCGTTGCAACTTTGACTGTGATTGTAAGTACTATAATGGCTGATGGTCAGTATGGATAATGGTCTCTTTCCTCATAAAATAGTGCTTCCATTTCTTTAAAGTTTGTACCAATGCATATAACTCTTTATCATAGGTGGGATAATTAGTCACAACTCCAATAAAAATTTGAGAATGAAATTAAATAGGCTTACCATGTTGAATGAGCACTGATCCCATAACATAACCACTTGAATCTGTTTGGATCTCAAAGGGATGTCTAAGATTCAGAAGTGCCAATATTGGTTCTGAACTTAGATTTTTCTTTAAAGCATCAAATGAATTTTTCTGTACATCTCCCCAATGGAAGAATATCTTGACACTTTTAAATGCATGTAACAAAGCTGCAATGGAAGAAAAATTAGCAATGAATTTCCTCCAATATTATGCGACCCCATGAAAGCTTCTAACCTCTTGTTGTAGGTGCTACAACACCCTCCAAATTTTAATACCCTTTTGAAATTTTAGAGCCCCTGACCACTTTGATGAAGGTAAGTCTGTTACACCCTAAGCCATGAACCTTGAGAAAGTACCTTTCAAGAAATTGTCTTCAAAGCTAATTCATGACTTATTTTCTTTTAGCTGGTTGCAAGGTCGCAAGGTCACAATCCTAATCGAAATTACACATTTGTGACTACGGGACCTCACAACCTTGTGACCTCTAGGTCGCGAGGTCGCATCCTTGATAAAAAATGTACATTTGCGACGATGCGACCTCGCGACCTTGTGACCTCCAGGTTGCGAGGTCGCAAGGTCTTATCCTTGATCCAAAATGCACATTTGTGACTACACGACCTCGCAACCTCTAAGTCGTGAGGTCAGAAGGTCACAAGGTTGCATCTTTTCTCAACCAGCTCTGATCTGCGACTTAGCAACCTGCATTAAATGATCACACGTGAGACCCCTTTATAAATAAAAGGGTCATGTATGTCGCATTTGACCTGCACGACGAAGCAAAAAAGACGTCTGACAAGCCAATTGGAGCGCGATTTTTCCCGAGTAAGTTGCCTAATCCTCCTGCTGTTTCCTTTTCTTTTTTGATGTTGCCTTACTTGCCCCATGCCCTAGGCTATTAATTGTCCTTGTCCCTATTCGTTTGCAACCTCAACCCTTTCCATCTCTCTAGCTAGGGTTTCATATCAACTATGTTAAATACATTTTTCTTGGCCTCTTTTGAGCCTTGCCTTTTCTTAATCAATCACAGACACCCTTCCTTGGCTTTCTGGGGGCCCTCAAACTCTGGTTTACTCATCTCCCTTGAAATTTTTCTCTTCTTTGATCTCATTCCCCGTGGGTCGCGATCGCCTTGTTTTCCTCAGAAAGCCCTAATGCGACCCCGCGACCTCGCAACCCTGTGACTTTGTGACCCTGCGACTTTGCGACCTCGCGACCCTGTAACTTGGTCTCTAAGTGGCCAAGTCACGAGGTCGTAAATAACTGACTGACCACGCAATCATGACCTTGCGATTAGGTGACCTTGCGACCTGGTCGCAGGTTGCCAAGTCACAGAGTCACAGATTTTGGATCTTTCATGCAAGTGTGACCTTGCAACTGTGCGACCTTGTTCGTAGGTTGCCAAGTCACAAACCTCCCTAATCCTACATATAGCAACCTGCAGGGTTGCAGAGGCCTTATCGAAGTAGCCAAATCACTTATAGGTCTAGTCAATCCTGTCATATTTTGTTATCATGTCATCCATCTTAACGTGGGATTGTTTTTTGAACATGCCAAGGGATATTGAAGCTGAGCTCGAGTGTGTTTCCAGCTCCTCGGCCTCAAGTGATATGGGGCCTCCAGCAGTTTGGAGAAGAGACAAAAGTCCAAATATAGAGATATCAGAAGAGGAAACGCCTCCTCCGCTAGCCCCTATCTATGGAGACACTGCCTGTGTCTTTGGAAAAGGGGATAAGATGACCTAGTATCAAGTGTATCATGAATTCACAAAGCCAGAATTCCCAGAGGATCTCGTAGACCTGCAAGTATATATTCAAGCCAAAGGTCTAAGCTTCACTATGTAGGCGCTCATCCACCAATATTCCCATGCACATAAATAGTTGAATGGATCCTCTAGAAGGTTGATTCCAAGTTCTGGGTCATCCATGACCACTCAAGGAAGACTTTTGCCAACTTGACTGGAAAAGACGTAGAAGTATACTATGCACTTCCTGCTAAGGAGGAATCCTTCAACGCCGAATGGGTTTAATATTCCTAAATTAGCACACAACTAATCTGAATATTAAATTTTGATTTTTCTCTTAGATAGAGGAATAAGAGGGTATGGAGACCCATAAATCTCCTTAGAAGGAATAAAAGACACTCCTATTGTGAATGGAGGTCATATAAAAGCTGGATTGAAGACCCTTAGGTATGGAAAGGGGCTGGAGCATGTTGAATAGGTCAACTTTGACCAAATCAAACAACGTTGTTATGGAGGAGTGGCATTAATGATGGGACATCGCATTTTTGGAGGGAGATTGATTGCATGATGATGGAAACCCTAATGAGTGGGACCCAAGGTGAGAAGGCATACATTGTTTATAAGGAAGGGGATGGAAACCATATGGGGTTAGCTTATGATTATTGTCTTGATATTTCTATTTAGACTTTGCTCTCTTAAGTTGTTTAGCTAATATTGTTGGTGTTGTTTAGCACAGGGTGTTCCTGATCAGGAATCCCACCTCTTCCATTAAGGAGCTCTTAAAGGATTCTTGCACTGCATTGTTCACTATTTGGCTTAAGGCCAAGCTTCTTATTTCAACTACAACGTAGATCCTGTTGAGGGTTTGGTTTTTTTTTTCAAGCTGCAACAAGTGGAGACTAGGTCTCTAGATCTAGGCCATTCCATTGCTCATTTTCAGTGGAGGATGTTTCCACTTCATTGGGAGGAGAATATTGAAGGGATTTAAGCTTATTTTCAGATCTTGGCATCCAGCCAACCATATTTTAATCCCTACAATGCATTTTAATTTTATATCTACGTTATTTCTATAGGAGGAGTCACAGGGTGGTTTAGCACCCCATTTGGAGAGCTAATTTTCTGGTGAAGGGGATCTACCTTTCACTTTGAAGATCTATTGGAGGAGGTTATTGTATTGATCATATAAGATTAGCCACACTTTCTAGATATGTATTTTTTATTAGATCTGCAGTCTTAGATCTTAGATCTACAACATGTACTTGGTGTTTTCTGAAAACCCTTGAGGGGTTCTTTAAAAAAGCTTGTATAGTTCATGGATCTGATATCGATCTATATTTTGAGGCACATATCAGCCCTATATCTGATGTATAATAATTTTTTGTAGCAGAGCCAATAAAATAAAATTGTAAAGGTTTTCCATCTTTTCTATATAGTTGCAGCACCTCATATTGAGGGATTTTGTTCATTGGAGGCTTGTATTTCATGTTATGCATCTTATGGCCCATTTCTTATGTACATTTTGCTGTTGTAATAACATATGAAAGGTCTCCATATTGGAATCTTACTTTATAAATGATGATCTGCAATATTGTTCCAACATTTTTCACTATATTCTTACTTTTCCCATTTGGGAATATTACAATGGCTCGCCACACATGAAGTACCAGTGCCAAAAACCTTGAAGGGTTGGTGGGAGGACCCTGAGAAGTTTAAGGTGAAAAAGGACCAGGAGTATAAAATTGATGACCTTAGGAAGGTCTATAAGCTTGTAGCAGCAATGATGTGAAGATTTTACAACCGATAAGATGCCACTAACTTCAATGGTGCTTGGGTCCCGCTCATGTATGCAATCACCTTCTATGACACCAATTTAAACTAGGCTTACCTGGTATTATCGGCTCTCAGAGAAAACATATCGACATCGTAGGTACCGAAAGAGGGATTTTCATCATAATTATACACGACCTCCTACCTCTTAGATGTGGTGCGCACAAGATTCCATTTCAAGGGATGGTCATATAACCGGGATGAAAAGTGCGGTGGGCCCATTCAAAAAGAGCTAAATGTGTTTTGGGCTTCTAGGTACAAGAAATATATGGAATCCATCTCACACAATTTCATCCCTACGCTCTACAGGAAGCTTTTCGATAAATATTCTCCTTGCATGTCCAGTTGGGGTATGGAGACAGTAACCAAGGTGGCCAATTGGTTCCCCATTACAGAATTACTTTTATCAGGGTCTTCGAATCATTTAAGGCACCTCACGCGCTACCTCAATATGTCACTGATAAACTGCTGCTACAAGAGGTGTGCTACCAAATGTCAAGTGGGTTCTCCAAGGTCCTCAGCAAAGGCAAGAAGAAACCATGGCTTACCCTCCCGCTTACTATTGGTGCCTACACTATTAAGGATTTCAAGGAAGTGGAAGCAGAGGTAGATGTCATCAAAGGTTTTCATTTCGTAACCTTGGAACATAGGTCATGTGATCCTGAAAGGATCATCCCTGCACACTACAAACGAGACAAGTTCAATTGGAAATACCAACACACAGAATGCCTTGTTGAGGAACATGTTAGAAACTGGTACAATAAATATAGGGAAGCTACTCCTAAAGAATCAGTTGACTTGAGGGGGGATCAAGGGGGTCAGGATGACCAAAATCTAGAAGAGAAAGTTGACATGATAAAAATGAAGGACCCTGTAGGAGGAGCATCATCTTCTAAATATAAAAAGCCAAATAATACTACAAGCAATAACCCTCCTAACGATAAACAGGAGAAAATGGAAAAAGAGGCCAAGGAACAGCTAGAGGATGAGAAGAAACTGAGAGAGGAAGAGGTAAAAAGGACCCAAGACACCTTGGAATGGCAACATGAAGAACATAAGTGAGAGAAACAGGTTGAAGAGCAATAGAAGAAGCAACAAAGAGAAGAGCGAAAGAAGAAGCATGTAGAAGAGGCCCGCAAGAAGAAAGATGAGGAAGAGAGACAAAAGAGAGAGTCTGAGTGCAAGTTGAATGAAGAACAGGATAATGAAGAAAATGAAAAGAAGAGAAAGGAAGAAAAAGCTCAAAAATTACAGAAGGATACATCCGAGAGGCAGAGGGAAACAAGTCATCACCCTCAAAAACTAGGGAACAAACAGATCTACCACATATTGAGGTATCCCTGGCAACTCCAATGATAGGTGGACACCTACCGCTCTCCGAGCTCGACATCCCAGAAGAGCATGAGGAAGATGTACTAGACCTTATGAGGATATCCTATGACCAATTTACTCATAAAATTAGGCAAGAAAGGAGGAAATGTCTCACACAGAATCCAGCTGAGCCCCTCTCAGTAACAACAGAAAAGGACATAGTCTTGGACACTAGGACTAATCCCATAATTATAGCATCAACCAAAACAACCTTCACAATGGCTATGGAGGAAAATGTGTTACACCATTTTTTGGTCATCTAACCTTTCACCATTAGATGGACCCAAGTACACCATGTAAGACCAGTTTTACCCCAAGTAAAACTGCTTTCACTATGTTAATTTGGAAACCCCAAAAGGAATAATTAATTAAACCATAATTTAATTATTATTCCCAGTCATGTTTAATCCAAAAACAAAGAAATTAATGAGATAAACCCATAGTTATCTTATTATTTTCTAGGAATAATTATTTAAATAATATTCCTTGTTAAATATGACCAAATCAAACCACCATTAATCAAATAAATCATTATTTACTTGATTATATCCCATCCACTTCCTTAAAAAGATAAATAAATCATTTATTTATTTATTTTTCACTAATCAAGGGATTTGACCCAAGTCAAACACCCTCTCCCTCCAACAAATAATAATAAAATATTCCATAGAGGTGGATCTAGATGTGATTAACATTATTTTAATCATGCACCAAGATCTAGAAGGACCCAATATTTTGTTATAAATAGGAGGGTTTCCCCCATCATTCTTCACCTTTTGTTGCACATTAGATCACTCTGGATCTATACACTTGGTCTCATTTCTGCCATTTTGCTCCCATTGAGCTCTACCTTCTACATTGGGTTTTCTACATCTACAAGAGAGAGAAAGCTTAGATCTGAAGTGCCGAGGACTACAAAGAACCCATCCCATTGAGGAGATCTGGATACACCTTCTTGTTTCCTCCCAGGTGCCCTGTAATATAAAAATTCATTCAAAAAAATCGTGTTCTTGTCTTGTCTGTTGGATGCATGGAGCAAACTCTTTACTTTTCTGCTTAATGTCTTTCCATTTATAGATCTGTTTGTTGCAGCATTTTAACTACTAATTGCAGATCTGAAGATGTTTTGCAGCCTCTATCGTTGTTAGGGCTATTAGTTATGCGTAGCTAAAGTGGTTCTTTTTCGTACACTTCGACAAAGAATTCATACTAACAAAATGTTTGTAGGATGAGTAGGGAGATCTTGTTTCTGCAGGGCAGGCTACAGGTGTCCAAGAAAAGGGAAGTTCAAGATGAAACATATAAAAGGGCTCTAGAAGTAGAAAATCAAAGGCTCCAACTCACAACCACTCAGGCCAGTGGGCTACTAACTACCATTCAAGGAGATTTGGGTACATTAGATACTGCCATGAAGCAAGTATATGAAGAGATGTTCATTATAAAACATAGGGTCTCTCCTCTGCTAGGGGCTCAGGAAAAAACTAAGAAGAAGGCTACGCAGCTCAAGAAAGCCTCCGTAACACTAGATAGTATGCTCAAATGGTTCGAAAGGTATCCATAGGCTCCCAATACCCTTCCAAAGAAGGATTGGATCCTCACATACAATTACAAGGTATAGATATGGATGAAGTTGCAATCTAGGGACAAACTTGTAAAGGATGTAGAAAAGGTGATGGAAGCCTTTGAACACCTGATCAGTGACAACAATTTGATGGTATAGGTACATCACATTCCTTCCCTAGGGACATTGGATACTAAAAAGAGAAGAAGAGAAGTATCCCAGGACATCCAAACATTTCTAGGACATATCATACAAGCAGTTGTCTCCTAGGATCTTCCAGCTTCCAAGGAGAACATTGATCAGTTCATCATCACACCAGTCTGGATCTATAATAATATGCCCTCCCTATCCAATAATATTTCTGTAAAGAGGCACACTTTAGTTCCAGACGCTCTTGAGTGTTTTCACAGGTTGGGAGAAGACACACCTCAGGTCAACCTAGTAGCCGCTGAATACCGGGCCTGTCAGACTTATCTCAAAGAGCCGAAATAGATTGAAGTCTCGGACCTATTCATCACATAGCTGCTCCTATGAAAAGGATTAATCTTACATGTAGCAGAAACATAAAGGTCGCAGGTCGCAATCCGTGCCTAGTCGCAAGTCACAACCACGGGTAGGTCGAAAGTTGCAATATCACCTAGGTCATAGACCATGCCAATCTTCGGGAAGTTGAAGGGACAGAGTAATCCAAAGGTCACTTTTGGTTTTATAAGTACTCCCTCTAGGGACAATGTACAAGATCTTGGTTGGACTTCGCAGTGAGCAGAGATAATTGTATTGCATTGAATGCATGATTCCGAGAATTAATACAAACCAATGTTTTGACTCCACTACTGGATCTGATGAAAACTCATGTGTGTTAGCATTATTGATATTATGTCTTTATATATTTTCTATCTTTTATAACTTAATATTCTACGTTTTTTAGTTCATACATCATTTGTATGTTTAAGTTCTTTGGATGTGTCAATGATATGTGGATGTTTTAGCACAGGGATGTTTTAATAACTTAGTTGTTGATATCATTTTAATCTTTCGAAAAACGCTTAAGGAATTGAAGGGTGTTTCTACCATAGAAAATTATTTCTTTTATGGTCAAGAAAGCTTCTTTATGATCATGACCCTAATGATGTGTTGCTAACAACATTTCCTTTGGCTGCATGCTTCGAATCTCACTTTTCTATTTATAATGTTTCATTTTCAGGAGAAATCATCCACCATTTGTTTCGTATCATTCAAGTAGTCGTGCATCCTCTTGTTCATGAGATACACCTCCATCTGAGAAAGGCATATTCAATGGTAGCTGGATCTACACCCCAGATGGGATCCCTATCACAAACGGTCTAGAGTCTAGTTGGGACTTTATACCAGTAAGATCCCCTTACAGTTGGTAGGGATTTTTTTCCCGTGAATGGATTTGGCGCTAGAAGGAGGGCCTGAATGGTATGCTCCCACTACACAAGTAATATCCCTTTGCAAATCCCACAGTGGGAAATTATATATGAAAATATTGGTCCTCCACCTCCTGAAAATATCCCAGAGGAGGACCCAAATTTTTACGAGGTCACCTTGGACGAGCTGAGAGCCTTGTGTCTGCTCACCTGAGATCTCATTAGAGGTCTGCAAAACCTCCCCGCCACTAGTTCCCTTGGCAATCTGCAAACTCTTGGGACACATCATACTCACTAGGGTGTCCTAGTCAACTTCATGCCTTAGCTTATAAGTCTTATGCTTTAATATTACGCATATGCGGTTGATCGGAATTTAGCTGAACCTCTTGAAAACCCCCAGGAGATCGATGGCTATGGCCCTAAAGTTATCGAACCCCAATAAAACACCAGCCCTCAACCCAACTAGCCTTTGAATGAAAACACCCAAGAAAACGAGCCACCTAGGGGAGGGGCTGGGGATATAGAGGACTGGGAGATAGAGGTTGGGGAAATGGTCAAAACATAGAGCGTACTCACCACCACTACAACCAAAACTGAGATAGACTGCCCTTCCTTTACAACTAGATAAATTATAGAAATATTGGAAATCTTGGAGGTAATCAAGAAATGCACTCTTAACATGCGGGCGAAGCCTCTGGGTCCAAGAATGATATTGGGCATATCTTCATCCCATACCATAGGGCCAAACAGGTTCAACCCCTAGCTTGGATGGAAAAATCTCCTCTAGGCCTCTGCAGTCCCCTTCACGACATTCCCCAGCACCCAAAGAAACATCTGCCTAAGTTCGACCCCGAGAAGGGTAAGTTGGTTGAAGACCACATCAGTAATTTCTACCTAGCTTGACAAATTATGAGGGTGAATTTCGACAGCGTAGCATGCTGACTCTTTCCCCACACCTTAGAAAATAAATTTTCTACTTGGTATTGTTTGTTGCCTGTCACATCCATTTCCTCCTGGGAGTGTTACATGTTATTTTGTCACCATGACATTTAACTATTCATATAGGTCTATCACCACCTATATTGTGCTCCCTTATAAGTAAAAAAACCCTAATGTTCCTAAACTAAGTCTTTGAATTGGATAAAAGCTCATTAAAACCCTTAAAAGTCTACCTCCGCACTTTTTCTGGCCTTTTCCAGTGGGTTCACGGATACTTGTTCTATAGCCTACGATAGCCCCTGCACATTCTACTATTAAAACCTGTGGATCCCCCGTAAAAAGTTGAATTGAGGAAAAAGTAAATTCTAGAAGCCCAGTTGGTCGAATATTCTCCCAAATAGAAGCTTCTATAGGTGTGGTCAGTTAGAGTTTTATCCCTCCACTCATGGAGCTTATCCCTTTGTCCATGTACTTCAAATCCCTTCATGAGAGGAACCCATCCCCCTCTTCCTGGAACTGAAACTACTTCCATTTCCATATAAATTGAGCGCAAGTTTCAGGTTAAAGTGTAGATTGTGGACTATAGATGTTAAGCTAAAAGATTGTAGCTTGTATATGGTAATTTCTGAAGAAATTCCCAAGAGTGCATCTTCTCTACACTAGTTTTTGTTGGCATGAGAATGATCACACCCTTATGTTCATAACTCCATGCTAGTATTTAGAGAGGAAGGCTTGTCAAACTGAAGGAGGAACGATTATTCAGGACCCTGGGAGAAACTTGTACGACATCAAGGCATCAAGTTGTAAAGTTACTCTTTTCATTCAAGATAATACATATGGATCTATTTTTCTCATCGAGCTGTTGTTGTGATTGTTGAATAACATCAATACTTAGACTCCTTGATCACTAAGTTGGATTATCTTTTCTTGATTATTATATGTTGCAGGTGCTTTGATTCTTTTGTATTGTCTTTGATTGCAGGTTCTACTTATTAGGGAAGCCTCTTTGGAGCGACTAGATAAAAGACTGGATTGAACATTGGATTTCAAGGTAGGGGCATATCCTCTTTCTTTGTTTATAATAATTCTAAATTGAAAATAATCTAGAGAAAATGATTTACAAATGGATGTTTGTTTCTAGCTATTTGTAGAATACTAGGGAGATCTCTCTTGTCCGTAAGAGGGATTAAACTGCATAATAGGGAGAAATTCCACTGCACATTCCTCCAGAAGTTTTCAAAAGACAAAAATCCTTCTATGCTCCTCACATAATTGAGTACTTTGAAGTGTCAGAAGAAGGAGAAGGTTAAAGACTTCCGTTGGTCGCTTTAATTGTTTTTACAATTCAAGCTCCACATAAATTGTCAACCCAAGGAAGTCTGTTTATTCCAAAGACAACCACGCACTGGATATGCTCAATTTCAAAAGCAAAAACAATGTTGTAGTAAAAAGCCACACAATTATTAATCATACAAATCTAATTATTCACACCCTGTTTAATCAAAGCTGAAGTTACTTATGTTATAGCAGAATTAATTCCTATATTGCAGTTAAAAATCCAAATAAAGGGAAATCAATCTGCAGGAAAGGAAACCAATCAACCATAACAGGGAACAGGACCCTATTCCTTTATATAGGAACTTCAACACCTACTTCCTGAAACTAATTACTCTGTAGAAAAGATAAGCTCAAGAGAACAGGACCCTATTCCGATGAACAGGAACCTTCAGCACCTGTCTCCTGTTCTAATCACACTGCAGGAAAAGAAAGGAAATCAATGGAAAAAGGACCCTATTCCTTTGTACATGAATCTTCAGCACCTGCTTCCCAGCATCAATCATACATTCAAGCAATTAACAGAAATAGATCTCTTAACTTATTAAGAATGAATGTACTAAACACATGCAGCGTTAAAGGAAACAGAATGTTCAATAAACTACAAAACTGTGTAACTGGTGTTTTAGCAAACATAATCAAAGTAAAGTGTGAATGTCATAAAGAAATCTAACAAACTACAGGAACAGTCAGGTGAATCTTGTGAGGAAGGCGGGCCCTTTCCTTTTCATAAGATTCCCGAAGGAAAGGATTAAATTGAAGCGCTCAAAAGGAAATTTTATTCATTTGTCAAAAGAAATGATACATTACAAATGGAGTCTAGCTCCTGTCCTCTCAAACACAATGTTCTCCTATAGTTTCGAGCTCCATCTAATGATGATGTCTCCTCTTTTTAAAGAGGAGACATCTCTTACAATTACAGTAGAGAAAATCTATATTTATCCTTAAATCTGTTCTTCTTTCTTAAAACAGGGCTATTCTGTTCTTCCATAAAAAGATATCGTTACAACAGATACAAAAAGAGTACGATCTTTAGAATAATCCGTGTAACCACGTCTTCATGTTGTTGCCATTTTTCCAAGAAATACTCTTCCAGAATCGCAAATTACGAATAGTGACGGAATTTGCATGCCTGCTGGCTGTTTCAGCAATGGAGTCGATTGTTTTAGCAACGGAGTCGATTGTTTCAGCAACGGAGTTTGACTGTTTCAGCAAAGGCCGATTGTTCCAGCACAGCATATAACTTATCTGCAATCTTTTAGACTTATGTTAGCAACAATCTACTTCGATTAATGATGAAATATAAGAGTAATATGGAATTATATGTAAACAGATTAAATATATAATAAAGAAGAGGATTTTATATACCTTTGGATAAAGTGAATGAAAATAATGATGGAATCCTTTTTAAACATGGTTATGAAGGTAAGGTGGTGTCAAAATATATAGTAAAAATGATACATAGTGAGGTCCTAACATCCCCCCCAGCTGAAAGGGTTGCATGTCCTCAGGCAACTCCTAGTCTGAGTCAGAGTCTGAGTACTGACTCTGTGCATGCAAGTTGCTCAAGCAGTAGCTGGAGAAGGTGGCTTCTGTCGGAGCTTGGAATCCTTGATTGTTCTGCAATTGCTGCCATGCTATAGCCTCATCTCTGTCATCCAATTGGTAGTGACACTGGTATTTTTTTGCAGGCATCCATAGAATTGGAAAATGAAAATGGTAACCAATCCAGTTTTCTCCACAATGCCGAATACATCTGATATAATTAGGTACCCTGGAAAGTGCAGCTTGAAGATTATCAGGGCTGAAAGGGTGATATTCTTGTCTTTCCTTACATGACTGCTGCCAAAACATAGTGTTGGCATTCAATGCAGCAGCCTCCTTTACTCTGATTTGCTATAGACACTTTAAAAGTGTTGAAGCCTGTAGTTATTGTATGTACCTATGCATTCCTAGCTTCCACAAGAATTGGTGATATTGTGCTACAAAAATGGTTGGACTTAAAGGTTCTGGTCTAATCCAAAGGAGCCTATTCTCCTCATTATGCCTACTTGCAATAAACGCAGTTTGCCAGGTGAGCTGATTGGCCAGGAATGAAACAAATGCCCTTATTTGTACATCACCTACAATTGGAGTGAGATTGACTCTTCTATTCTCAGGCATGGCCTCGTTATGGAGATAAAGTTCACACAACAAATGTTGGTCACTTTCAGGGGCCTCAGCAAAAGTCTTAACAAATTGTTCCTCAGTAAGCAATTCATGAGGTCTTCCATCCTTTATTGCCTTCAATTGAAAATAAACCAAACGTTCAGAGAGGAAGAGAGAGTAATTCACGGAGAGTTTTCGGGTAGCCATAAATTTTTGCACTAATGAAAACATCAAAACCAACTTTTCCTTTGATTCCTTGACTTCTTTCTTGGAATCCCTGAGCTGGTCCAATGTCTGTTCCCAAATATCCCAGTTGGCATACATGTGATTCTGCCATGCTAACTTATGCTGCTGTAATATTTTATCTTGATCTACAACATATTGTTTCTTCCAGTTGTTCATAAGTTCTAATTGTTTCCATGGTAGGGTATGTGTCTCGGCATTAGAAGTACTGGGTTGGGGCATTGTCTGAGTGGCTGAACTGACTAACTCAGGGCTAGATATCTGTGGTTGGGGCATTGTCTGAGTGGCTGAGCTGACTAGCTCAGGGCTAGATATCTGTGGTTGGCGCATTGTCTGAGTGGATGAGCTGACTAGCACAGGGCGAGATATCTGTGGTTTAGTTTCTTTTTCCAGACTTTTTGAGAGCCCTACTAGTTCTTGTGGAGCAATAGGGTGTTCTTCTTTAATTGCAGCTGATGTAGATGCCTCAGATACCTGAATTTTGACTACTTTGTACCCTGCCTGTTGGTAAATGTTACCACACTCATGGCACATGTATTCTCTGCATGGATCCTTGTTTTGTGCTGATGCTGTGTGTGCTATCATGTAGAGATTCAATTCTCTATCAAAGGCTTCTCATGCCATGATTAATTCATTCTTATAGGCCTCTAGTTCTGACTTCAAAAACTCATTTTCCTCCAATAAAGATGCCATAGTGTGTGAACCTTATGTGCTGGTTGATTCTGCTGGGGTTGCCTGCTGATCCACAACTGCAGCTGGTTCTTGTGGAGAAGCTATAGTTGGTTTCCCTGTATTATCATGCTTGGTGTATGATTCTTGTACCACAGTGGTTGGTTCTTGTGTTTCAGCCTCTGGGTAAGTGACTGGTTCTTGTGTGGCAGTCACTGGTTGAGCCATAAACGATGTCATGTTATCCGGGGGCATTGGTTCTTGTGTGGCAGTGCCACCGGACGAGACGGGTTTGGGAATTTGAAATGGTGGTGAGGATTGAAGTTTTAACAGGATAGTGGCGGGGTCAGGGGAAATGGGAGTAACTCCTGTTTCAACAGTCATTTTCATTTTCCTTTTTGGTAGGAAAGCAGAGAAGTCACTGTCTTTCCTTTTCTTTGTAGGAGAAGATTCTTTTCTGGGGAAGGGCTTTCGGAAGAAGTGAAAATTTGGAATGTGGCCCTTGTTCGTCGTTTTGAGACAGAGATTGTTGGGGTTCGTCTCTTTCTTTTATGAGTAGGTGGAGATGGGGGTGTTGGAGAGTCATTGATAGGGATTGGAATAGTGGGAAGGGGTGACTCTACTAAGTGGGACGAACTTGGGGGTAGGTCAACTGGCTCTGAGGATGGAATTACTGGGGAGTCTGGGATATCGTCCAGTTGCCCTTCGTAAGGACTCTCAGGAGTTTCTTGGGAACTTCCGGCTTGTTGGGGAATGTCGGCTTGCTGGGGAATTTCGGCCTGCTGGGGAATGAGAAGTGGATTAGTCAGAGGGGGGTTTTGCTGAGCAAAACCCCTCTGAATTAATAATTGGCATAAACGATGATGGGTAAGGGATAACAATGGGAATTTAACCCGTCTGCAATAATATGACATGTTTTTGATACAACCAAGCAGATAATAGGGAATATTAACTAATCGACCATGCCTCAAATGATTCATCAAAACGAAGTCGTGTTGATAGAATACCTGGTAACGCCCTTCGCATGTCAAGTAGTGCTTGATGAATTCAGCTACTGTTGGCCATGGTTGAGGAAGTGAATGCAGACTTATACCGCGGCCTTTAAGTTCAACCAGTTCTTCTGGAAGAAGAAAATCTTGTTGTGCATTTAAAATAACTTGCTTCCTACTGAACCAGCGAGTCCCTATAACTGGAAAACCTGAAACTTGAGCTATTTCCTCCTCTGTGACTGAAATTCGGACCCCTTGAACGACTGAATAATTCCCCTGAAGATTCTGTGCGAACTCTAAAACTTGTTGCTGATCAAATTCTCCTAACCTTTTGAAGTATGTTGTCCATCCTGCTTGTTGAAATATTTGATAGACCTCCGGGAACAATTGAAGAAGAGTTATCGAACCAGGCTCATGTCTGGTAGCCGACCCTCCCATAGCTACTAGCTTGAGTCACATGCAGAGGCGCAGAGAACAGAAACACAGGCTTTGGTCAAGCTAATTGTTGCAACAGAGGATATGGAGTCTCACAGAGGGCGGAAATGGATATGAAGAATGATGGAGGATTGGATGATGTGAAATGATGATTCAGTTTTCGAAATTCCCCCCCTACGTATGGTGCAATGATGTTTAGGCGTGTGGAGATTATAATCATTATGAGCAAGATCCTCTCTTTAAAATATTATTTAACTGCATTACACAAAAACCGCATACCTTATATTTTTACCTTTGTCTTTAAAATTCGAAGTATAGAGTGCTTCATAATGGCTTGATATTAATGGAAGAATCTGTAGATTTTTCTGAAATGTAGAACAGGAGCATATCAGGATCTGCTCAGTACTGAATAATATTCACCCAAAGGATCTGAAGAGTAAAAGTGGAGAACTGAAAAGCTTGTGTAGCAGAGGAAAGAAATGATGTTTTAGTGATGAAAAGATAAATGACAGGTTGCTGAAACTGGTGTTTCAGCAACGGAAAAATGAATGACATGTTGTTGAAACTGGTGTTTCAGCAAAGGGGAATATCAGGAAAATGGGATATAATGACTTGGGTTTAAAACAAGCGGGGGAAGTATTTGATAAGGGATAATTTCAGCAGTAAGGAATGGGAAATAATAGCTGAAGGATGATATTTCAGGAATGGTAGAAGTGGGAAAAATGGAAAAAGGGAAATAATATAGAAATGGGATAAAGGGATATTGCTAGGAAATGGGTTGAATGAAGGGAACAAGCTTCTTTGATTGAAGCTTCAGATCTTCTTATGGTGAATATGTCCTCCTTAATAAGCTTTTCCAGAATCTGCAAAATTCAATTGTAATATGCCAACCCTTGACAGAAATTATTAGTTTTAAATCTAATCTAATACTAAAAATACAGTGCAGAAAATTTAAATGCTGTGAGGAGCAGAAAAATCCCGTAGAAAAAGATAGTGTGTATCAGTCATGCAAGTAGTCTTGAAATCCTCTTTAGAAACAGGGCGCTGGTACAAACGAAGCCTATGACCATTGACTAGTAGAGGGGTTTTCGAATCATCAATTGTTAGAAGTCTTACTGTTCCATTAGAAAAACAACATCTACTTCATATGGTCCAAGCCAACGTGTACGTAGCTTACCCTGAAAATTTTCAAACCGAGAGTCATACAACAAGGCCCAATTGCCTTTTTGGAACTGCTTGTGTTTGATAATTTTATCATGCCACTTCATTCTCTGTTGTTGAATCATGGTTGTTTGGTGAATGGCATCTAATCTCTTTTCATCCAATTCAAGAAGCTGTTGCAACCTAGCTGTCTGCACATCAGTCAAATCAAGATTAACAGCTAAAGCAGTTCTTAGAGTTTTAATTTCAAATTCCACAGGAAAAACATCATTTTTACCATAAACCAATTCATAGGGAGAAAAACCTGTAGTGTTTCTCCAAGTAGTTCTGTAAGCCCATAGTGCTTCAGGAAGCCTTTGAGACCAATCCTTCCGGTTGTCCTTCACTGTTTTAGTTAGAATGGCTTCTAATACTTTATTTGTGCTTTCCACCTGCCCATTGGCCTGGGGGTGGTATGGTGTAGTCATTCTATGATGAATATGATATTTCTGAATGAGAATTGAATGGAGGTCCTCCATCTGAAAATTGACAACCCGAGCTCCACATAAATTGTCAACCCGAGGAAGTCTGTTTATTCCAAAGACAACCACGCACTGGATATGCTCAATTTCAAAAGCAAAAACAATGTTGTATTAAAAAGCCACACAATTATTAATCATACAAATCTAATTATTCACACCCTGTTTAATCAAAGCTGAAGTTACTTATGTTATAGCAGAAGTAATTACTATATTGCAGTTAAGAATCCAAATAAAGGGAAATCAATTTGCAGGAAAGGAAACAAATCAACCATAACAGGGAACAGGACCCTATTCCTTTATATAGGAACTTCAGCACCTGCTGCCTGACACTAATTACTCTATAGAAAAGATAAGCTCAAGAGAACAGGACCCTATTCCCATGAACAGGAACCTTCAGCACCTGTCTCCTGTTCTAATCACACTGCAGGAAAAGAAAGGCAATCAATGGAAACAGGACCCTATTCCTTTGTATAGGAATCTTCAGCACCTGCTTCCCAGCGTCAATCATACATTCAAGCAATTAATAGAAATAGATCTCTTAACTTCTTAAGAATGAATGTACTAAACACATGCAGCGTTAAAGGAAACATAATGTTCAATAAACTATAGAACTGTGTAACTGGTGTTTCAGCAAACAGAATCAAAGTAAAGTGCGAATGTCATAAAGAAATCTAACAAACTATAGGAACAGTCGGGTGAATCTTGTGAGGAAGGCGGGCCCTTTCCTTCTCACAAGATTCCCCAAGGAAAGGATTAAATTGAAGCGCTCAAAAGGAAATTTTATTCATCTGTCAAAAGAAATGATACATTACAAATGGAGTCTAGCTCCTGTCCTCTAAAACACAATGTTCTCTTGTAGTTTCGAGCTCCCTCTAATGATGATGTCTCCTCTTTTTAAAGAGGAGACATCTCTTACAATTACAGTAGAGCAAATCTATATTTATCCCTAAATTTGTTCTTCTTTCTTAAAACAGGGCTATTCTGTTCTTCCATAAAAAGATATCGTTACAACAGATACAAAAAGAGTACGATATTCAGAATAATTCGTGTAACCGCGTCTTCATGTTGTTTCCATTGTTCCAAGAAATACTCTTCCAGAATCGCAAATTACGAATAGTGACGGAATTTGCGTGCCTGCTGGCTATTTCAGCAATGGAGTCGACTGTTTCAGCAACGAAGTCGACTGTTTCAGCAACGAAGTTTGACTGTTTCAGCAACGGCCGATTGTTCTAGCACATCATATAACTTATCTGCGATCTTTTAGACTTATGTTAGCAATGTTGGGGTTCCCATGTTTTGGCCAGATTGGCAAGACCAAAAGATGAGACAACATCAGAACCACTTTGGGGCCCTAGGATCTAGCCCTCCTGGACCCGGAGAGGGATCTCTCCAAATAGATCAAAGAATGATGTATCTTTGAAGCTCAGAATGAGATGTTAGGCTAGTTATGAAGCACAAAGGGGGTTTAAAAATGATTTGGTTGAAGGGTTGCTGGGTTGGTTAGGGGATCATGGACTGGGAAAGCAATGGAAGGAAAGGAACAAAACAACAGACTGTTTCAGCAAAGAGGACTAGCCAAGAAAGTGCCATCCATTGGGCTATGGATTCATGAAAGGAAATTACATGCAACAACTAGCCAAGGCTTTCAAAGGGCAAGTCATCTAATACTAAAGGATCTTCTAGATTAGAGAGTGGGGTGGAACATTAAGGAAGGAAAGTGAAAGAAGGAAAACAACCAGATTTCTGTCTATAGATCAGGTCAGAGGTCATTTAACTCCAGACTTGCTTGGACATACTCAAAGGCAGCTGTCAAAGAAACAAAGGGGCTACTTATAGATCAGACCAGAGGTCATTTAACTCCAGGTCTGCTTTAGCAACTCCAAGGGAAAAACAGAGATAAGATTACAAAGAAACATCTAAGAAGCAAACCCCCAAGTTCATACATCAGCCAGCAGGCAATAACATCCGCTGCACTGGTTAAACCCGTGAACCCACTCTTAGACAACACATAGGGCGGAAAACATAAAAGTAGGGAGAGCAGACAACATAGGGCACCTAACAAGGGTGAATCCTATACCATTATTCTGATGCCTACCAAAAGAACATGAAACAATATGGAAATGTAAATAACATAGTTAAGAAAAATGTCACCAATAGTAATAGACCAGGATCCTGTGAAATGTGCTTTGATTAATTGATGCAAAACCAGTCATGTACAATATGGCTCAATGGCTAATACAATCCCAACTTCTCCTCCCAGCCTATTATGTACAAACTACTCTGCAACTTCCTCCCAAGGCTGTTCTAACAGTCAAACTGAATCCCTCTAATAGCAGATGCCCAACAAGGAAACAACCTTTTCAATTCGTTCTCAGGGATTTTTTATAGGAGAAGAAGAGAGAAAACAGAGGTAGATAGACAATTAATGAATCTCATTAAGACAGACTCGGTGGAGTGTCCATGCCCATGCTGCTTAATGGCTGTCTGCAACGCTGAATGTACTCTAAGACTGGTCGTAGATCTCTGTCAGGTCGAAATTGACCTCTGATATTTCTTTGGAGTCCTTGTGGTGCTTGGAGCTCTATGTTGCCACTCTGAAATAAATGAACTGGATGAAATATCTGCATGGATCCTCCATTCCTCCATTATTGCGGCTCAGACAGGGCGATTAATCTTTTCATGGCTCGAGGAGGCATGGAGAACGCTGTGGGAAGTCGTACTTCAGGAGTAAACGCGCTCTACTGTTAGGTGGGGCAATTATGACTTGTTGGTGCGCTCTTCGTCTTCAAACAATGCCTTAATTCTTTGAATTCGGGATTAAAACGTTAATTGTATCGATAATAAGCATTAATCCCTTTTAAATCCTGCTTCTGCTGGCAGCGCTGAACTGGCCATCTCTGTGTTGTCTGCGCTATCAAATAAACATATTATAGACCGGGCAGAGGTGGAGAAATGTCGTGGAGGAGGAGAGATGGTGGAGCGATGGAGAAACAATGGAAATAGCGGAGCGGAGCGGAGAAATGAACGCACAGTGTGAAAAACCAAAGTTTAGCATTCGGGTGAATTACAAAGGAAACACGGAAAACAATGGAGCGGAGCCGTGGAAGTGGGGCAAACCGTGGCGGGGGGAGATTAAACCTGAGCTGTGGATCTGCACGGGAAACGGATGGCGGGGATCGAATCGCACAATCGCAATCGGAGGTCGGAGCGGGGAGCAATCGTAATGCACAACAAGAATGTTTCGATTGCGATTGGGGAGATGCTGCGATTAAACACCAACCGTCGGATCTGGGATCAGATCGACGGCCCACGTCTAATCGGAGGGAGATGGAGAGATGCAGCGGAGCAGCGATGCGATCAGCGCTGAGCCGTTAGATCAGCGGGAGAATGGACGGCTGCGATAGAATTGGAGGACAAAGGGAAGGCTTGCGAATGTGATCGGGCGGGGCAATGTGATTGAGCGCTAGCCATCGGATCGCGGGACAGATCAACGGCTCTGATGCAATCGGGGGACAGCGCAATCGGGGAATCGGAAGACAAGGTCGCGATTGATCGGAGGGTGCAACATGGGTGCTGCGATTGCGATGGGCAGGGAGCTTTCGATTAGCGCTCCGCCGTCGATCTTTACGACAGATCAACGGACCAAAACTCATCGCGAGACTTCATGTTAAAAACCAATCGCATCGGGGTTCTTTGCTGTAACATAGGAAATGCACTCGCCAGCTGTTCCGATTGCGATGGGCGCTCGAGACTTAAGCACTTGGTCCCAGCATGGGGTCATGTGGGGAAGTGGTTTGAACGGGGCCTGCGGTAAAGGGGCTAGGGCCTGTTAAGGTCGGAATATGGGTTTTCTGCCCATTTTAATGTAATTTGAGGGCCGGGGAAGGGTAACGATAGAGGAATAAAAGGGGAAAAAGGGAAAACAAAGGTCTTGGGGAATGGAATAAGAGGGAAAAGGGGGCCTTTGGGCATTTCTTCACCAACAGAGAGGCTTCATAAAGGAAATCAGTAGAGGGGATACTATCAAAGGGCAAAGACACATGGAGGTTTCAAGGAGACTGTGTTTTCAGAGGAAATGCATTCCTTGAAGGCTCAGCAAAGATTTAGCCTCCCATTTGCTTGTCAAAAATTTCATAGGGGGGCTAACAGCGGCTCCACATGGGGATGGCTTCTTCTTGAAGGAGCCAAGAAACCAGAAGATTATCTCTTGGTGTAGGTCAGATGCCTGCTGCTTGAACCATCCTTTTCTTTCCTTGATCAGCTGCCACATACTGTGAAGACAACATATCAGCAGTAAAATTCTTCCAAACAACTACCTACCCACACTATAGTCCTAACATTTTCTCTTCTTGGGTGCATTTGGACTTGCAGACCCTTTTACATCATTAATTTTTTTTTAAACAGGAAAAAATAAACCTAATCTACTTCTACCCTTATTACTCCATGAGACTAGATTAGACTGTTGGTCTCATAGTTTCTCTACCTACACTACTACCTGCTAGGATTTGAATGTCTAGCAGGTTTCTTCTCTACATTCTAAGACATAAATTTAAACAACTAACTACATGCTCATAGGCTGAGCTTTATTGAGCTTTCCTACCTACCCTACTCTAATTGGAAATCTCTGATGTTATAGGTGATATGATAAATCCAATACAACCAATCAAGTAGTAGTGAAAAGGGATATGAGCACTGGCTGCCTGTTAGAGATAACCACAGGGTGCTCTGCTTGTGATTCTTCAAAACTGTGGTCACCATTAGTAGTGACCATTCTTGATGAATCTGGCCCGTGCTGAGGATCAATGCTGGAGCGTTCGAGCATATCAGGGCCTCCATATATTCTGCCACAGGATCAACAAACACTTGATGTATGCTCTCTTCCTTTTGGCCTGCCATGATTGGTAGGTTGTCTATGTCCCAGGCAACATCGCTTATTGCATCTTCCACTGCATCTTCGGTGTGGCTCATGAAACCCAGATCTACTTCTTCTTGTATTTCGAAGAGCAGCGGAATTTCTTCGCTTTCCACTGTGTTCTCAAAGCGGCTCCTAAGAACCGAATCTTCCTCTTCTTGCACGTCGAACAGCAGCGGAACCTCTATATTTTTAGGGGGTGGAAGGCTTTCCAAGAATTCTCTTGGGTCTCTGAACTCATATGATTTCTCTTGTGAGCTCAAAAGTTCGAGCTCAGCTCCATATCTTTCAACCACCAAATCAAGAAACATCTTCTTAAGCGCAGGTAGATGATTGAGTGTTGAGCCAATAGGGACAACCTTTGGAAGGTCCTCCCATTCAATTTCTGCCAGTACACTCGCTACTCCACTCTGAAACTCTGCTATGAGACTTGGATCTATTTCTGCACATTGTTCAGAGTCCTCTATTAGCGAAGTGACTGGATCCTCGGCGTGGATGATGTTGCACTGCGACATGGTCTCCCAATGGAGTCTTATGTGAAACCAAGATAATCAGTGGCCAGCTGATCACCTGTGGAGTCTTTTTATCATTCAAGAATTGTGGAGTTTCCAGGTGGATGATTCACAACTTACTTTCCACCACAGTGGTTTGCCAAATCAAAGCAGACTGATCTGTCCCCAGTGGAGTCGCCATTATGTTGGTGACGACAATGGGAAATAGACCAACTATCAGCGGTTCTTGACTCTCATATTCTCCCCAGTGGAGTCGCCATTATGTTGGGGTTCCCATGTTTTGGCCAGATTGGCAAGACCAAAATATGAGACAACATCAGAACCACTTTGGGGCCCTAGGATCTAGCCCTCCTGGACCCGGAGAGGGATCTCTCCAAATAGATCAAAGAATGATGTATCTTTGAAGCTCAGAATGAGATGTTAGGCTAGTTATGAAGCACAAAGGGGGTTTTAAAATGATTTGGTTGAAGGGTTGCTGGGTTGGTTATGGGATCATGGACTGGGAAAGAAATGGAAGGAAAGGAACAAAACAACAGACTGTTTCAGCAAAGAGGACTAGCCAAGAAAGTGCCATCCATTGGGCTATGGAGTCATGAAAGGAAATTACATGCAACAACTAGCCAAGGCTTTCAAAGGGAAAGTTATCTAATACTAAAGGATCTTCTAGATTAGAGAGTGGGGTGGAACATTAAGGAAGGAAAGTGAAAGAATGAAAACAACCAGATTTCTGTCTATAGATCGGGTCAGAGGTCATTTAACTCCAGACCTGCTTGGACATACTCAAAGGGAGCTGTCAAAGAAACAAAGGGGCTGCTTATAGATCAGACCAGAGGTCATTTAACTCCAAGTCTGCTTTAGCAACTCCAAGGGAAAAATAGAGATAAGATTACAAAGAAACATCTAAGAAGCAAACCCCCAAGTTCATACATCAGCCAACAGGCAATAACATCCGCTGCACTGGTTAAAACCGTGAACCCACTCTTAGACAGCACATAGGGCGGAAAACATAAAAGTAGGGAGAGCAGACAGCATAGGGCACCTAACAAGGGTGAATCCTATACCATTATTCTGATGCCTACCAGAAGAACATGAAACAATATGGAAATGTAAATAACAGAGTTAAGAAAAACGTCACCAATAGTAATAGACCAGGATCCTGTGAAATGTGCTTTGATTAATTGATGCAAAACCAGTCATGTACAATATGGCTCAATGGCTAATACAGTCCCAACTTCTCCTCCCAGCCTATTACGTACAAACTACTCTGCAACTTCCTCCCAAGGCTGTTCTAACAGTCAAACTGAATCCCTCTAACAGCAGATGCCCAGCAAGGCAACAAACTTTTCAATTCATTCTTAGGGATTTTTTATAGGAGAAGAAGAGAGAAAACAGAGGTAGATAGACAATTAATGAATCTCATTAAGACAGACTCGGCGGAGTGTCCACGCCCATGCTGCTTAATGGCTGTCTGCAGCGCTGAATGTACTCTAAGACTGGTCGGAGATCTCTGTTAGGTCGAAATTGACCTCTGATATTTCTTTGGAGTCCTTGTGGTGCTTGGAGCTCTATGCTGCCACTCTGAAATAAATGAACTGGATGAAATATCTGCATGGATCCTCCATTCCTCCATTATTGCGGCTCAGACAGGGCGATTAATCTTTTTAGGGCTTGAGGAGGCATGGAGAACGCTGTGGGAAGTCATACTTCAGGAGTAAACGCGCTTTGCTATTAGGTGGCGCAATTATGACTTGCTGGTGCGCTCTTCATCTTCAAACAGTGCCTTAATTCTTTGAATGCGGGATTAAAATGTTAAATGTATCGATAATAAGCATTAATCCCTTTTAAATCCTGCTTCTGCTGCTTCTGCTGGCAGCGCTGAACTGGCCATCTCTGTGTTGTCTGCGCTATCAAATAAACATATTATAGACCGGGCAGAGGTGGAGAAATGTCGTGGAGGAGGAGATATGGTGGAGCGATGGAGAAACAATGGAAACAGCGGAGCGGAGCGGAGAAATGAACGCACAGTGTGAAAAACCAAAGTTTAGCGTTCGGGTGAATTACAAAGGAAACACGGAAAACAATGGAGCAGAGCCGTGGAAGTGGGGCCAACCGTGGCGGGGGGTGATTAAACCTGAGTCATGGATCTGCACAGGAAACGGACGACGGGGATCGAATCGCACAATCGCAATCGGAGGTCGGAGCGGGGAGCAATCGTAATGCACAACAAGAATGTTCCGATTGCGATTGGGGAGATGTTGCGATTAAACACCAACCGTCGGATCTGGGATCAGATCGACGGCCCACGTCTAATCGAAGGGAGATGGAGAGAGGCGGCGGAGCAGCGATGCGATCAGCGCTGAGCCGTTAGATTAGCAGGAGAATGGACGGCTGCAATAGAATCAGAGGACGGAGGGAAGGCTTGTGAATGCGATCGGGCGGGGCAATGCGATTGAGCACTGGTCGTCGGATCGCGGGACAGATCAATGGCTCAGATGCAATTGGGGGACAGCGCGATCAGGGAATCGGAAGACAAGGTTGCAATTGATCGGAGGGTGCGACATGGGTGCTACGATTGCGATGGGCAGGGAGCTTGCGATTAGCGCTCCGCCATCGATCTTTACGACAGATCAACGGACCACAACTCATCGCGAGACTTCATGTTAAAAACCAATCGCATCGGGGTTCTTTTCTGTAACATAGGAAATGCACCCGCCGGCTGTTCCGATTGCGATGGGCGCTTGGGACTTAAGGGCTTGGTCCCAGCGCGGGGTCATGTGGGGAAGTGGTTTGAACGGGGCCTGCGGTAAAGGGGCTAGGGCCTGTTAAGGTCGGAATATGGGTTTTCTGCCCATTTTAATGTAATTTGAGGGTCAGGGAAGGGTAACGATAGAGGAATAAAAGGGGAAAAAGGGAAAACAAAGGTCTTGGGGAATGGAATAAGAGGGAAAAGGGGGCCTTTGGGCATTTCTTCACCAAAAGAGAGGCTTCATAAAGGAAATCAGCAGAGGGGATACTATCAAAGGGAAAAGACACATGGAGGTTTCAAGGAGACTGTGTTTTCAGAGGAAATGCATTCCTTGAAGGCTCAGAAAAGATTTAGCCTCCCATTTGCTTGTCAAAAAATTTATAGGGGGGCTAACAAGCAACAATCTACTTCGATTAATGATGAAATATAAGAGTAATATGGAATTATATGTAAACAAATTTAATATATAATAAAGAAGAGGATTTTATATACCTTTGGATAAAGTGAATGAAAATAATGATGGAATCCTTTTTAAACATGGTTATAAAGGTAAGGTGGTGTCAAAATATATATTAAAAATGATACATAGTGAGGTCCTAACAACTTCAACCAATGCTTTTCCACCATATTGAACAAATTTCCCTCGAACATGGCCCTTGACGATTCCATCACCATCGATTAATACACAAGGGCCCTTCGTTAGCATTCTGTCGTATTCATGAAACGCAAGGCTAGAGCCACCTTGGTAGCAAACTGCACCACTTCCCTCGTCGTTGAGAAAGACATGCTTTCCATTGGAGCCATTGATCATGATAGCCGGGATGACCAAAAAATGGAGAGGAAAAGAATGCAACCCTCAACCCATAAATCTAGAGACAAGGATAAATACCCTTTTGATTTAGAGAGATTCGCAAAATCCTTAAAGGTTTTGACGAATGAGGTCTCCGATTTGAAGAGGAAGAACAATGACTCCATCTTAGGTAGCAAAACGGAAAAGCCTTTCTTTAGGAAGAAAACCTCACGACTAGTCACCCTCCACTGAAACCCAATACAAACCTCAACGTAGAAGAGATTGCAAAGATAATTTCTTCTCTTTCCATTATTCTTCCCACTCGAAAAATACCTGCCCTCAATGGATTAATAACATGAATGTTGTGGTAAATCAGCTCCTAGAATATTAGACAGCAGGAGATTTATAAGAGGAGGCCGAATCAGATGGTGAGGAACTATCTCCCCTGGATGAGTGTTGTCTAGGTAAATCCCCTCTGCGGATAGAGGCGATCCCTCTAGACCTAGGGTAAGTTTAGCAAATATGGGAACATACTAACATCTACATTCCTAGATTGCAAATGCAATTTAGAGAAAGAAATATGACCTACCTTGTTCTGATGCTATGTTGTCACCTTCTGTTGAAGCTTCTTGATTTTTTGTTCTTCTCAAACTTGGTACACACTGTTACCAACATTCGAATACCTGTAAAGACAATCAAGACACCATGGCAAGCATAAAATCACGAAAAACATAAAACAATTACAATCTATCTAACTGATCAAAGAATGCTAGAAATATCATTATAAATGTAAACAAGAGTGGAAGATAAACATCAGATGCATTTTATTATGATAATGACTAGGGGAGTTTACAAGCAAGCCTTGATGTTGAGGCTCTCCTTCGCAGGTCCATATCCAAGCACGTTTGAAACACCCTCATACGCAAAGGTCTAAGATCTCACTATGTTCTCAAAACACAAAAACAATCACACTCTGCACTATTATCTCGAAGCTATGATTTCTTCTTCTCTCGATGATTTATATAAATTTATAACTTAGACTAAGGCATCAGAGATGAAAGAGGTCTCCTTATATAACAATGGAGGAGGAGGTTATGGCCCCTCAAATAATGGGAAAAGAGATTATCCTTTGGAGTAGTTCCATTTTCTTGAGAACAAGAAGCCCAAAGTGGAATTCCTCGACCATATCCTCAAAAAAAAATTCCAACTCACTGCCTCTCGAAGCTTCTAGTCGTGGAAGCTTCCTTTCTATTTAAAAAAATTTCCAAAAGAGGATCCTCATAGGTCTGACATTGATAGAAAGCGCCAACCTTGAAAACCAAGTTTTTAGAGGGATCTTCCAGAAAAGTTGTAAAGGGAGATGATTTGGCAAACAAAGTGTGGTTCAGGGGTGAGTATTCCATGCTTGGAAAGTACATAAGGGTCACTGTATGGGCCCTCCAGGATCAAGGAATGGGGAGTATAGGGACGCTGACAAATTGCTGTGTAAAAATGAGGATCTCAGATCTACAGTCCTCGCCTTTGAAATAATTCACGGAGAACGAGCTCCTCCCGTGACGAAGATAAACCTAGCTGATGATCCCCAATCCAAACCCCCCCGAAATTACAGCTTAAGGAGAAAAGGCTCGGTTTTCGATCACTCTTTCGAGGAGAAGAGGAAGGCTTTCCTGAGGAAAATTCTACCACCAAACAAGTAAAACCAAACTGCAACCCCTGAAAAATCTAGCCCCACCGCTGATTGAGGCGCCCCCAAGGCAATATTGTCATCAAGTTCACCAAGCGCCTCTACGGAAACGATCTCACACCTAGAATATGGATATAACATCATCGAATACATGAAGAAGGCAAGAGCCAACAATCCCTCTACGAGCTCACCTGGATAGCCAACCAACGAGACCTGATTCTCAAAGTTTTTGCTAGCCCATCTTCGACGAACAAAACCACCTTTATAGCCAAAGCTATGAGATCCACATCCTCCCAGGCCTCAGAGAACCTCCAGTCCATCGTAAATGCCATCAATGAAAACTCCCGAGGATCCACACCCCCTTTCCTTTTGTATTTTGAGATCTTCAATTTCAACGTCTACAATTTCCTCATCGATTCTGGTGCATCCACCAATGTCATGCCCATATTCATATGCAAGAAATTGAACACTCATTCTAAGAAGACTAACTCTGGGATCATTCAGCTTGACAGATCCTAGGTCCCTACCTTGGGCAAATTAAATAACGTCCTGATCCACCTCTCCTCAGACTCCATGGTGAATCAGTGCATTGACATAGTTTTCGTGGATATCCCAGAAGCCTACGATTTGTTATTGAGCCAGGATTGGTCAAGTAAGCTACAAGGATAATTCGACATCGACTGGTCCCACTTGTGGCTCCCATACAAGGGCAGGAATAATCATATTCGGGTTGATAGCGAACCTTACATGAAACACACGGTGACCGACCTCGAGGAAACCAATGAACCCATCAGGTTTGCACAAGAAGAGATGGGCATGTGCTTCTTAGAGGCTACTTTCAGTTGCTATCAAACTACTCAATCTCCAGTCGCCTAGGATACCAAATTAGAGATTCTCTCATCTACTTGTTTTCACCCTACCACGCCAGAGGGACCACCAGATGTCTTTGCCCCGAGTACTACATTTGTGAAAACATGTGATCTTGAAAAATATGAAGACAATGTCTTGACCCTGTACTACGATGGTTCCAAGACCCATGACGGGGCTAGTGCAGGCTATATCTTGTTAGATACCCAAAAGAATATTTTCTTAATCTCTTTCCGATTGGAATTCCAGTGCACCAATAATACAGCCGAATACGAGGCACTAATACTTAGTCTCAAGAAAGCAATCAACCTCAAAGACTGTTGCTTGAAGGTAATCGGTGACTCTGAAATCATTACCTAGAAGGTACGCAACACTATTCACTGCCTATCTCTTGATTTAAAAGGGTATCAGCGAGAGGTATGGCATTTGATTTCTTTCTTTGATGCTTTTGGTATTAAGTCTATACTTAGAATGCATAATGCAACAGCTGATACATTAGCAAATGCTGTTGCTAGATTCACCCCATTGAGAGATGGGTTTTCCATTGAAATTGTTTATAAGCCTGTAGTGTCGGATAATGTAACTAATTTTTACATTTTTAATGATGATCAGCAGGTATTGGATTTCATGCTGAATGCAAACGTGTTCAAGGACACTGTGATTGAGGAAGAATATCATGACCTGGCCCTAAAAAAGGAAAGGGAGGAATACAAGGGGAATCCCATACCTAAAGGGGTTATGTCCCTCGAGAATTTATTTGACCTACAAAACTAGTTTTGGGGGCCTCCCAACACAAAGGTGAAAATTTCCACCCTACTACACCGGAAAGTGAACATCGAGACATAGGTAGAATCAAAGTTCGTTAATCTCGGTACAAAATGAACCCCCCAGAAGAGGCAGTCCTTTATTGAATTTTTCAAGAAATACCGAGATGTTTTCGACTGGATGTATAATGAGCTACAAACTTATGACACGTGAATCATCCATCATGTAATACCAATGAGGGAGGGAGTTAAGCCTTTCCAGTAGAAGCTAAGGAAGGTGCATCCTACTCTGGAACTGATGATCCAAAAGGAACTGAAGAAACTCCTAGATGCCTGCATCATCTTCAAAGTCTGACATTCGACTTGCTTGTCGAATTTGGTCCTAGTTAACAAAAAGTCTAGTGAAATTCTCTTATGTGTGGATTTATGAAATTTGAATCGATCATCAGACAAAAATAACTACCCAATGCCTCCCATGGAGCAGATTCTTCAAACAGTATCTGGGTCAGAAATTTTCTCATTATTGGATGGTTTCTCAGGGTACAACCAAGTACTGGTGGTTGAACTTAATAGTCTAAAAACAACATTCATGACCAAATGGGGGACATTTGCATTAAGATGCATGCCCTTTAGCCTAATTAATGATGGGGAAACCTTACAAAGGGCCATGGATATTGCCTTCCGAGGGCCAATGGGGAAAAGTGTGGTGGTCTACCTTGATGACATCACCATGTTCTCCAAGCGCAAATATGACCACTTGCACCACCTCAAAAAAATCTTCGAAAGGTGCCGAAAATATGGGATCTCACTTAACCCTAAGAAGAGCATCTTCACAGTCTCTGAAGGGAATATGTTGGGCCACATCATAACCCAAGACGGAATAGTAGTGGACCTAGAACGCGCAAAAGCCATCGCCCAAATTCCTCCCCTGGGTAGCAAAAAAGCCATGGAGTTGTTTCTTGGAAAAATCAAATTCCTATGAAAGTTCATATCGAACTTTTCCCAAATCATGAAACCTCTGTAAGGTATGATAAAGAAGAACACAAATTTTAAATGGAATCCTCCCCAGAAGGAAGCGTTCGATAATATTAAACAGGCCATTACAGAAGCACTTGCCCTTCATAGCCTAGATTTCAGCAAAGGATTTATCTTGTATACCTTTTTCTCAAACTCGACTCTGTAATGTTCCTTTTTCAGGAATGTCAGCAATCAACAATATATTCCATACATTGATTGAAGGGGAATTTACTGGTATGTCAACTTCTCAAGGAAGTGTGAGATCCATAGGCTATTTGGCCCTTTTCAGACTCTGTCTATAGAGCTCATTGAAGAATCCCACTCAAAAGTGAGCTACAGCAATATGTAAACAAGTACATGAAGAGAAACTTGCTAGAATCTCAGAAAATGATAGAAGAACTCATAGCCATTATATTAGCTCATGGCAGCAAATAAGTGTACAATATCTTGAGGGAAAGAGCACTCAAGAGAGGGAATGATCAACCTCAAGGAATAAGTACATGAAAGCATGAAATACACTGCTGCATAAACTTCCCTAGCTATGACTGCGCAGTCTTATGGAGACACTACTGCATACAAATATGAAATATGATGATATTGCAATATAGCTCAAGAAATGAGGGGGAGTGTGCTCTCAACCCCTAAAAATAATGATACAGTAATAATACAACAATCCTCAAGAGGATTGGCTACACTATATGCCCAGAATGGGAAAATACCAAAATGCCGGAGTTGTTGGGTAGCAGCAGCAACTCATAACCAAAATGGAAGGAGATGGTAGAATCTGCTCTACAATGTGAATCAATCTCCTCCAAAGGATTTCCATAGTGCAAGGCTGATCCCGACACTGGAAATCTCCTCCTCCAATGTGATGGTGCAAACCCCCACTGCAGATTAACTCTGAAATAACGCAGTCTATGGAAGGGACAGCGCTGATGAAGATGGGAGAAAGCTTGGCTTGCTGCCAAAATCTGCAAATAATCTCAAGAGCACTCCTCAATACTTAGAATGCATAATGCAACAGCTGATACATTAGCAAATGCTGCCGCTAGATTCACCCCATTGAGAGATGGTTTTTCCATTGAAATTGTTTATAAGCCTGCAGTGTTGGATAATGTAACCAATTTTCGCATTTTTAATGATGATCAACAGGTATTGGATTTCATGCTGAATGCAGATGTGTTCAAGGATGCCGTGATTGAGGAAGAATATCATGACTTGGCCCTAAAAAAGGAAAGGGAGTAATACAAGGGGAATCCCGTACCTAAAGGGGTTGTGTCCCTTGAGAAGTTATTTGACCTACAAAACTAGTTTCGGGGGCCTCCCAACACAAAGGTGAAAATTTCCACCCTACTGCACTAGCAAGTGAAAATCGAGACAGAGGTAGAATCAAATTTTGTTAATCTCAGTACGAAATGAACCCCCCAGAAGAGGCATTCCTTTATTGAATTATTCAAGAAATACTAAGATGTTTTCGTCTGGACGTATGATGAGCTACGAACTTATGACACGTGAATCATCCAGCACGTAATACCAATGAGGGCGGGAGTTAAGCCTTTCCAGTAGAAGCTAAGGAAGGTGCATGATACTCTGGAACCGATGATCCAAAAGGAACTGAAGAAACTCCTAGATGCCCGCATCATCTTCAAAGTCTGACATTCGACCTGGTTGTCGAATTTGGTCCTAGTTTGCAAAAAGTATAGTGAAATTCTCTTATGTGTGGATTTATGAAATTTGAATTGATCATCAGACAAGGATAACTACCCAGTGCCTCCCATGGAGCAGATTCTTCAAACAGTATCTCAGTCAGAAATTGTCTCATTATTGGATGGTTTCTCAAGGTACAACCAAGTACTGGTGGCTGAACTCGATCGTCTAAAAACAACATTCAAGACCAAATGGGGGACATTCGCATTCAAACGCATGCCCTTTAGCCTAATTAATGCTAGGGAAACCTTACAAAGGGCCATGGATATTTCCTTCCGAAGGCTAATGGGGTAAAGTGTGGTGGTCTACCTTGATGACATCACCGTGTTCTCCAAGTGCAAATACGACCACTTGCACCACCTCAAAAAAATCTTCGAAAGGTGCTGAAAATATGGGATCTCACTTAACCCTAAGAAGAGAATCTTTGCAGTCTCTGAAGGGAATATGTTGGGCCACATCATAACCCAAGATGGAATAGTAGTGGACCTGGAACGCACAAAAGCCATCGCCCAAATTCCTCCCCTGGGTAGCAAAAAATCCATGGAGTTGTTTCTTGGAAAAATCAAATTCCTATGAAATTTCATATCCAACTTTTCCCAAATCGTGAAACCTCTGTAAGGTATGATAAAGAAGAACACGAATTTTAAATGGAATCCTCCCCAGAAAGAAGCATTCGATAATATTAAACAGGCCATTGTAGAAGCACCTACCCTTCATAGCCTGGATTTCAACAAAGGATTTATCTTGTATACCTTTTCCTCAAACTTGTCTCTGTAATGTTCCTTTTTCAAGAATTTCAGCAATCAGCAATCTATTCCACAGATTGATTGAAGGGGAATTTACTGGTATGTCAACTTCTCAAGGAAGTGTGAGATCCGGAGGCTATTTAGCACTTTTCAGACTCTGTCTATAGAGCTCATTGAAGAATCCCACTCAAAAGTGAGCTACAAAAATATGTAAACAAGTAAATGTAGAGAAACTTGCTAGAATATCAGAAAATGATAGAAGAACTCATAGCCATTATATTAGCTCATGGCAGCAAATAGGTGTACAATATCTTGAGGGAAAGAGCACTCAAGAGAGGGAATGATCAACCTCAAGGAACAAGTACATGAAAGCATTAAATACACTGCTGCATAAACTGCCCTAGCTATGACTGTGCAGTCTTATGGAGACTACTGCATACAAATATGAAATATGATGATATTGCAATATAGCTCAAGAAATGAGGGGGAGTTTTCTCTCAACCCCTAAAAATAATGATACAGTAATAATACAACAATCCTCAAGAGGATTGGCTACACTATATGCCCAGAATGGGAAAATACCAAAATGCCAGAGTTGTTGGGTAGTAGCAGTAACTCATAACCAAAATGGAAGGATATGGTAGAATCTCCTCTACAATCTAAATCAATCTCCTCCAAAGGATTTCCAGAGTGCAAGGCTGATCCCGACACTGAAAATCTCCTCCTCCAATGTGATGGTGCAAACCCCCACTATAGATTAACTCTGAAATAACGCAGTCTATGGGAGGGACTGTGCTGATGAAGATGGGAGAAAGCTTGGCCTGCTGCCAAAATCTGAAAATAATCTCAAGAGCACTCCTCAATGATATCTCCACTAAATGCAGACTCCTTTCTCTGCAAATCAAGTCCCAGAGTGATGTGGTGGAAGCCTCCACTGCAACCCCAGCAACACAAAGTCTTCTTGCTGCAAGAATAACGCTGTGATGGAAGAGAATGCTTTGACCTTGAGCCAAGATGTGGAGAAAGCTGAAGATCAATTCCTCAATAGGCCTCTCATGAGGAGGAAGGAATCCTAAGCAATAATTCCCCCAGCAACTCTACTGAATAGCAGGAGTATGCTCCTTGTCTCTCAAGACAGCGAAATCAATAATCCATTCATGAGAAAAAATGGTTGTCTTTCCCTCCTCTTATACAATCGTGAGCTCCCTCTCCATGGGCCCCAATTCATTGGGGTTTTCCTTCTCAAGGAATCTTCCCTTATTCTCTATTTTGTTGTACCACAATGTGCTTTCCACCTCATATCCTACGCAGTTTGACTTTGGTCAACTTGACCTAGCCACTTTGCAAAATGGCCACTTTTCACACATGGAGGTGTGAAATCAAATACAAAAATGATCCCTTCTCATAATATGAGGGATTTTATTGTGATTTCCATTATTCATGGGTCTCCTTACCCATTTATTCTCCACCTATGTGAAATTAGCAAAAATTAATGTTCCAATTTTTTGCATGAAAATTTTGGAACATTATAGTCCTCCCCTCCGAAATGTTGCTTTTCCTCAAGAAACTGCAAGGATAGAACCAGAAATCCTTCTCTCAAGGCATGGAGTCTGTGAAGTGTTTGAGGAACACCTTCCTCATGTGGATCCTCCATCTCCAAGCTAGGAGCCATGAAAAATGAGTCACCTTCCAACTAGGCAACTCCTGAAAATAATCTTCCACCTTGTTCCCATGTAGAATAGGTGGGCTGAAATTATAAACATCGTAGCTCCATAGCCTACCCAAAAATATCCTCTTCTCCACTTATGACAAGTGTGGAGTGTATGCTGATCCTAGGCTGCAAAAGTATTGCTCTCAAGTGGCAAAATGAAGAGCAATCCTTCAAGGATTTCCCCTCCATCAATGATAAATTTACTGTCCTAGGACATGTCATCTATGATGAATAGGACAAGATCACCATAGAATTCCCCCATGACATGTTTAATGTAGGTTATACCATGTGCAGAAAAATGTAAAAAATGCCTCATAGGGTCACAATGAAACCTCATCCATTGCAGCTGCAGAAAATAACATGGCAAGTATTGCACAACAAATACCACATCTACTACCAAATAGTAAATAGATGAGTGAATGATCAACATAAAGTCAAACACCTGCCCATATACGTACAATGGATGGATAACGTTACCAAGCCCATGGGTCACCCCACAAATAAGAAAATATGTGGCTGTAGCCATGCCTCCTCTCATGTTCCCCTTAGAACATGTACTGCAGAAAATATGGGAGTCTTTCCTCATCAAGGACCCATTCATCCCATGTGTCTCTCCTCTGATCATGTCCTTGATTGAGATAATAGCAATATCATCCAAGGAGACCATACTCAGTAATAAAATGAGGTAAGTACTGAAGGTTTCATGTATTGCAAAGATGTACCAATAGTCTCCCAAGTGATCACAGCGTAGTTTCCCAAACTGCTGCTTTGAAAAATGATATGGCAAGTTGTTCCTCAGCTCATGAGTAACAATGTATGTTCTTACATCTAATAATGCATGGAAAGTGGCTAAATATAAATGTTGAACATACATGGAAGATAACACTTGCCCAAGGCCATATAAAATATGGTTGTCTCCATCACATGGTTTGGCCCAACTCTGCCCGTGGAGCACCATGAAAAATTTGCCCCTTGGAGGGCCCATGCACTGTGTTACACCATTTTTTGGTCATCTAACCTATTATCATTATATCAACCCAAGTACACCATGTAAGACCAATTTTACCCTAAGTAAAATTTCTTTCACTATGTTGAATAACTTAGTAAAACACCTTTATTAAGTTGTTTATGGTCTAAACAAGAAACTCCAAAAGGAAATAATAAACAGATCTATATTTGTTTATATTTCCTGGTCATATTTAACCCAAAACAAGGAAATCAATTAAATAAATCCTTATTCATTTGATTATTTCCTAGGAATAAGTTATTTAAATCCTTATTTAAATAATATTCCTAGTTAAATTTGACTAAATCATTTATAAATAATTAAATAAATCATTATTTATTTAATTATATTCCCACCATTTCCTTAAAATAATAAATAAACCATTTATTTATTTATTATTTATAATAAAAGAATTGACCCAAGTCAAAAATCCTTTTCCCTCCAACAAATATAATAAAATATTCCTAAAGGGTGGTTCTAGAATTTGATTAATAATATTTTATTCATGCACCAAGTTCTAGATCACCCTAATATTTTGTTATAAATAGAAGGGTTTTCCCCATTCATTAGTCACCTTTCATTGCATTAGATCACTCTAGATCTATACCATTGGTCATTTTTCTCCATTTTTGCCTTGTGAGCTCCCTTTGAGTTCTATGTTTGTCTGGGTTTTCTACACCAACAAGAGAGAGAAACTTTAGATCTGAAATGTTGAGGACTTTCAAGAACCCATCCCATTGAGGAGAATCGGAAACACCTTTCTTGTTTTCCTCTCAGGTGCCCCCTTTTAATATAAACAATTCTTTCAAATACATTGTTCTTGTCTTGTCTATTGGATGCATGGAGCCACATTTTATTTTTACTTCTTAATGTCTTTCATGCTTAGATCTGGATTTGTGCAACATTATTTGGATCAACTAACTGCAGACTTAAAGATATTGGTAGCCATAATTGATGTTAGGGCTATTTTTTATGCGTAGCTAAAGTGGTCTTTTCCGCTGAAAGATTCATACTAACACACGGCAATAAAATAATAAGAGTATGTAAATAAGAAAATGCACATACAAGACTCTTACCATAGGCTGGAAGTGAGATGATAGATGGATCTCTGCATGTGATCCTCCTCCCAAATGATAGCACTGTGGGCTCATGCCAAAAAGGCTCCTGCCCATGCCAATCTTGTTTCTTGACATGCTCCTTGCCAAGAACAACTCTGGTGATGCTGCTGCAAATATGAAGCTTCTCCCAAGAGGAAAATTCCTCCCAAAAAATCCCAGCTAAGGAGTGATCCCCTTGCACTATGAGAGTTCCCTCCTCTACTCCTGCAACACCATCAATCTTATGAGAGAAAATCTACTTTTTCTCTCTCCCATCAATCCCAAGCAACTCAAGTGCTTGCTACCTCCTCACGCTCACATCATGTACCTCAAATGATGAAGGTATTATGACTGATGTATATATCATATCAGCTCCAGATATCCCTTCTCCTTGCTGTTCAATGATGTAAACATCCTGCCTTCTCTCCTCCATTCTCTTGGTACTCCTCCCATGAGAGCTACCATCCTCCCAAACCAATTCTTGCTCCTTGCATTTCATGAGAGTTTGAAATGCAACTCCTTGGAGACCTCTTAGGAAAGGCCTCTCTCCCATGACTATGTTGGACCTATGAGTATCCAAATGTGGTGGAGGTGATGTCTCCTCTCCACCCATGTTCAATAGCACTGCTAATTCCTCCAATGATGTAGCAGTTGTCTCTTCCTCTGGTTCACAATTTGTTTCATGATTCTCCATGGAGGTGTCATGGTTCACTTCATCCTCAAAAATTTCACACTCCCACCTTAAAGGCTGAATGCAACTCATCATAGGTGTGTGAGGATGAGGGTTCATCTTCTCCTAGAACCCTTTGCACAACACAATGCAATCATGAGGCCCTAAAGTGGCCATGTGATTTGATCCTTGGACCTCCTCATATGAAATTCCACCATCCTCAAGATTAATTCCTGAAGTAAAATGTGGAACTTTTCTCATACCTTGGTGGATCTTGGGATCTTCTTGTGTGGCTGTAGTAGTTTTTTCCTCTAAGGCAATGGCTGCCTCATCCATGTATGTAGAAGGGTGCTCCTCCAAAGCTGTAGCAGCATTGGTGCAATTCTGCTCCCATGGTGGAATGGATTTCTTTGTCTTCTCTCCATCAAAGGCTTGGATTAAACTTTGAGCAAGGTTTGAAAAATAACTCACCCTTGAATGGAGGAAGGGTTTGAACCACCAAACAGAGGCTTCCTCCTCCATGTGTAGCGCTGCAATCTCCACTGCTTGTTTCTCTGCCATTAGATGTAGCAATAAAATTGCCTCCAACTCTTTCACCCAAGCTCTAGCTGAAGTATCCCCATCAAATGTAGACAATAGGAACCTATTGCCTCTGAATTCTCCTGTTCCACAAGGACTTCTCTCGTCCATTTGTTGAATAGTCCATGGGAATGCTATAGCTCCCCTGAATGTTGTAGAATGGGGTCTATAGTCACCTAGGTACTTGCTTAAGATATGAAAATCCAAGCATCTCCCGTGCTAGTCTTCAAGAGAATAGGAAGTGCATGGACCTTCCTCTTCTCCCCTTTTCTTCTCCTCCTCCTCAGGGAGGCTCTTCTTTATTCAAAAAATAGATGAGATCAATCTCATCTTCTTCATCATTCTCCTCTGAAATTGAACTCACAGGCTATTCCAAGTTTGATGCTCTGATACCACTGTAATGTTCCTTTTTCAGGAATGTTAGCAATTAGCAATATATTCCAGAGATTGACTGAAGGGGCATTTACCGGATATGTCAACTTCTCAAGGAAGTGTGAGATCCGGAGGCTATTTGGCCCTTTCCAGACTCTGTCTATAGAGCTCATTGAAGAGTCCCACTCAAAAGTGAGCTACAATAATATGTAAACAAATACATGAAGAGCAACTTGTTACAATCTTAGAAAATGATAGAAGAACTCATAGCCATTATATTAGTTCATGGTAGCAAATAAGTGTACAATATCTTGAGGGAAAGAGCACTCAAGAGAGGGAATGATCAACCTCAAGGAACAAGTACATGAAAGCATGAAATACACTTCTGGATAAACTTCCCTAGCTATGACTGCGCAGTCTTATGGAGACACTGCTGCATACAAATATGAAATATGATGATATTGCAATATAGCTCAAGAAATGAGGGGGAGTGTGCTCTCAACCCCTAAAAATAATGATACAACAATAATACAACAATCCTCAAGAGGATTGGCTACACTATATGCCCAGAATGGGGAAATACCAAAATGCCGGAGTTGCTGGGTAGCAGCAACAACTCATAACCAAAATGGAATGAGATGGTAGAATATTCTCTACAATCTGAATCAATATCCTCCAAAGGATTTCTAGAGTGAAAGGCTGATCCCGACACTAGAAATCTCCTCCTCCAATGTGATGGTGCAAACCCCCACTGCAGACTAACTCTGAAATAACACAGTCTATGGAAGGGATTGCGCTGATGAAGATGGGAGAAAGCTTGGCCTGCTACCAAAATCTGCAAATAATCTCAAGAGAACTCCTCAATGATATATCCACTAAATGGAGACTCCTTTATCTGCAAATCAAGTCCCGGAGTGATGTGGTGGAAGCCTCCACTGCAACCCCAGCAACACAAAGTCTTCTTGCTGCAAGAATAACACTGTGATGGAAGAGAATGCTTTGGCCTTGAGCCAAGATGTGGAGAAAGCTGAAGATCAATTCCTCAAGAGGCGTCTCATGAGGAGGAAGGAATCCTAAGCAGGAATTCCCCCGGCAACTCTGCTGAACAGTAGGAGTATGCTCCTTGTCTCTCAAGACAACGAAATCAATAATCCATTCATGAGAAAAAATGGTTGTCTTTCCCTCCTCTTATACAATTATGAGCTCCCTCTCCATGGGCCTCACTTCATTATGGTTTTCCTTCTCAAGGAATCTTCCCTCCTTCTCTATTGCGTTGTACCACAATGTGCTTTCCACCTCACAGCCTGCACAGTTTGACTTTGGTCAACTTGACCTAGCCACTTTGCAAAATAGCCCCTTTTCACACATGGAGGTGTGAAATAAAATACAAAAATGATCCCTTCTCATAATATGAGGGATTTTATTGTGATTTCCATTATTAATGGGTCTCCTTACCCATTTATTCCCCACCTATGTGAAATTAGAAAAAATTAATGTTCCAATTTTCTGCATGAAAATTTTGGATCATTACAGTCTCTCGCAGCCTCCCTCACTTAGAAATATGGCAGCAATAACGAGCGGCCCATATCATTCATGAGCACAGGGTTGCAAGGTGCCAAGATGAATTATCTGGATATTGACAAATAATCCTACGCGGTGTATAATATTGTTAAACATTTCAGGCCATATATTTTGAATAACCACGTCATGGTGTTCGTACTCCACGCAATAGTACGCTCACTATTCATGCAGCAGGAGATGGGTGAGAGACGAGGCAACTGGATGGCATGCCTTCAAGAGTATGACTTGGAAATCAAGCCTTCACTCACTGTCAAAGGGGAAGGGCTATGTCGGATGGCTGCTGAAGCTGCAGACCCACGGGGCAATGAAGAGGAATGTTGGGATCACGAAATAGACATGTACCAAGCTGACAAAATACCTCAGCAAAACACCCCATCATGGTACGTTGATATCTTACAACATCTTGCACGCAATGTCATGGACCCCCCTTTAACATCCCAACATAAATGTGCAATAAGGCTAAAGGATTCATCCTACCAGCTGGTACATGTTAAGTTGTTCCGCAAGCATCACAACGGTGTCTGGCTATGATTCTTAGAGCATAGTGAGGCCCAACAGGTCCTGAAGGAACTACATGACGGCCCAGCCGGTGGGCACTATGTAGGAGATGCCACAACTCACAAGATTATGTGAGATGGTTTTTATTGGCCCACTCTGTTTAAGGACGTGCACGCCTACATTCGGAGATTCCTTTCATGTCAAAAGTTTGCAATCAAAGAATCCCGATCTTCCACCCCCTTACAGTCTATCATGGTGGAAGAACCATTCCAGCAGTGGGGGCTGGACATGATCATGTAAATTTTTCCGCACTACCTAAGTAACATCGATATATCCTTACGACCACCGACTATTTCACGAGTTGGGTTGAAGCGATACCATTACGCCAAATCAACGATTAGGAGGTAATAGGTTTCATCATTTAGTACATCATGACCAGGTTTGGCGTTCCAACCTCCCTTGTTTTTTATAATGATACTTATTTTTCATCATTAAAATTATATGAGTTGTTTTTAGAAAATAGTATAGTGCTCAAAAGTTCCGCCAAATAATATCCCCAAGGGAATGGGTTGGCCGAGTCAACCAATCAGAACCTTATATGGATCATCAAAAATACCTTGCTATCCACATACTGGAACTAGGAACCTCCCAATTTTTTCTACTCTATGGGAAAGAACCAATTCTTCCTCCCAAATATTCTCTCCCGACCCTTCAGTTGTCACAAGAAGCACATGGTACCCCATGCCCTTCCTTGAAAGCCCGCATAGACACTTTGTTGAAATTGGAGGAGGAAAGGCTGAAAGCTCAAGAAAAACTCGCCATCCACCAGAGTCGTATTGAACGATGGTTCAATAAGAAGTCCACCAGAAACAAGGTTTTTGAAGTTGGTGACCTCATCCTAAAATGGGAGAAGGCTCATGAAGATAAGGGGAAACACACCAAATTTCAAGCCCTGTGGACAAGTTCATTCCATATCAAAGAAAAGGTAAATTTCCACATGTATAGACTCCAAACCTTAGAAGGGAGGATCGACATCCTCCCGATAAATGGGCACGACCTCAAGCACTACTTCACCTGATAGCCCCGAGGTTGTCACGATGCTTTGTACCATAGTTTTGTTTCCTTTAATTTAATGATATTGTTTTTAGTTTATTTTGTGTTGTTTCAATAAACAACTTGCCTTGAGAAATCTATCAGAACTTCATTCCCCAAGTAACTCAAGTTGAAGGATAGATGTGGTAGTTACTCAATTGGAAGGCTGTACTGAAATCTCTGCTTATTAAGAATCAACTCTGGAACACAAAATGGCCCAAGCTTGTTTGTGATAGACACCCCGTGGGGAAACACGACCAAGTCCCAGGTCCCAAGTGCAAGTAGCTCACCCAGTGCGCTGGCTCAAGAACTGCTGTAAAAGGGGAAGTTTTGGTGAAATAGGTGATTTTATGGAAGGGGAAAAGGGCCAACCTCAGAAGGCAAAAGGATATTCAGAAAAACCCAAAGGTTCCCAAAATCAGACCAGGAGCAACCTCTCTTGCAAGTAACATAAGTGGGGATCCCTCGTTCGCCCAGGCAGTACTTTCCATATTCAAATAAGTGCCTTGAGCACATTAAAATAAGTGCTATTATCACATGAAATAAAGGGTGAAGGATCGAGAAATGCTTCCTGCGTAGAAAGGTGATGCGACAACTCTGCCGAGGTACTAAATAGGCTCGCTAGTAGCGGAGCAAGGTATGTGACTCCTAGGAAGTGACTCCACCGAGGCCATCAGGCTCGCTGGTAGCGGAGAAACACAAGGGGACCAAATAAATATACCAAATCCTTGAAGTCGATGAGGTTACTATGACCCCTTCTGTCCAGTCTTTGGAAATGAAATCACGGTGAACAAGCATTCCGCGCAGTGCAAACAAGTGAAGAAAACATGTGAGGGCTGGAGATGAGAGTAATGGGACCCACGGGAGTGAAAGTAACAGCCTACTAAGGCCCCCCTTCCCCCTCAAAGATTAAGCGCAAGTAGAGATTCTGGGTTCTACCAGTAAATTTCCATTTGTTGTAGCCGCTACAACAACCTCCAAAATTTAATACCCTTTTAAAATTTCAGAGCCCCTAACCACTTTTGATGAAGGTAAGTCTATTACACCCTTAGCCATGAACCTTGAGAAAGTCCCTTTCAAGAAAATTTCTTCAAAGCTAATTCATGACTTATTTTCTTTTAGCTGGTCACAAGGTCGCAAGGTCGCAATCCTGATAGAAATTACACATTTACGACTACGCAACCTCCCAACCTTGCGACCTCTAGGTCATGAGGTCTCAAGGTCACATCCTTGATAAAAAATGTACATTTTCGACTACGCAACCTCGCGACCTAGCAACCTCCAGGTCGTGAGGTCGCAAGGTCGCATCCTTGATAAAAAATGCACATTTATGACTACACGACCTTCTGACCTACATGTAAAGAGGTTGCAAGGTTGCGTCCTTTCTCGACCGGCCCCGATCTACGACTTAGCGATCTTTATTAAATGATCACACATGCGACCCCTTTATAAATAAAAGGGTCACATAGGTCGCATTTGACCGGCGTGATGGAGCAAAAAAGACATCTAACAAGCTAATTAGAGCACAAATTTTCCTGGGTAAGTTGCCTAATCCTCCTGCTATTTCATTTTTTATTTTGATGTTGCCTTGCCTACCCCATGCCTTAGGCTATTTATTTTCCTTGGCCCCATTCTTTTGCAACCTCAACCCTTGCCATCTCTCCATCTAGGGTTTCATCTCACCTATGCTAAATCCATTTTTCTTGGCCTCTTTTGAGCCTTGCCTTTTCTCAATCTATCACAAACACTCTTCCCTGGCTCTTTGTGAGCCCTCAAACTCTAGCTTACTTATCTCCATTGGAGTTTTTCTCTTGTTTCATCTCATCCTCCATAGGTCGTGATCACCTTGTTTTCCTAAAAATACCTTAATGTGACCCTGCGACCTCGTGACCGTGCGACTTCGCGACCTCGCAACCCCACGACCCCACGACTTGGTCACTAAGTCGCAAAGTCGCGAGGTCGTAAATCACTGACTGACCACGCAATCGCGACCTTCCGACCAGGCGACCTTGCCACCTGGTCGCAGGTCGCCAAGTCACAGAGTCGCATAATTTGGATCTTTCGTGTAGGTATGACCTTGCGACCTTGTTGCTAGGTCGCCAAGTCGCAAACCTCCCTAACCCTACATATAAAAATCTGCAGGTGTTGCAGAGGCCTTACCAGAGCAACCAAATAAATTATAAGTCTAGTTAGTCCAGTCATATTTTGTTATCATGCCATCCATCTTATCGTGGGATTATTTTTTGAACATGCCAGGGGATATTGAAGCTGAGCTCGAGTGTGTTTCCATCTCGTCGGCCTCAAGCGATATGGGGCCTCCAACAGTTCGGAGAAGAGAAAAATTTCTAGAGATAGATATATCAGGAGAGGAAATGCCTCCTCCGCCATTTCCTATCTATGGAGACACCGCTTGTGTATTTGGAAAAGGGGACAAGATGACCTCGTATCAAGTGTATTAGGAATTCACGAAGCTATAATTCCCATAGGATCTCACGGACTGGAAATTATATATTCAAGTCAAAAGATCCAAGCTTTACTACATAGGTGCTCATCCACCAATATTCCCATGCACATAAATAGTTGAATGGATCCTCGAGAAGGTTGATTCTAAGTTTTGGGTCATCCACAACCACTCAGGGAAGACTTTTTCCAAATTGACTCGAAAAGACGCAGAAGTATACTATGCACTCCTTGCTAAGGAGGAATCATTCAATGCCAAGTGGGTCACCACACATGAGGTACCAGTGCCAGAAACCTTGAAGGGTTGGTTGGAGGACCTTGAGAAGTTTAAGGTGAAAAAGGACCAGGAGTATAAAACTGATAGCCTTAGGAAGGTCTATAAGCTCGTAGTAGAAATGATGTGCAGATTGTATAGCCAGAAGGACGCCACTACCTTCAATGGGGCTTGGGTCTCACTCCAGTATGAAATCACTTCCTATGACACCTATTTCAACTGGGCTTACTTGGTAGTATCGGATCTCAGAGAAAACATATAAGCGGCACAGGTACCAAAAGAGGGATGCGCATTAAAATTCTACATGGACTCCTACCTCTTAGATGCAGTGTGTGCAAGATGCCATTTCGAGGGATGATCACATAAATGGGATGAAAAGAGCGGTGGGTCTATTCACAAAGAGTTGAATGTGTTTTGAGATTCCAGGTACAAGCAAGATATGGAATCGATCTCACAAGTTTTCATCCTTGTGCTCTACCGGAATTTTTACGGTAAATGTTCGCAAAACTAATGGGGAAAATGAAAATGTGACTTGTTTGAAGTTGCGACCCTGCGACCCTTGTGAGGTCGCATCTCATGTTGAAATACTAAGTTTCACTATAGCTGAGGTCGCAAGACCTCACCGCAAGAAGGAAGCTGGGGTTCCGACCTCATAATTCGATAATCCTGCGACGTGTGCTTTATGTGCACAATTTGAGAAAGCCTATCGACGGTGTCGCAAGAGAGGGCATGACGAGCAACATCACCATGGTTTCAAAACAATTAGACATGTCAATATGTAGGCTCGTGGGCAATTGTAAAAACTAGAAACTCTTCTCGAGATACCACTTCTCATTTGACAAAATTTCATCCCTCTCCGTGCCTAGGATCAACACTCGATTAATATTTGCTTGTATATGTAGGATTTAAGTCACGAAAGCCAGATCTTGGCATTCTCGCACGCATTCTAAATTGCGACCTGTCAAACTCCATTCCAAAGGGTCTCCTCATTATTGATATCCTGACAAGAAGAGTATCTTTGGCGCATATCATGGTTTTCGTATGAAGAACATAAGGAGGGAACAGTCCTAGTTGACACTCCCTTTCCAATGGGTTCTAGACCAATAGGAGGTTTTATGTAATACCGACAAGGAAAACCTCTGCCCCAACCATGCAAGATTGATGGCTCTGATGACAGAGGCACCTAGGCCAAAATAAATACATCTCCATCGATCCTATTGATGGGTTCCACCGCAAACATTCAGATCCTAGGAAAACTCAGCGGAGACCATGCTATGGCACATAGCTCAGGATTTAAATTTCCAGATGCCATTGCTTGTAGTTTTCAACTCCCCAGAAACTTGTTGTTATATATGGATGATCACGACCTTTATGCATTGGATGTACCTAATTTATTCAAGATCTCCAAGGTCTATGCATACTTTTCACACAATGCCGGTATATGGGATATTTCTAATCCTCTAGCTAATCAAAAGCTGGAAACCAGAAACTCATTAAATTCTATGGGGAATGGCACCAGCAGAGGGTCTCTTTCTGACAGGTTCTGTATATGGTACAATAAGGCTACGAGATCTTGCTTTAGGGTTGGGCACAAAATAAATTCATCACAGAGCCCCTGCATTAGATTCAAAATTGACTAATATTTATTGTAAGGACACACTTAGTGTCAAAGATTCTGAGATAAATGAGGATCCTATAAAGAAAAGATTAGAGGCAGAGAAATATGTTGATCTAGCTCGAGGTTTTCGTTCATTAGCTGGGCCTCCATAGGAGCAGATGGAGACTTCCTGGTAGCTGGTGATTGCAGTGGGAATCTACATGTCTACATTCTAAGAACACTTGACCACCCAGGGGTATAAGCTTATTATTTTCTAAATCATTCCTTTATCTAACTAAATGTGCTTAAGCATCAATATTTTGATAACATGTGACCCATGTTACGTTGTTTGCAGGTAGAGGTGGTCAACGCGCAGAACCGAAGCTAGGGTCTTCTATGGTAGGCAAGGTCGATCCTTTCAAAGCTCGGAAGAACCGCAAAGGTACTTAGTCACTTTCATGAGAGAGAGATGAAGGAAAATCAATCTTGCTGAGAAACCCAGAGATCACTGAAAGAAGGTCACAAATTTGCTCAAGGTCACAGGTCGCGACTTGCTCCAGGTCGCTAGGTCACAGATTGACCGAGGTCATAGGTCGCGGATTTCCCAGGGTCGCAAGTCGCAAATTTTCTCAAGGTCGCAAGTCATGACTTGCTCAAGGTTGCCAGGTCGCATATTTCTTAAGGTTGCCAGGTCACATATTTCTTAAGGTCGCCAGGTCGCAGATTGACCAAGGCCGTAGGTCGCGGATTTCCTGAGGTCGCAGGTCACGGATTTCCCAGGGCCTAGGGTTGCAAATGGTCCAAGTCGCAAACCAGCCCAATAGTTGGGAAGACCAAGAGTCAAGGGGGAAAATCAAGGGTCATCTCAGCCTATATGTACAACTTAGAGAAAGGATTCAAGGGGACTTTTAGCTCAACAATGAAAGCCAGTATGGTAGAGGAATTGTTGCAAGAGAGCTAAAGGCACTCAGCTCTTGGTATCAAGTAGAAAGAAGGGTAGAGAGGCTAGGGTTTTGCATCATGCTTTGAAATGAACAACCCATGTTCCACTATTGGGTTTTAATGAGTTGTAAACATGTATTCGACGTTGCAGCAGCATTAATAATATATTCTCCTTCTCGACCTAATTCACGTGCTTGTTTGTGGTGATAGTACTAGCTGTCTAGTACTTCATTATGTTGTACATTTACTTTCATGCATGTCATCAGTTATGAACTATTTCTCAATGGTTGTATCTATGTTTGATTTCGGAATAGTGTTTCTTTTTCCTTTCCACAGTGGTAGTCTATTGTGAACTACTTTGCAGTTAACTTCTGACGTGTTTTCTTTCATATAGGTTTGACTGGTTTTTGGCTCACTGATCCCAGTTACGAAATATCTCCCTTTTATTTTTGCTATTTAGACTTGCTTGTATCTTTGTTTATGGTTCATCAATATTGGGCTGATTTTTCTTCACTAATCGGTCATTTCATCTTCGCCTCTGCTCCATCGTCTTCTCATCCGACAACCAAGAGTGGAAACAATCATGGCGGCAGCCAGGCCCACATATCGGATGGGGCTCCTATCCCAAACGGTATGAGGTCTAATTGGGACCTTTCACTAGGGAGACCCCCTTGTTGTCGATAGTACAAGTTTTCCCGTCAACATATTGCTAACCATGTGTTTTTTTATTTTATTTTATTTTATGAGGATTCAGCTACAAGCTTACAAAGAAAAAAAATGTGAGAAAGTATTTCACACACAAAAATTGTTAAGACAGTTAGGGCTAGCAGTTAGTTGCCCATTCTATCTCCTTATAAAGGAAAAAATAAAAACTTCCAGGGGCCAAGAGGGCATGGGGAACCTGAAGCCGATGGAGATTTTGAGATTTTGATGAGAAAACCCTTGAGAGGACATTGTGAAAGGAGGCAAACCAAATCTGAGTTCTTTATCTGGTAGGCCAGTGGAACTCATTAGTTGTATATAACTGGAGCTAGTTGAGATCAGATGGTCAAAAAGAAAATTAAATTACTTTAATTTTTTTGTGTGTAAAATTGGCTTTGGGAGAGCACCAGAGTTGAATTTGGGTCTCGTAGGTTGGTTGGCACATCTGACTTTTCGTACCTATAGTTTTATTATTTTGATGAAAGTTATTTTTTAAGAAAAGCACGCGTGAGACTTTGAATATATATATATATAATATTAGATTAGCCTTTAGTATGAATATAGAGAAAAGCATGCATTTTCTTTTAAATACGGTTAAATGGGTAATGCCCCAAATCTGTTGTAGAATTCACTCAGTGACCTACATAATCTGTGAAACACTATGTGAAACTTTCAAAACGCACTGTATGATATTTTTGAAATAACTGATGATATTTCTGAAATAACTGTGTGATAACTTCTAAAAATACAATACTCCTTAACAAAACACTGTGTACTAATTTCTTTTAACAAACTGTATATTGTGTGTGTTTTCCTATAAGAGACAACAAGATGCAAGATGATTTTGAATCACATACTTGCTGCTGAAATCATGCATTAAGAAATGTTCACCCAGTAAAACTTTAGTCTGAGCGGGTTGGGTCAGTCCAGGTGTTGGGCTGGAGCCTTGTCGTTGGAACAATCCTTGGCACTCTGTGGCAGAGTTCTACAATGAGAAGGAAACAAAACAGACTCGTACCGAATAACTGGTGCCTTTTTCCAAAATGAACAGTCATACATACATAGAGTCGAGATAATTACAGAACACAGTTATATATATATATATATATATATATATATATATATATATACACACAGAACATGTGAATAGTATATAACAACCATAGAATGGCTTTTCAATCTTGAGAGTCGAAACCCAAACAGATGTAATGAAAATTTGAGAAAAAATATGAATTGATACGAGTAGGAGTTGTATAAATAATTACGGCAACCTAGTTCAAATAACTTAGATTCAAGAATAAAACCAAATAAGGAAATACTAACAACAAAGGGTTTCCCTATGGTTCGAGGGTTTCAAACATACACATTTGAATAATCGTGGCTGTAGTTTTTCATACATATGAAATATTTCATAAGAAATTCTTACAAACGATTCACACCTATAGGTTCATGAAACAAAGGATGAGGTGATGGGGTGCTGACTTGCCCATTCAGGCTCTCAAAAACTGCTGCTAGTAGGTTATCACTACCCACAAAAAGGAAATGCAGTTAGTGGGAAAACCCTCCTTATTGACACTCAAGAATAAAACACAACATAGGTGTTTATAACATAGAAAAATCACCTGTGCAGGTTCCTATCGATGAAGGATGAGTCGGGTGGACAGAGGAGGAACGAATGTAGGTTAAACTCTAAACATGTTTCATATGTCATCAAAAGAAAAACATGACATTGTTAGAAAACAAAAAGAAGAAAAAGGGAGCAAAGTTATGATTTTTCTTACATAACACCAAAATGTAGTTCAAACCCTAACCAAGGATCTTACCATGGAATTAAGGGGACATAACGAGCATTTTTTTATACCGGTTGGCTCCCCCAAGAAGCTGCAAGCCGGAGAGGTGAGCTGGAATAATGTTGTATGGTAACTAAGAAAGACTTATGCTAGAATGTTGAAGAGTTGCAGAGAAAAACACCGGGAATGCAAAGAAACAAAATGATGGTTTTAGGAACACATGAGGGGAGGTTAGTTACCATCTAACACCTCTCCCTAAGAGATTTTTTATTTATTTTGGGGACGTTACAGGTGGTATCAGAGCATCCAGGGTTCTACATGTATAGCCTCACTAGGTGGAGATAATTTATGTTGTGTTTGTTCAGAGAGAGAGAGAGAGAGAATAAAATGAGAAGAATATGTGGGTTCAGCCAACAAGACCTATAGCCAAAGATGGTTCTACACCTTTGGATGGAACCAACCCATAACTATGGGTTCAGCTGGAGAATGAACCTCGAAATACAACATCGTTATTGTTGGAAACTGTACAACAGCTTAGAGTTGAAATGAAAACCTTTCAAATAGAGAATGAACGCTTAGTACATGAGCAAGAATGTATTATGAATTGCTTGATAAATAGATAGAACCATAAGAATTCAAAACCTAGTTATGACAATAGAAATCAGGAATAATCCCACAGAAGAAGAGAGGACAACACACCGGAAGGAAGTCAAACTTAAGAATCATAAGAGAATCGGAAATCACAGGAGAAGGAGTTCGGAGATACCTCTAATAGTGATGGAAACAAGAAGATAAATAAAAGGAAGGTTGAATTGCAACGTGAGTTTAAAAAAAACAAACCCCTAAGTTATGATTAAAATTTAAAGGCCCGATTAGCCATTTACCAACAGCAGGGGAAGGAAACCATGTGGGGGGAGGAGGTAAAGGTAGAACATGTTATCAACGATTAGACGGTCACTTGGGAAATGTTCGAGAAGCACTTCAAAATAAATACTTGATCGAGTGGTTCTACGATGGCAAAGCTAAGGAATTCCATGATCTGATATTATGCCAGATGACCATTGATAAATATGTAGTGAAGTTTACCTCTTTATAATGATATGTACCATATATACGTGAAGGAAAAGCTAAAGTTCATAGGTTTATTAGCAGGTTACCAATGTATATGAAGGAATGGATCGATTTTGATAACCTGAAAAAAATGGATGATGCCATGAGGAAAGCACGACTTTGTTATCGACAGATGAAAAAAAGGATAACAATAGGATTTTGTCGGGAAAAAAGGGAAAAAACAATATGAAAACTAGCAGAAATAATAAAATTGATGGTTTCAGAAATGCTTTAAAGGAAAACATGCAAAAATTGTAGAGAAAAATTATCAGAAAAATTAACTGCATAATTAGTCAAAAACAATCGAGCCATACGCTAAATATGAAGTAAATCAAACCCAAAAACCCCCTCTGCAATTTTGGGGATGTGGGGGACCACATTACATCAAGAACTGTCCTCATCAAGGGAGACTAGAACCAATAACCAATTTTCGAGAAGCCTCAACCATGGAAAAAATGGCTAGAAGTCTACTGAGAATCAAACCAACACTGGAGGATCATCAGGAAGAATATCAAACCATCATGATTGAAATGGAAGGTACAGTGCTTAAACCCATTTTTTCCATTCTAATAGACCTTTATGCCAGTTTAAGTTATGTAAGTTCTAGGGCGATAGAAATGTGTCAATTACAAACCCGTAAATTTAAGGAACCTTGGCTAGTTCAATTAGCCACATGGGTGAAAAGGCGGGTGACGACCAAGGTAGAAAATTATTTAGTTGAGGTAGCAAGTCAGCACCTAAGAATAAATTTAAATTTATTGCCTCTGGGGTCTTATGATGTCCTAATTGGAATGGACTGGTTGGAAACTCACTTGTCTCTAGTAATTTTTAAAGAAAAGACTATCAGTTATCAGAATGAGGTTGGTGTTAGATGTGAAATTTAGGGAATTCAAAAGCATGTACAATTGAGACCGATTACTGCCTCTCAATTAGGGAAGTGTATGTGGAAAGGTTGCAATATTTATGCGATGCAGGTGGGTTACACTAATTCCAAGGAAAAGCAGTTGTATTGGAACATGTGCAAGTAATTCAAGAATTTGCAGATGTATTTCCTTAGGAAATACATGGACTGCCACCAAGAAGAGATCTGTATTTCACCATTAAGTTAATTCCACGGGTTTCTCTGGTGTCTACATCTCCTTATAGGATGATTATACTTGAATTTACAAAGTTACAAGAGTTGTTGGATAAAAACTACATACGCACCAGTGTATCACCATCGGGAGGTTCGGTACGTTTTGTTTAAAAAAAATATGGAACTCTATGGTTGTGTATAGATTATCAACATTTAAATAAATTGACTATAAAAAACAAATATGCGCTACCAAGAAATGAAGATTTATTCAATCAAGTTAAGGGTGCTAAGATATTCTCAAAAATAGATTTCAGGTCATGGTATCACCATATTAGGATAAAGGAGGAAGATATATGTAATATTTCATTCAACACCCATTATGGACGCTACGAGTTTGTAGTCGTGCCCTTCAGGATGACTAATGGCCCGACTACTTTTACATGTCTTATGAACAGGATATTTCACCCTTATCTTGACAAATTTGTACTAATTTTTAGTGGAGATATTTTAATTTACTCCAAAAGTATGGAGGAACACTAGAAACATTTGTGGATTGTGCTCCATACTCTACAAGAACATGATCTGTATGAAAAATACAACAAGTGAAAATTTTCTAAGGAGAATAGAAAATATCTGGGACATGTCATAACACTGGAGGGTATAGCAATAGATCCAGAGAAAATCATGGCAGTCAAGGATTGGCCCATCCCTAGGAATGTGATAGAAATTCTCTCCTTCCTGGGATTAGATAGATATTATCACCATTTTATAGAGGGTCTTTCCAAAGTGGCCTATCCTTTTACATCTTTTTAGAAAAAAGGAAAGGTGTTTAAATGGACCAATGAGTGTCAAAAAAATTTCAATCAGCTACGACATTTGCTTACCACAACACCAATTTTGTGAACAACAAACTAAAATAAATATTTTTTGGTATGTACAGATGCATGCCAAGCAGGGGTTAGAGGTGTGCTAATGCAGGAGGTTCCAGTAGTGGCATATGTGTCACATATGTTAAAAGAACATGAACAACACTATTCAACCTATGACTTAGAGCTTACAACAAAAGTTCATGCTTTGAAGGTTTGGCAAGATTATCTGTTAGGGAAGAAGTTTACCCTCGTGACAGATCATAGCAATTTAAGAAACTTCTTCCATCAACCAAACTTGAATGCTCACCAGGCACGATGGACTATGTTCCTAAAAGAATTTGACTTTGAAATTAAATGCCTAAAATGTAAGAAAAATCAAGTGGTTGATGCACTAAGAAAAAGGTTGAATTGTGCTTACGAAATTTCCTTTAGTAAAATAAAATTTGATTATTCAAATCATATTAAGGAGGCTGCATTAAAGGATCAAGAATATCAATTTCTGTGGCAACATGCAAAGCAGGAAGCAAGAAGACCAAATTCCTTAATTTCCATTTCTAACATCTTGGTGGCCATGTACCACATATTTTTAGCCAACTTGATGGCTTCGATTTTCATGGTTTTAGTTTCATCATGTTCTAATTTCCACACGTTTATTAGCGACCAATCCTTCATTTTGTGCTACTTACTTAATCTTGGCAATGAATTGAGAGTGTACCTATGCTCTTTTTCCCACTCTCGAATTTGATTGAGAGTTGTGTTGGCTCTATCATAGGCTTGAGATTTGATATCAACTTCCTATAATATCTGCTCAGTCCACGTGCTCTTTTTTCCACTCTCATATTTGATCGAGAGTTTCCTATAATACCTACTCAAGATGTGTGAAGAATTATTAAACTTGTTTCAATTTTTGCATAAAGGAAATTTGTTCCGTTTGGAAGTTATTATTTACCCTGATTTCTTGGGAATTCAATAGTTGAATGTTGATTCAAGTATATTATGTATGGTAAATCCTTCCATTGATCTCTTGCATGTGTTCTTCCTCGTATTTATTTAAATTCTTAAGATAATCTTCTCTGAGTTGCACTGCGTGTTCCTCAAACCGAGTTTTGAAGGATTTTGATATTTTTATGTTGTGTCTTTAACCCTTCCTGATTTTCTCCTTCCAAAATATTCTTTTGGTCTTTCAATTGTTTTTGCAGTGATTTTACCTTTTCATTTAATTTCTCCACATATAAGGATAACTTTGAGTGGTAACCTTATTAGTTATCACTAGGGCTCCTAGGAACGAATTTGTATCAACGACGATATGTTGGTTGCTTTGCTCGACTATACTCCAAATAATTCCCTACTCTAGGATTTCTAAAATAACATTTTCCTCTCTATTGGTCCCAATATTTCACTTCTTTTAGATGATGTAGATGACCGCCCTTCTTGATTTATTGTAACAATAGTCGCCCAAGTTTAAAAATTTGTCATCAATACCCCTTAGATGATTTGGTGGAGATGTTGAACATGTATTCCTAGCGATCAAAAGGATAGAAGAGATTGGAATCAATGGGATAAGTTTCCCCTATGTTGAGATTTTCTGTTTTGGATAAAATAGGAAAAATCTCAGTAGGTGACAAAAATTAGGAATTAGTTCCTAGATTAGCTCCAGTTTGTTGGGAGGGATTTAATGCATCCTAAATTTGAGTTGAGAGGATTTATGAGGCTGTTAGATTCTCCTTCTATATAACAGGTATCCATACGTTTGTTTTGGAGAGTGTGTGTGTGGTGTGTGAATTATGTAATCTCCTGTTTGAATTAATAAAGATTGCCAATGCCCTGTTGTGTGGACGTAGCCCAGGAGGTTTGGGTGAACCACGTTAAATTACTGTGTCTTTCCTGTGCATGTTTTATTTGCTGTTGTTGTGGTTTTTGTTTTTTAATTTGCTACGCTCCAACAATTGGTATCGGAGCGATGTTGGAGCGCTGGTGCTGCGTGGAGTTCCGAAGAGCCATCACTGTGTAGAACAGAAAATGCTCTGAGCTGTGAGGCCGTGAACTGAAGGATCTGGCAGCTATGGAAATTATAACACAGACTCGTTGTTTTTTCCGATGTCTGGTTCACTATGTCTGATAGCGCCATTCAAATACACCGTGAGCTTGGGTCTCAAGGTTCATAAAAACCGATGAGCCGTCATGCAATCTGCCGTTGCTGGAGACTGGTATCGGTTCTGTGTATTGAGGTATTGCACATGAGCTGGAGTTGGATAGCCAGAGCATTGAACGAGCATGTTGGAGGTATTAACAAACCATCGCTGGCCGATTTTCTGCATGGAGGTATTTGTTGCATGGTGACTGCCAGGTTATTTTTTTTTTAAATCGATTTGTGTTGGTTCCGTTACCGGATTTAAAAGTCATACGTTGGAACGGCATGTTAATACAAGTTTTATAAATCGATTACATTAAGGGTATATTGAAATCGATATGGCATATGGTAAATTAATGTAAAAGAGACTTTATAAAATATGAAATCGATTATATAATAAATCAATTTGATTAAAAAGTCCTTTTTATAATATAAATGCCATTTATATTTGGTTTTTAAAAGTGATATAAGGAAAGAAGGGTGGCATTTAAAAATTACCATTTGCACATGGTATTTTGAAGTAGTATTTTGAAGTGGTGTTTGCACATGGTATTTTTTGGGCGTTTTTTTATTTAAAAGGACATTTTTTTTTAAAAGGGGCATTCTTTATTTTTTAAAGTTGGGTTATGGAGATTACTATGTTTTTTGTTGAAACAAGATGGCGAAAACTCAAAATGCCCGGTTTGAAATTGAGAAGTTCAATGGCAAAAACAACTTGGAGATCTGGAAGGTAAAGATGCATGATCTCCTGGTACAACAAGGCGTGGCGAAAGCGTTGTTGGGGAGGAGCAAAAGGCCTTCTTCCATGACGGAGGATGAATGGGATGAGTTGGATGACAGAGCTCTGAGCGCGATTCGGTTATGTCGGCAGATGACGTTCTGTTCAACATTGTGTCAGAGAAGACCGCCGCAGGCTTGTGGATAAAGCTTGAAAAGCTCTACATGACAAAATCCTTGACAAATCGGATTCTCCTGAAGCGGCAGCTATACAGTTTGCGGATGAAGGAAGGTACCTCAGTTACTGACCATCTGAATGTTTTCAATCCTCTATTGGTACAATTACAAAGTCTAGATGTAAAATTTGATTCAGAGGATAAGGCAATAACTCTATTGTGTACATTGCCTGAATCGTGGGATCACTTTTTTACTTCCATAAGCTTCAGTAATGCAGCTGTCCTTGAGTTTGACGATGTGGTTGGAGCCATGTTGTCTGAGGAGACGAGGAAGAAGTCGAATGCTGACACCTCTACATCAGAGGCAATGATGGCTAGAGGTCGTTCTAGAGAAAGACGCTCTGGTAAGCGCGGCGATTCACGTTCAAATTCGAAAGGGAAGAAGAGCAAAGTGAAGTGCTAGTTTTGTGGCAAATCGGGGCACTTGAAGAAAGACTGCTGGAAGAGACAGCAAGCAGAGAAGAAAGGAGACTTTTCGACAGAGAAGAAGGAGGCAAATGCGACAGATACAGGTTCGGCATCTGGTTCAGGTATGAGCGACGAAGTGTTGTCTGTTAATATGTCAAATCATGATCAACATTGGTTGTTAGATTCCGGTGCATCAAACCACATGTGTATTCATAGAGAATGGTTTAAGACATATAGATCAGTTAATGATGGAGTCGTGTACATGGGTAATGATGTCACATCTAATATTGTTGGGATAGGAAGCATACAACTGCAAATGTTTGATGGCACATCTAAGTTGTTAACAGATGTAAGACATGTTCCAGACTTAAGAAAAAATCTAATTTCACTGGGAGCACTTGACACGAATGGATATAAAACTGTAATTCAAGGTGGAGTTATGAAAATCTATAAAGGTATCTTACTAGTAATGAAAGCTAAGAAAGTAGGAAATCTGTTTCAGTTAGAAGGAAGTACAGGGTCAAATTTTGTGTCTACTGTGTCTGAACATGACAGTAGTTCCATTCACTTATGGCATCAAAGATTAGGGCATATGAGTGAAAGAGGGTTGAAAATTTTGGCTGATCGCAAGTTACTTCCAAATCTGAAGTCTGGAAAGTTAGATTTCTGTAAGCATTGTCTGTTTGGAAAACAAAGTAAACAAAAGTTTAAAACAAGCAAACATACTAGTAAAGGCATACTTGATTATATCCATTCAGATGTTTGGGGACCAGCCCCTACAACCTCATATGGTGGTTCGTCTTATTTTGTATCATTTATTGATGACTTTTCTAGGAAGGTGTGGGTCTACATGTTGAAAAGAAAGTCTGATGTTTTTTCAGTTTTCAAGCAGTTTAGAGCATTGGTAGAAAACAACACTGGTAGAACAATAAAATGTTTAAGAACTGACAATGGTGGTGATTTTACTTCCAAGGAGTTTGACAGCTATTGCAAGGATGCAGGGATCGAGAGACATAAGACCACGGTTTATACTCCTCAGCAAAATGGAGTTGCTGAACGCATGAACAGGACTCTTCTAGAGAGAGCAAGGAGTATGCTGAGTAACGCCGGGTTGCAAAAGGAGTTGTGGACGGAAGCGGTGGCAACAACTTGTTATGTGATAAACCGATCTCCATCGACGGCGATAGACTGCAAAATTCCGCAAGAGGTATGGAAAGGACACCCTTGTGATTATTCTAAACTCAGAGTGTTTGGTTGTGATGCATATGCTCTAGTGCCTAAACATCAGCGAACTAAGTTAGATCCAAAGTCTAAAAGGTATATCTTAGTTGGGTATGGTGTTGGAACAAAGGGATATAGATTGTGGGATCCTACTACCCGCAAAATCATCATCAACAGAGATGTAAAGTTTGATGAATCCTCTCTTGTACGGTTAGATGTAGATAGTAGATTGAAACAAGATGATGTATCTGATTTTCAGCACATTCAATTTGATAGCACTTCTAATGATAGTCATGATGACCATAGTTCAGATACTAGTAATGAACAGGTTTCAGAACATGAACAGGGTTCAGGTTTAGATCATGAACAGGTCTCAGATACTGATCGGCAAGAAGTTCCTACAGATGGTAGTCAACCAGAAACAGCTTTAAGGAGGTCTACAAGGATAAAACGTGTTCCGAAAAGGTATGATGATTATGTTACTTCAGTTGCTTTGACCGCTAACGATGATGAACCTCTGTGCTATCAGGAAGCAATAGAAGGTTCGAAAAGTGACAAGTGGAAAGCAGCCATGAAGGAAGAAATGATGGCCTTGAGTAAGAATGGCACATGGGATCTAGTTGAGCTTCCGAAATACAGGAAAACTGTGGGGTGTAAATGGGTTTTCAAGCTGAAACGGGGTGTGAATGATACAGAGGACAGGTACAAAGCGAGACTGGTCGCAAAAGGGTTTTCTCAGAAAGCAGGCATAGACTTTCATGAGATTTTTTCACCAGTTGTTAAAATAGTTTCAATTCGAATTGTGTTAGCTTTAGTTGCTTTGTTTGATTTAGAGTTACAGCAACTAGATGTTAAGACTGCTTTTCTACATGGAGATCTAGATGAGGAAATTTATATGGAACAACCGGAAGGGTTTGTTTAGCATCGCAATAAGAAATTTGTCTGCAGGCTCAAGAAGTCATTATATGGCATGAAGCAGTCGCCTCGGCAGTGGTATAAGAAGTTTGATTCTTTCATGTTGAGTCAGAAATATGTTAGAAGTGAATATATGATCATTGTGTGTATTTCAAGCAATTGAAAAATGGCATGTTCATTATCTTAGTGTTGTATGTTGACGATATGCTTTAGCAAGCAAAAGCATTGATGAAATCAACAGGTTGAAGACTCAGATGGCAAGGACATTCGATATGAAAGATCTAGGAGCAGCAAGACAGATTTTGGGCATGGAGATTTTTAGAGACAGGAGCAATGGTAAGCTATGGCTATCACAACAAAAGTATATTGAGAAAATACTTTTGAGATTTGGTATGAATAATGTGAAGCCTGTGTCAGTCCCTTTCGCTTCCCATTTCAAGCTTTCTTCGGGTTTATGTCCTAATACAGATGAAGAAAAGGATTATATGTCTCGAATTCCATATGCCAATGTAGTAGGGTGTTTAATGTATGCGATAGTTTGTACTCGACTAGATATTTCACATGCAGTTGGGGTTGTCAGCAGGTACATGGAAAATCTAGGTAAAGAACACTGGTCAGCAGTGAAATGGGTGCTTCGATATCTGAGAGGCACAAGTGATTATTGTATCACTTATAACAGGAGTAGTGAATTTGTTTGCGGATATGTTGATTCTGATTTTGCAGGTGATTTGGATAAGAGAAGGTCAACTTCAGGGTACGTCTTTACTCTTGCAGGTGGAGCTATCAGCTGGATGTCGAAGCTACAGAACATTGTTGCTTTATCCACTACTGAAGCAGAATACATTGCTGCTTCTCATGCTTGCAAAGAGGCGGTTTGGTTGAAAGGTTTGCTTGGTGAATTTGGTAGGTTACAGGACAACATCAGGTTACTTTGTGATAGTCAAAGTGCAATACATTTGGCTAAGAATCCGACCTATCATAGTAAATCAAAGCATATTCCAATTAAGTACCATTTTGTAAGACAGGTTATTACTGAAAGGGGAGTCTCTCTTGAAAAGGTGCATACAAAGGAAAACTGTGCAGACATGTTCACGAAACCAGTTTTGTTGGAGAAGTTGCGTTGGTGTTTGGCTTCTCTTGGCTTGCAGAAAAGATAAAATAATAAAGAACAGGGCATCAGGCTAATTGTTGTCAAGGTGGAGATTGTTGAGATTTTCTGTTTTGGATAAAATAGGAAAAATCTCAGTAGGTGACAAAAATTAGGAATTAGTTCCTAGATTAGCTCCAGTTTGTTGGGAGGGAGTTAATGCATCCTAAATTTGAGTTGAGAGGATTTATGAGGCTGTTAGATTCTCCTGCTATATAACAGGTATCCATACGTTTGTTTTGGAGAGTGTGTGTGTGGTGTGTGAATTATGTAATCTCCTATTTGAATTAATAAAGATTGTCAATGCCCTGTTGTGTGGACGTAGCCCAGGAGGTTTGGGTGAACCACGTTAAATTACTGTGTCTTTCCTGTGCATGTTTTATTTGCTGTTGTTGTGGTTTTCGTTTTTTAATTTGCTGCGCTCCAACACCCTATACCATATTAATTATTGGTACATGTATCTCTGGAACTTCTCGTTGTTTGGAAGGCTATGGGGAATGATTTTTTTCTTCCAAATTACTGATATTTCTATCTAGTAGACTAGTTTCCACCTTTGGTTCATCGTAACCAATGTTGATCTTCTTAATGGCTGAGGCTCCAGCCTAAGCCAACTTTTTTTTTGTAGTCTCATCTCTTCCCTGAGCCTTTTATTTTCAAGGGCATCAACTTTGAGCTCATGTTATTCATTTTTTACTTCTCAAATAACTTCTATCTCAGAAATATTTCGCTCCTTTTGTTTTTCTCTTTGGTTTCCTTCTCGAAGTTGAATGAATGGTAGGTGTTCTTGTCCTCTCAATTGAATTATCATCTCTTCTTCCTCGTATGTGAGGGTATATTTATCCTCTTCACTTGCAAATGCTTGGGCTTTGCAAGGGTAAATCAAATAGTATCCCATTTGAATTAATGGCTCGATATCTTATTCTATGCTCATAGCTCTTTTCATGAATTTTATTTTTGGCCTCTAATAATTAAAAATTTTCCCCTTTTATTATTTTTAAGTCCATTAAAATATTACACCATTCTTTTAGGTAAGGTAATGGTTGGATTTTAAAAGACAATTCAGCAAAGCGAATTACTTAATAGAAGATAGTTCTTGGAATTTTAAAATAACAATTGGGCCAAAATAATATGTTCCTTCTTTAATAGGATATTTTGTCTACGAAACACAATGGGGTATCTTCAAAAATAACCTATAAAATGATGAAATATAAAAGAATAATATACCTTATAGACAACCACCGAAATTATTGAGATTCTAGTTAGGGTGATAATCGAGAATCATCGAATACTAGCTTCTCATAAAACCCATGATTTTCTTTGAAGCTGATTTGCAATAAACCAGTAGGATGGAAATATGCACAACTCGGATAGAACTATAATATCCCAAACACAAAAATTTGTAATAGATTTAGCACATGTTAGTGTTCTTAAAAAAACACTATCAGTAAGAAACAAGAACAAAAAAAGGATCTAGAAATGAAACCCTTTATTTATATTATTAACTGAAGAAAATTGTACAGGCCCATACAATAATATCAAAGCTCATGCAATGGCATACGTGAATGCTAATAAAATGAGAAAACAAAGACAATGAAGCATAATCGTGGACCCATGAAGGATCCACCAGAAAAATTACATCTGCGGGGTTTTCATCCCGTGGATCAAACTAGAATTGGCCTCACCAATTTCTCAACAAGACACATTACCTATAGAAAACTCAAGATGATCCAAATGACTAGCTCCTCTCTCGCTTTATAGGCATGATGGACCTCTAGAAACCTGTTGACGGGAAAAATTTTCCAGCCAACAGTAAGGGGATCTCCCCGGCAGAAAGTCCCAATTAGACCTTAAACCGTTTGGAGTGGGGATCCCGTCCGGGGTGTGGGTCCGGCTACCACTTAAGATGACTTCCCTTTGGTCGCAAAAGAACCTGTTTGAATCTGCGGACATACACTTATTCACGTGGTATAGAATACAAGATTAATGTGTTAAACATGAATCAAACACTATGCGTAGCAAGATTATAGATAAAGCACGTACACCTCAAGAGATGTCATTAGCAACACATCTTTTGTGGGGTAATGCTTGTACGGTAGTCTGATCACAAAAGAAACAGTTCTTTATGATAAGATACCTCTTCACTTCGTGAAAGATGAAACGAAATGCTAACAAAATAGTTTATTAACATTCATTAATAGGACAGATAATAAACTGAACATCATTGATACTACACGGATAACCATGACACATAAACGATGACATGAAAAGAGCAGCTTCATTAATCATAGGATATTCTGAAACTGTTCAAGGAAATACACAAAGTGTTTACACAGCAAAACACATCAGAACCATAGGGTGTTTTAACAAGATTCTATATTCATATGTTCAAGTGTCGGATCTTTCAATACAATGCTGGTAGCTCTTGAGTTTCTAAAAAAAGAAAAGCCCCTTTACAATGTCCCGTAGGAGTATTTATACTGCGAAAATTGTCCGTTGGGTTTCCTTGACTGTTCGTCTTCTTGACCTTTGGGTTACCTTGCGACCCACTCCTTCTCCGACCTGGGTAGGAGATGCGACCTGCGACCTGTCCTGTTGGTGCGATTTGGGACCTGGTTCTACTCGCTGCATCAGGACTTGCTGCTGCCGGGTCGCGAAATGTTAACGTCAGGGATGTCAATCTGTTGCTCTCTCAGGAAATCCTGCCATGCCTGGTGTTCTGCCGCTATGGGGGATACCAGAGGTACCTCCTCCTTCAACCTATGCACACATTCCAAAGCGTTTGGTACTAAGGTCTCCCTTTTCTGTCCGATCTGATTTGAAAGCGACGCAAGCTTGGTATAAATCCGCGCTGGAGCGGCGATGAATTGACTAAGATGCTCCTGAGATGCGGAGGGCTCTGGATCAGCTGCGGCCTGCTTGATAGGTTGCAAGAACGATTGAATGTCCTGGTTTACTTGTTCCCAGGTCTTCTCCTCTTCTAATGCCCCAAGCGATGGGATGTGATGCAACGTATGCATGGAGTCGATACCACTAATAAGGTGGTTGTACGAGGACATCACTTTGTCCAGGTCTTTAGACAATTTGTCTCCAGATTGCATCACCATGCGGAGTTGAAATTTTGCATCCTGCGTCTGGATCCAGTCCCTCTTAGGCAAATTTTCAGGTGCCTGAGGGTACTGCATCGTCCAACCCATCATCCTGTCCAAAGCCTGTGAAGCCTCTTTGAGTTGATCTTGTCTTTGCCTGGTTTCCATTCGTGCTCTTGCCAGAGGAGCGACGGTTTGTTTGATGGTGAACATCTCACCATATACCTGTCTCATCGTTATTTCTAACACCTCACACTCCTTGAAAATGGCAAGAGAGACTTCATTTGCCGGTAGAGCTTGGTTTCGAAGTTGCTGGACTTCGGCTTGCAATTCTGCTTTCTCCTGCTCTGCTATCTTTTTGCGTTGTTCAGCTGCGTGCAGTCTGTTTTGTAGAGATACTATTTCTCTACTCATCCGGGTTACATTCTCTTCCGTAGCCGCAGCGAAGGCAGTACCTGCTGATGCTATCATTACCGGATTAGTCCTGGTATCCAAAACTATATCCTTGCCTGTTGACACTGCGAATGATGCAGAGGGACTTTGTGCCAACGATCTCCTCTTCTCTTGCCGGATTTTGAACGAAAACTGATCAAATGTGAGTCTGGTCAGGTCGAACACATCTTCTTCCTGTCTCTGGGGCGATCTAACATCAGAGAGTTTTGTACGGCCCAGAGGTATGTCGAGAGGAGTTACCTCAAGATCGTCCAGCATGTCATCCTCTCTTTCCTCTGTGTTCTTCTCTTCTTCTTCCTTCCTCCGTCGTTCAGCTTCTGTTGCTGCTTCTATTTCGGCCCTCTTCTTCTGTTCAGCTGCAGCAGCCTGTTCAACTTTCTTTTGGCGTTCAGCCTCTGCCTTGTCCAACTCTGCCTTAAGTGCCCGTTCTGCTGCAACTTGTGCCTCCTTGTCTTCTTTTTCTTTCCTGGCCTCTTTGGCCAGCTTCTTCTTTTGTGTTGCTGTTGCACTCTTTTGGCGTGCCTCCTCATCTTCTTTTAGCTTTCTTTCCCTTTCTTGCTGGGCTTTTGCCTCTGCTTCCTTTTGTTTTATGGATGGAGTTGGCCCTGTGTTGGTTCGAGATTTCTTGAGTACAGATGAAGAGGCACCTCCTAACTGACGACTTCTGACCTCTAAGCTCTGATCATCTGGGTCTTCCTGGACCACGTCAGTTCCCGGAGCAAGTTGTCTTTCAGCATTATACCAGTTTCTTCTCTCATCTTCCGCTGGGCGTTCAAGATGCTGATAAGTCCACTTGAGGTTGGCTCTCCGGCAGTGTTCAGGGACTATTCTCTCTGGGTCATATGTTCGGTGTTCAAGTGCCCCCAACTGATAACTTCTCATTGCTTCTGCCTCTGCTAGTACTTCCTTGAAGTCTTTAACTGTGAATGCACCAATGGTGAGGGGCAGAGTGGAGGCTTTTTCCCTTATAGCAGGATGTTGGCAGAACGTGATATCCGAAAGCATACCCACCTCCGGGACAGTTACTCACACACGCTAAGCGTGTGTTGATAGCATGTGGCGCTTTGTAAATTCCAAAGACTCGGATGAAGGTGTACCCAGGGAAAGGGAACCAATGCCCCACTTTAACCAGAGTCTCCTTGGCCCGCCATGACATGCAAGGGGCGTTCACAAATAAATGTCTCGTACAGAATGTGAACAAATATTTGTAGATCTGATCTATATCTCGCTGCATTGGACTCCCAAATACCTGAGTTTGAAGATGAATTCAGCCACAGAGCCCTGGAGTCCCACAGTTCTCCATCCATCAAACTCTGGTCATGAACTTCAAAAGCCTAGTAGTGATGAGCTACAGACCCCAGTGTCTTCTTCGTCCGGCCAATGCCGTAGTCTAAGCTGGTTCAGCATTGACGCTATCGATGCCGTTCCGGCGAAACGGGTGCCCTGTGTTGTCACATACTCCATGATAGTAGCCCAACTGCCGCTGAAGGTGGAGCAATCTGGGCGCCCATAAAGTCTGCAGAGCATGGCGGCAACCAATTTGTAAACCTTCCTTAAGCTTGCCACTGGGTATTCCTGGTTCTTTTTTACCTTGAAATTCTCGGGCTCCTCCCACCATTTTTTAATAGTATCAACTATTGGGACGGCGTGAGTAGCAGCCCATTCTGGAGTGAAATGATGGTTTGGGCGAGGCAGTGAATAATAAATGTGTGCATCCGAGCCTACCAGCGTAGTGAAAGCCCTGCCTCCGTGATCCCTGATCACAAATTTCTCGGGGTCTGTCTTTTGAATGATCCAGTCTATGATCTCCGGACATGGGAATATGGCTCGATGCGCCCCTGCCAGATGTAGTTTGGATATCTTTACCGCCAAGTATACTTCCCGGTCTGGGAGATCTTCTGGAAATTCTTCTTCCAGTTTGGCGAACTCCTGATAAATCTGGTACCATCTCATGCTGTCGTCTTTTGAAAAAGTACATAGTGTATCTCGGAATATTGGAGGTGGGGACACCACCAACAGCTCATCAATCTCTTCCACTATTTCCTTGTCCTTTCTCCGAGATAGCGGGGGCGCCATGTCACTAGAATCTGAGAGCACAGGTATGCACTCTATGTCTTCACCTGTCAAATTCAGCAAGGAGTCCCACGATAAGAACGACATGGTGATAAAATCCAGTTACAATTTAGTGATGAAATCTAACTGTGTTAATGCAAAAACTGGACTGGTGAGTCGCTGGGTCGCGGATCACACACACAGGTCCCGGGCGCGACCTTGCGACCTTGCGACCTGGCGACCTGGGGTCGCTGGGTCGCTAGGTCACAGATCTGATAAAAATGGGACAACGCGACCTAGCGACCTGGCGACTAGGTCGCTGGGTCGCAGGGTCGCAAATCCCGAAAATGGGAAAAAATGCGACTCTGCGACCTCGCGACTAGGTCGCTGGGTCGCAGGTCGCAGATTGGCTTACCGGGGGTTTTGCGCGCGCGACCTTGAACTCTTTTGCCCCCTTTCTCTTGGGAATTTGCAAGGTTTCTGGGCCCAGGGGAAATTGTGGCATGACTTTAAAGTCAAAGGGATGATGCCATGGGGTGAAACAGCAAACAGTGAGGTGTTGGGCAATTTATGCAACATGTAATTTGCAAAAAACCTCAGAAAACATTAAAGCATGGTCAAAAGACAATTTAAAGGCTAAAAGGGGAGATGGGTTTAGTAAGAAAATCATTAAAACTGAAACAGCAGGAAGAAATGGCAACTTACCCGGGAAAAACTCGTCAGTTGAGCTGTCAGAGGCGTTTTCCTTACAAATCGCTGAATGTGAAAAATGCGACCTGCGACCTCCCTTTTATAGAAAGTCGCACGTGCGGGTAATTAATGCAGGTCGCTGGGTCGCAGATTTGTCAAATTTTGAGTTTTGCGACCTGGCGACCCGAGGTCGCTAGGTCGCAAGGTCGCATTTTTCATAAGTTTAGGGGATTTGCGACCTGGCGACCTGGCGACCTGGCGACCCGAGGTCGCTAGGTCGCAAGGTCGCATTTTTCATAAGTTTAGGGGATCTGCGACCTGGCGACCTGGCGACCTGAGGTCGCGGGGTCGCTAGGTCGCTAGGTCGCAGTTTCCATGAATGGTTTACTTTTGCGACTTAGTGACTTATCAATTTCTCTTTGTTTCTAAGGGGCTCCGAAAATTTGAATTGGTGATAAAAATTTTGGAGGGTGTTGTAGAGGCTGCAACAAAATGGCGATTCACTGGACGAACTCAGAGTCTCTGCTGATAGTTAGTCTTTGCGGGGGAAGGGAGGGGCTTATGCTAACTGTGCTCCTTTACCTTGTGGTTGCCATTTCCTAGCTTTCGGTACCTAGCTGGGTTGCTCAACCTGCTGGTCTACTTGGGCGCTATTCAACCAAATTCATTTCTTCAGGTCTCCGGACTGGAAGGGTTGGAGAACTCCAGGCGGCCACAGGGTCTGGTACGATTATTTTGTCCTCATCGTGTTTCTCCGCTGCCAGCGAACCTCTCGGTCCCGGCGGAGTCACTGCCTAGGAATCGTGAACGTTGCTCCGCTGCCAGCGAGCCTGGTCAGTACCCCGGCGGAGTCGTTACATCACCTCTCTGCGCAGGAAGCCTTTCTCAATCCTTTACCCTTTATTAGTGTGCTATTGCACTTATTTTGAATGTGCCCGAGGCACTTATTTAGATGTGCTCATGGCACTTATTTGAAAGGAAATTTAGCCTGGGCGGATGAGGGATCCCGACTTATTTTGCTTGCAGAGAGGTTGTTCCTGGTCTAGTATGAGGACTTTAGTTTTTCCCAGATACCCTGACATAGCATAGAGTATCTCTCTTCCCTTTTGGTCCGGATACCATTTACACTGCATTTTCTTTTTTGGACACCCCCTCGGACCGGCGAGGTAAGCTCTCCTGCTTGATGACTTGAGCTCGGTAATGTGCTACCTTTGGGTGCGGAGAACAAGCAAGCTTTTGCCACCTCTGAGTTTATCGGGAAGGACCTTCCATCAGCGGAGAACCTGCAGCAGTATGCCAATCTGCGTGACTCTAACAAATCCTTCCTTAGGCTTTTATTTTATTTATTTATTTATTTTTTATTTTTTATTTTTATTTTATTTTATTTTATTTTATTTTATTTATTTATTATTATTATTATTATTATTATTTTTTTTATTTTTTTTTTAAACAAATAAGAGACAAGGAACTATGGTACAAAACCAGACAGCCCTCGAAGGGCTGTTAAGTGAAATAGTGTTTGAGGTCATGCCCGTTTACCGGGAGGACCTCGACTCGTCCATCAAGGGTTTGCAATCTGAATGTGTGTGATCCTATCTTCTCATTAATTTGGAACGGGCCTGTCCAAAGTGCTTGGAACTTGGCATGCTTCCCCTTTTCCTCATGGGCTTTATCCCACTTAAGGACCAGGTCTCCTACTTCAAAAATTTTATTTCCCGCGGACTTTTTATCAAACCATCTTTTGATTTGGCTTTGATGGATGGCAAACTTTTCCCGGGTCTTTTGCCTTTCTTCCTCCAATTTCAGCAAGGTGTCGATTCGGTTCTGCAAGGTGGGACACGGGGTACCATGACACTCTTGGGACAGTTGGAGAGCCGGGAGAGATAGATGAGAAGGTATAACAGCTTCTTTTCCATATACGAGGAAAAATGGGGAGGTGCCTAAAGAGGACTTGGGAGTAATACGGTCGGCCCACAGTGCATTGTGAAGGGCATTGTGCCAGTTGCGCTGGTGGGATAGCAGAGTCTTCTTAATAATACGGATAAGGTTCTTGTTAGTGGACTCAGCTAATCCATTTCCCTGGGGGTAGTAATTTGCAGAATGTTTCAGAATAATTCCATTTTCCAGCGCAAAATCATATAACTTAAAAGATGAGAAATAAGTCGCATTATCAAAAACTAAAGAAGTCGGAACGCCAAACCCGGTCATGATGAAATGCGTGAGGAATTCTATTACCTCTTGATCGTTGATTCGGCGTAACGGTATTGCCTCAACCCACCTGGTGAAGTAATCAGTAGCCGTAAGGATATACCGATGTTGTTTAGAAGAGTGAGGTATGATTTCCCCAATTACATCCAAACCCCATTGTTGGAAAGGTTCCTCTACTGCTACTGAGAGTAGTGGTGCGGCTGGCCATGCTTCTCGATTGGCGAACTTCTGGCACTGAATGCATTTCCGAAAATATGCATGCGCGTCTCTGAAAAGAGTAGGCCAATAATATCCTGCACGCATTATCTTATGGGCAGTGGTATCTCCGGAAAAGTGACCTCCAGCTGGTCCGTCATGCAACTCAGTTAAGATTTTCTATGCTTCGTCAGTTTCCAAGCAGCGTAACAGGACCCCATCGTGGTGTTTCTTGAATAACTTACCTTGGATCAGTTGGTGAGATGCGGCTTTTAGTCTTATTGCGCGCTTTTGTCGGGCAGTAAGAGCAGGGTCCATCGTGCCTTGGGCCAGATATCTTGAAATGTCAGAATACCAAGAAGGGCTATTTGGCTGAGGCACATGGTCGCTCTGATACATGTCGATCTCTTGTTCCCAAAATTCTTCTTCCATCTCACGAGTACTTGCAGCCTCTGCGGCCATTTGACATAAGCCCTGTCCTTTAACGGTATGTGCTGGTTTGAACTCTAAATCGTATTCTTGTAAACATGCCATCCAATTGCCCCGCCTTTCGCCTAGTTCTTGCTGTACGAAGAGTGAGCGGACTGCTGGGTGCGGTACAAAAACCGTGACGTGACTTTTCAAGATGTAGGGCCTAAAATGTTTTACGGCCTTGTAAACCGCATAGGCTTTCTTGTCAATTTTCGGATAGTTTAATTCAGCTCCCTGTAGACTGGTGCTCATAAAAGAAATGGGCCGTTCATCGTTGTTATTATCTTTCTGCGTGAGGACAGCCGCAAGCGAGGAATCTGAAGCGAAAGTGTATAGGATGAAACCTTTATCAAAATCTGGACTTTGGAGGGAAGGAGTTTCAGCTATAGCCCTTTTGATTTTATCGAAGGCCTCTTTCTCTGGGGGATTCCATTGGAATACAACATTCTTTTTAATCATTCCCTGCAGTGGTCTGACTATCTGTGCGAAATCTGAAATGAATTTACGGACGAAATTAATCTTCCCCAGGAAGGATTGCATTGCTTTCTTGTTGCTTGGGGGAAGAATATGAGCGATGGCTTTAGCCCGTTACGGATCAACCACAATGCCCTGTTTAGTGATAATGTGGCCTAGCAAGTTTCCCTCTGCCACAGCGAAAATGCTCTTTTTAGGATTGAGCGATATTCCGTACCTCCTGCACCTCTCAAAGATTTGCTTGAGGTGGCGTAAATGATCGCCCCTGCGTTTTGAAAATACAGTAACATCGTCCAAATAAACCACCACGCTCTGCCCTATTAAACCACGGAAGGCTATGTCCATGGCTCTTTGGAAGGTTTCTCCTGCATTGATCAATCCAAAAGGCATGCGTCTGAAAGCGAAGGTCCCCCATTTTGTACGGAATGTGGTTTTCAGTCTGTTCGGTTCAGCTACCAGCACCTGGTTATAGCCGGAGAGACCGTCTAATAGGGAGAACATCTCAGATCCAGACACAGCTTGTAATATCTGTTCCATGGGGGGTACCGGGTAGTTGTCTTTGTTTGAGGACCGATTCAGATTGCGGAAATCTACACACAAGCGGATCTCACCAGACTTCTTTCGCACAGGTACCAGATTCGACACCCACGTGGAGTGACGAACTTTGAAAATAATGCGCGCATCCAAGAGCTTCTTAAGTTCTTTTAGAATCATGGGCTCCAAAGCTGGATGTATTTTTCTGAGTTTCTGTTGGAAGGGTTTAACGCCTTCTCTCATGGGTATTACGTGCTGAATGATACGAGTATCGTATGTACGTAGATCTTCATATGTCCACACAAATACATCACGATACTTTCGGAATAACTGGGTGAAAGCCCGTGCCTCTTCGTCACTGCAGTCTTTGCCAAGGTTAACGAACTTAGGGTTCTCATCTGACCCCAAGTTTACTTGCCGATGTGCCAATATGGAACTTTGCACTTTGGTGTTCGGAGGCCTGCGGAATCGGTTTTGCAGATCAAACATCTTTTCTAGTGATACCACCCCCTTGGGCATAATGTTCTCTTTGTGCTCATCATTCCTTTTCTGTAACGCATGCTCATGTTCATCCTCATCGATTGCCGCATCCTTGAATACTTCAGTATTGCACATAAAGTCCAAAATCTGTTGATCATCGTTAAAAACGCGTAAATTAGAAATATTGTCTGGCACAGAAGGCCTATATACAATTTCAATAGAAAAACCGTCCCTCAAAGGGGTGAATCTAGCAGCAGCATTAGCCAGAGTATCTGCTGCGGCATTATGCATCCTAAGGACAGATTTAATTCCAAATGCATCAAAACCAGAAATCAAATGCCATACCTCCTGTTGATACGCCTTTAAATGTGGAGATAAACAGTGAATAGTGTTGCGTACCTGGCGGGTGATAATCTCGGAATCTCCAATGACTTGCAAACATTTTACCTTCAAGTCCAGTGCTTTTTTAAGTCCGAGGATTAATGCCTCGTACTCAGCAGAGTTGTTGGTGCACTGGAACTCTAGCCGGCATGAGATTAAGTATTTATTCTTGTGCGGGTCAAGCAATATGCAACCAGCACCAGCTCCGTCATGAGTCTTGGAACCATCATAATACAAGGTCCATAGGTCACTTTCTGGTTCCTTCAGGGTACTAGGTTGTGGAGGGGTCCCTGCTGGTGGTAAGTCAGGAATCATTTGCTCTTCAGTGACAAAGGCTACCTCAGATTGAACCTCGGGGCCTATAGGAGATTGCGGGGGTTGGTAGCATCCAAACATTTCTTCCAGAAAGCACATGCCGAGCTCTTCTTGCGCAAAGCTGATGGGTTCATTAATGGCATCCAGATCAGTGACGGTGTGTTTCATATAGGGTTCACTCTCTACTCTGATCTGATTATTCCGCCCCTTGTAAGGAAGCCACAAGTGGGACCAATCGGTGGCGAAGTAGCCTTGTAACTTGCTGGACCAATCTCTACTGAGCAATAGGCCGTATGCTTCCGGAATATCGACCACCACAATGTCGATGCACTGGTGGACCCTAGAGTCTGATGACAAGCGGATAATGACATTGTTCAATTCTCCTATGGCGGGTACTTGTGATCTATCGAGCTGTATGATTTTTGCATCAGTCTTCTCCGGGCGGATGTTGAGTTTCTTACAATCGGATAAAGGCATGACATTTGTAGAGGCACCGGAGTCGACTAGACAGTTGTGGACATTGAAGTTAAAAATCTCGAAGGACAACAGGAAGGGAGGTGTGGATCCTCTTGAGTTTGTATTGATGGTGTTTACTATGGATTGCACCTCTGGTCCGGCTTGCGCAGACGCGTTGCTTACAGTCTTCGTAGCCGAAGTGTTTGCGAAAGCCTTAAGAATGAGCTCCTTTTGGTTAGTAATGCGGGCCAACTCATAGAGAGAAATGTTTGCTCTTGTTTTCTTCATATCTTCAACAATGTTATAGCTGGGCTCTGGTTGAGGGCTAGGCTCGGCGGAAGTCTTATAGGATTCTGTCGGAAGTTTGCTCTTTTGACTCGCTCGGGTAGTGTTGTTGGGAAGTTTTTCCGGGACAGATTGTTTTCCGTTTCCTGGGGGCAGGATTTTCCTTAGGAAAGCCCTTTTCTTGTCTTCATAGGATTGCTCGGGAACAGGTCCTTTGCTTCTGAGGCTATAATTCCGCACGGGCTGATCTTTGGGAGCATCTGCCATGTAGATATCAATGGGGGTAAGGTTCTCTCCACCTCGGATTATGTCAAAAGCAAGGATAGAAGATCCTGGTTCTTCGTTAGAGGGCGGATCCTCATCATGATCTGAAACATCATCCTCTGTGACATCTCCTGGAGTTTGGTCATCTAAAAGTTGATTAACTACTGCTGTCATGCTGCCAATCCATTGAGGGCACGTTTTTTCAGAGTGGGCAGCTTGGTGGAATGAGCAGAAGTTGTCTTTCCCGATCTCCTCCACATTGAGAGTGGCATTTGTGTTTGACGGAGGTCTGTTAGTGTTGGGATTACCTTTTCTGAAGAAAGGCTTGGGCGGTTTAGTGCTAGTTGTGGCTTCTGTGCCTTTTCTCCTTAGGTCAGTGACTTCGTTCGTTAAATGCTTAAGCGTTTTAGCCATGCTTTCAAAATCAAAAGCATCTCTATCCCTATCAGTAGTCTTAGGAGTGGAGGACTGACCTCTTTTTGTGTTAGGCTTGTGATCATCTCTCCCTTCATGATCGATGGCTCCTATCGAAAGCATGTCTTTTTCCACAGCGAGAGCAGCCTCATAATTAGCCGTAAGGTTAGCGCGGGCTTCACGTTTGACGAAAACTGCAATGTCTCTAGGTAGGGCTTTGGTGTAGTAGTCAATAGTGATTGAGTCATCCAACGCTAGGTTTGGAGGAAATTTCTGTAGTATAGTAGCGAAGCGTTGGTTGAAGTCCTTCACCTTTTCCTTTTTATGACACTTGATGGTGCTCAATTCAGTGAGAAGCATGGAAGGAGTTTTATCTTCTGAAAATTTATGCAGGAAAGTGCGACGGAATTGTTCCCATGAAGTGATAGATGCACTTGGGAGAGAGCGGTACCAAGTGGATGCCTTGTTTTCGAGGGTATGGGGAAATAGTCGACACGCGACATCATCGGACTGGACTCTCATGATTTGCAGAGACAAATAGAAGCTGCTGATATGATCTTCAGCTAAGGTGCCCTTCTCAGGGTCGAACTTAGGGAGATGTTTCTCTGGATGTCTAGGCAGATCTTGGAGCGGGCCTAGAAGGTTTAAAGGGGATTGAGCCATCTAGGCTAGGGGTTGCACTCTTCTCGCCCGCTGGTGTTGCCTAAACTGATGTTCAGATTCACCTTCCGAACCTGAGACCGATGCTTCTGACTCGTGACGGGAATGTTCTTCTTGGTGTCTTCCACGGTGCAGAAAATCTCTAAGATAGCCCAAGTTGTTTACAGGAGGCCTCATTGGGTTTGGGTGACGGTTGCGAGCTTGGTTTCCTTGACCTCGGCCTCTATCCCCTCTACCTCCGGCCCCTCGACCTCTATTCCTATCTCCTTCATTTCTACGAGCCCTATTTCCCCCGTTAGCATTTCCTCGGCCCCTATCTCCCTCACCATCCCCGGGTGGGGGGTGTGCCTGGTTGTTGTTTGGTCGAGGCTGGTTAGGCTGGGAGTCGGGAAAAGGCTCGGTGTCAGCAAACTCTTCGCCTTCTTGGAGTATAGGATCATTTTCCTCAACGGCATTTGCGAGGTCTTCCAACATGAGATTAACGAGCTCGGGTATGGTACTCGCGATGGCCCCGTTACGGGTGATATTCTCGGGCGGAGTTCTAGTATGGGCAAGGTATTCCATGATTGGAGTGTACCGTAAATTGTTGATAAGATCTCGGGCAGCCGGGCGCAAGGCTCTCAGCTGCTCCCTAGTGATTTCAAAATATCGAATCTCCCTCCCTGGAATATCTTCAAGAAGAGGAGGGTTAGTTTCAGTGTTTATGACCTCCCCTTGGGGAGTTTGTGATGGGATGTTTGTTGTGTGCTGGGAGGCTGCCATCAGGCCCTCCTTCTAGCGCCAATTCTGTTGACGGGAAAATTTGTCCGGCCAACAGTAAGGGATCTCCCCGGTAGAAAGTCCCAATTAGACCTTAAACCGTTTGGAGTAGGGATCCCGTCCGGGGTGTGGGTCCGGCTACCACTTAAGATGACTTCCCTTCGGTCTCAAAAGAACCTGTTTGAATCTGCGGACATACACTCATTCACATGATACATAATACAAGATTAATGTGTTAAACACGAATCAAACACTATGCGTAGCAAGATTATAGATAAAGCACGTACACCTCAAGAGATGTCATTAGCAACACATCTTTTGTGGGGTAATGCTTGTACGGTAGTCTGATCACAAAGAAATAGTTCTTTATGATAAGATACCTCTTTACTTCCTGAAAGATGAAACGAAATGCTAACAAAATAGTTCATTAACATTCATTAATAGAACAGATAATAAAATGAACATCATTGATACAACACGGATAGCCATGACGCATAAACGATGACATGAATAGTGCAACTTCTTTAATCATAGGATATTCTGAAACTGTACAAGAAATACGCAAAGTGTTCATACAGCAAAACACATCATAACCATAGGGTATTTTAACAAGACTCTATATTCATATGCTCAAGTGTAGAATCTTTCAATACAATTGCATGTAGCTCTTGAGTTTTCCCAAAAAAGAAAAGCCCTTTTACAAGTTCCCGAAGGAAGTATTTATAATGCCAAAACTGTCCGTTGGGTTCCCTTGACTGTTCGCCTTCTTGACCGTTGGGTTACCTTGCGACCCACTCATTCTGCGACCTGGGTAGGTGATGCGACCTGCGACCTAGGTAGGAGATGCGACCTGCGACCTAGGTAGGAGATGCGACCTGCGACCTGTCCTGTTGGTGCGACTTGCGACCTGGCTTTACTTGTTGCTCAGGACTTGCTGCTGCCGGGCCGTGAAATATTAAGGTCAGGGACGACAATCTGTTGCTCCTTCAGGAAATCCTGCCATGTCCTGTATTCTACTGCTATGGGGGCAACCAGAGGTACCTCCTCCTTCAGCCTATGCACACATTCCAAAGCGTTTGGTACTAAAGTCTCTCTTTTCTGTCCGATCTGATTTGAAAGCGATGCAAGCTTGGTATAAATCCGCGCTGGAGTGGCGATGAATTTACTAAGATGCTCTTGAGATGCCGAGGGTTCTGGATCAGCTGCGGCTTGCTTGATAGGTTGCAAAAACGATTGGATGTCCTGGTTTACTTGTTCCCATGTTTTCTCTTCTTCTAATGCCCCAAGTGATGGAATGTGATGCAACGTATGCATTGAGTCGATACCACTAATCAGGTGGTTGTACGAGGACATTACTTTGTCCAGGTCTTTGGACAATTTGTCTCCAGATTGCATTGCCATGCGGAGTTGAACCTTTGCATCCTGTGTGTGAATCCAGTCCCTCTTAGGCAAATTTTCAGGTGCCTGAGGGTGCTGTATTATCCAACCCATCATCCGGTCTAAAGCCTGTGAAGCCTCTCTGAGCTACTCTTGTCTTTGCCTGGTTTCGGTTCGTGCTCTTGCCAGAGGAGCGACTGTTTGTTTAATGGTGAACATTTCACCATATACCTGTCTCATAGTCACTTCCAACACCTCACACTCCTTGAAAATGGCAAGCGAGACTTCATTTGCTGGTCGAGCTTGGTTTCGAAGTTGCTGGACTTCTGCTTGCAATTCTGCTTTCTCCTGCTCTGCTATCTTTTCGCGTTGCTCAGCTGCGTGCAGTCTGTTTTGTAGAGATACTATTTCTCTACTCATTCGGGTTACATTCTCTTCCGTAGCCGCAGCGAAAGCAGTACCTGCTGACGCTATCATTACCGGATTAGTCCTGGTGTCAAGGACTATATCTTTGCCTGTTGCCACTGTGGATGCGGCAGAAGGGCTTTGTGCCAGTGACCTCCTCTTCTCTTGCCGGATTTTGAATGAAAACTGATCAAATGTGAGCCTGGTCAAGTCAAACACATCTTCTTCCCGTACATGGGGCGATCTGACATCAGAAAGTTTTGTACGGCCCAGAGGTATATCGAGAGGAGTTACCTCAAGGTCGTCCAGCATGTCATCCTCCCTTTCCTCTGTGTTCTTTTCTTCTTCTTCCTTCCTCCGCCGTTCAGCTTCTGCTGCTGCTTCTATTTCGGCCCTCTTCTTCTGTTCAGCTGCAGCAGCCTGTTCTGCTTTCTCTTGGCGTTCAGCCTCTGCCTTGTCCAGTTCTGCCTTAAGTGCTCGTTCCGCTGCGGCTTGTGCCTCCTTGTCCTCCTTTTCTTTCTTGGCCTCTTTGGCCAGCTTCTTCTTTTGTGTTGCTGTTGCACTCTTTTGGCGCGCCTCCTCATCTTATTTTAGCTTTTTCTCCCTTTCTTGCTGGGCTTTTGCCTCTGCTTCCTTTTGTTTGATGGATGGAATTGGCCCTGTGTTGGTTCGAGATTTCTTGAGTACGGATGAAGAGGCACCTCCTAACTGACGTCTTCTGTCTTCTAAGCTCTGATCATCTGGGTCTTCCCGAACCACGTCAATTTCCGGAGCGAGTTGTCTTTCAGCATTATACCAGTTCCTTCTCTCATCTTCCGCCGGGCGCTCAAGGTGCTGATAAGTCCACCTGAAATTGGCCCTCCGGCAGTGTTCAGGAACTATTCTATCTGGGTCATATGTTCTGTTTTCAAGCGCCCCAAAGTGATAACCTCTCATTGCTTCTGCTTCTGCTATTACTTCCCTGAAGTCTTTAACTGTGAATGCACCAATGGTGAGGGGTAACGTGGGCCACGACTTCTTTTTTCCTCTAGACAAGATGTTGGAGAATCCGTGTGACATTTGAAAGCATACTTCCTGGATAAGCATTTTGTCTGTGACGAAGTGCGGCATGGCATGTGGCGCCTTGTAAGTTCCAAAAACTCGGATGAAGGTGTATCCTGGGAAAGGGAACCAGTGTCCCACTTTAACTAGAGTTTCCTTGGCCCGCCACGACATGCAAGGGGCGTCTTGGCCAAATAAATGTCTGTACAGAGAGGGAATAAATATTTGGGAAATCTGGTCTATATCCTGCTTGTATTTGGACTCCCAAAATACCTTGAGTTGCAGATGAATTGCGCGTGATTGCTCGGGGTCCCAGTTGTGCGGCCATCCATCAAACTCTACTCGGGCGCAGACAACGTCTAGTAGGTAAGAGGCCATGTAAAATTCTGCGGGCATTCCTTCCTCCCGGGCCAATGCCGAGTTCAAGTTGGTCTGCATCGACGTCATCAGTATGCCTGGCCAGTTGAAACGAGTGCCCTGTGTTGTCACATACTCCATGATAGTAGCCCAACTGCCGCTGAAGGTGGAGCAATCTGGGCGCCCGTAAAGTCTGCAAAGCATGGCGGCAACCAATTTGTAAACCTTTTTTAGGCTCGCCACTGGGTACTCTTGGTCTTTCTTGACCTTGAACTTCTCGGGCTCCTCCCACCATTGCCTAATAGTATCAACTACTGGAACGGCGTGAGTAACGGCCCATTCTGGAGAGAAATGCTCGTTTGGGCGAGGCAGTGAGTAATAAATGTGTGCGTCTGAGCCTACCAGTGTAGCGAAAGCTCTGCCTTGGTTATCCCTGATCACAAACTTCTCGGGGTCTGTCTTTTGTATGATCCAGTCTATGATCTCTGGACATGGGAATATGGCTGGGTGCGCCCCTGCCAGATGTAGTTTGGACCTCTTTACCGCCAAGTATACTTCCCGGTCTGGGAGATCTTCCGGAAATTCTTCTTCCGGTGTGGCGAACTCATGATAAATCTGGTACCATCTCATGCTGTCGTCTTTTGAAAAAGTACATAGTGTATCTCGGTATATTGGGGGTGGGGACACCACCTCCAGCTCATCAATCTCTTCCACTTTTTTCTTGTCCTTCCTCCGAGATAGCGGGGGCGCCATGTCACTAGAATCTGAAAGCACAGGTATGCACTCTATGTCTTCTTGAGTTTCACCTGTCAAATTCAGAAAGGAGTCCCACGATAAGAACGACATGGTGATAAAAACCAGTTACAATTTAGTGATGAAATCTAGCTGCGTTAATGCAAAACTGGACTACTGAGTCGCTGGGTCGCGGATCGCAAAACAGGGTCTGGGCGCGACCTTGCGACCTCGCGACCAGGTCGCTGGGTCGCTAGGTCGCAGATCCTCGGAAAAGTGGAAAATGTGACCTAGCGACCTCGCGACCAGGTCGCTGGGTCGCCAAGTCGCAAATCCCAACAAGTGGAGAGAGTGCGACTTTGCGACCTCGCGACTAGGTCGCTGGGTCGCAGGTCGCAAACTAGCTTGCCGGGGGTTTTCGCGCGCGCGGCCTTGAACTCCTTTTCTCCCTTCTGTTGGGAATTTACAAGATGGCTGGGCCCAGGGGGAACTATGGCATGGTTTCAAAAGCAAGGGATGGTGCCATAAAGGTGAATCAAGAAAAGCAGTGAGGTTTGGGCAATTCATGCAACAAATAAACTCACAAAACCCCCAAAAACATCTAAGCTCAGTCAAAAAACCATTTAAAGGCCTGAGGAGAGATGGGTTTAGTAATAAAAGCATTAAAACAGAAACAGCAGGAAGAAATGGCAACTTACCCGGGAAAAACGCGTCAGTTGAGCTGTCAGAGGCGTTTTCTTACAAATCGCTGAATGTGAAAAATGCGACCTGCGACCTCCCTTTTATAGAAAATCGCACGTGCGAGCAATAAATGCAGGTCGCTGGGTCGCGGATTTGTCAAATTTTGAGTTTTGCGACCTTGCGACCTTGCGACCCGGCGACCTGGTCGCTGGGTCGCAAGGTCGCTAGGTCGCGCTTTTCTGAAAAACGATAAAATTGCGACCTGGCGACCTGGCGACCTGGCGACCTGGGGTCGCTAGGTCGCAAGGTCGCATTTTTCATCAGTTTAGGGGATCTGCGACTTGGCGACCTGGCGACTTGAGGTCGCGGGGTCGCTAGGTCGCTAGGTTGCAGTTTTCATGAATTGTTTACTTTTGCGACTTAGTGACTTAGCAATTTCTCTTCGTTTCTAAGGGGGTCCGAAAATTTGAAATGGTGGTCAAAATTTTGGAGGGTGTTGTAGAGATCGCACCATAACATCACAGGTGGTCACTGAACGATTTCCCAATGTCTTGAACCATTTTCTGGCCTCACCTTCCAAAGACTGCACAAACAATCTCAAGACCACATCCAAATGTTCAACATTTAAGTTTTCTGCAAAAGAGAAGAAGGTCTCGAGATGTTTCTGAGCATCAATTTCATTTTCACCATTAAATCTCGACAGAATCTTCAAATAATCCTGTGGCATATCATTTAGCACTTGGGGTAAGGCCAGTGGAGCATATTTGTTCAATAAAAAAGCAGGAACATTGGCCATTGGGGGAGGTGGGGGTTGTGCAACAGTCTGAGATACAAATGAAGGGAGAGGAGTAGGAGGAAGTGGAGTATGAATAACAATGGGAATATATTGCACAGAAGCCTGAGGTGTGGATGGGAATAGTTCACGGTTAACAGCAGCTACTTAGATGACTTCTTTAATTTCCTCAGCCTCGAGAGTAGGATGAGAATCTCCTTGAATCCAGGCACTTTCTCTACGTGGAGTTTCTGAGTAAAACTCGGGATTTTCTGTTCTGATCTCTTGAGAAGAAGAGGGCGGATAATCTTCAACGGAATATTCAAAGTTTTCAGCACGAACTGATTTCCTCTCCTTCCAAACTCTTTTGTGGATGATCTTCTATGGGTCAGACACGTAAGGTGTTTTCGACTGTGATGTATCTGACCTCAAATGTGGCTTACGAGGAGCCAGGACTACCAATAAATTTATCAAATGAAAACAGTGGAGTCGCCAAGGTGAGAGATACGCAACTCTTCAACTCTCTGTGCTCACCTGATTAGAGAGTGAAAACAATTTGTCGAGGCCCAGGGAAACTGATATTCTTAAATTCGGTCCCCGGCAACGGCGCCAGAAAGATGTTGTGGACAATTTTGTCACCCCCTAGAGACAGTCTAGAGTTGCCATAGACCAGTGCCTAGGACATCTTAATATAGCAAGGAGCTCATCATATAGCTTGGGTTGTCAATCCAAAAGCTCCCTTACTATCTCTTGTAAAACAAGGAAATAAGATTGAATGGGACCAAACTCTTTCAGAAGCTAATACAAAGATAAGAATAATGTAGGAACATCATGCAAAACTCCAATATGAAGGCATCAGACAGTTAAGAGGCAGCGTACTGTAAAGAGGGCCAGTTCAAATAATATGCCATAGAAATCAAATATCAGAAAGTGGATGCAGTGAGAGGAATAATAAGAGAATACCAGTTGATATTAGACTGATACCCAGATATACAACAGAACCATGTATGGGCTTGCCAATTCAAGAATCCATACACAATCCTGGCATTTTAAAAGCACCCTCCTAAAACAACTGATATAGCAGAAAATATGGATAAGGTGAACATGGAACAGTATATCATGACTAGGCCTATTTAAAGCGCTTGACTAATTCCAGAAAGGGCATCAACAAGGATGAATCCTTACTGCAAACTAGTGAGCCACTCGCATTCTAGAACATGATACAAGAAGATAAATAACATGAAATGAGATATTGTATTAACACATAAGAGAAAATTACATACTGTGAGATACCAAAGACCAGAATCCTCATTACAGTTATAACTCCTCCTCACTGAGACCCTACGGGCTCTGAGCCTTCATACAGAAGTGTTACAAAATGTATACAAAAGCCTTTCACTGCACAGTCTGCTGATAGAAATCTGGAACCCTTCTAATATCTTATTTCCTATTTTTTATAGAAAATATAGAGAATTCTAGAGGAGGAGGTAGATGGAGCTCATTTAATGATTTAATTTGAACAAAATGGTGGAAAACCTTCGCGCTCACACTGTGAATGACTCAAAATAAATGACTGTACTTTACAATTTGCCTCCAAAAATAAATGTTGAGGATAAAAATCTCCTCACGAATCAAGACATAAATAATAAATTGTACAAACATTCTGTACTTGACTGAGAGTGGTAAATTTGCTGCAATAAAACTCTGAGGTTGCTTGTATCTGCGTATAATACTCTCGGCCCTCTATCTTCGAATTTCAACCTCAGGTCTTTAATGCAGGGTTCTGTGATTCTTAATCTTTCGCTCATATTTCATGCCACCTCATTAATACTCCCGCCTGCTCAGATCTGTCCCTTGATTTTCTCCAGATGGTTCTATAGATTCATATATTTGCTTTCTTTAATGGCGGTCATATCATGCAACTGCCCTTGGCTTCCCTCCCGAATTTCTTCCTCGAAAACTGTTGAGGGCGGTGCTCTTGACTTTTGTGAACCAAACAGCAAATCGTGATGAATTTTCTAACGCAGCAAACCTGCAAAGAACACAAACCTGTTAAGAAAGACCAGACAGGGGATGGAGATGAGGACGATGGAGATGATGAAAGCGAGGCCATATGGCAAGGACATGTAGGGTGGCGAAGAAAACACAGTGGAAACTTCGACGGGGAGTAAGTTTTCTACGTAAAACAGCTTAAACCTGATGAGTGAATTAAAACGATGAACATGAATGGAAACACATATATACATAATGCAGCAGGGGAAAATACCATGGACACTCGGGACTATAACACATGGGTGTACGAAAAGCCGAGAGGAATAGGTAACATGGAAAAAAGTACGCCAAATGTCAATGGAGGGGTGACGTGGAGCAATGGGACCTGGCCACAGCGGAGGGTGATTTATTGAAAAATTCTACAGTTTGACTATGCACGAAAATGCAAAGAGATACGATGGATTGCAATGGAATGCGGTGGGAACGATCATACAAGGTAGGGCCCAGAAGGTGCATCGCAAAATCGTAAATAGAAAAAGTGCGATGGGGGGGGGACAGTGGTGAAATCTGAAAATTGCGCTCTGCGCTTTGCGATGGAGGAGGAAGTGCGATGGCGCGGTCGATCGCGTCGCAAATAATTGCGACGGATCAAATGGTCGCGATCGGCGAAAATGCGATTTGCGATAAACGCCTTAAGGGGTAACGCCTGGTCACAGTGCTTTGTTTCATGGATGAGAAGAGGCACGGGGCTAGTGAGGAGCGGGGTCGGGCCCAATATATCTTAACTGCAGATTTTAACATTTGTACAATGTATTTTGTGGGCGGAAAGGATAATGATAGACAATATATGAGGGTCTAAGGCCACGGCAGGGGTTTTAAGAGAATCCCAAAAATGACAACAGGCCAAAAACTTGTAAGTATGGGCCGACATGTACAACACCAGT